>SJOL01007771.1:297955-409937 GCA_004794785.1 Opisthorchis felineus | reverse complement strand
CATCAGGCCGGTAGCCGCTCGATACTACGAGCGTCATGAAGCATCAGTTTCATTGGTTGTTTTAGCATCATCCTTGATTATGCCGGTGACCTCAGTGAACATGGCTCGGATCAGGCTTAGCAACATTGGCATAGCAACGCCAGCACACCAGCACTAGCAAAAGGCCACCTTGTCCACAGGCTTACCAGTTACATCTGATGCCCGAATTAGGCTTCCAAAAACACTAACGCGTTTGTTCCCGCACCACACTAGATGTCACACACAAGGCGTTCACATTTACGGTATAATTCTGTCACAAATTATGGCCCAAGGTAACTAAACCGTTGTCTGTCACCTGTCTACTGTCCATTAGTTTGTGTGGTATTAAGTACCAGCAAGTTACGATAAATACTCTCATTTGCACACGAATCCGGTTTTGACAAGAGACTCAACTGAATCCAGCTGAATCCCTCGTTTATGATGGTTCGCTTATGAGTAGTATGCTGCGTCTAGACAGCAACGTATTGCGATATCTCGAATATCGTATAAGCTGAAACATGAGGCGGCCTAATACAGCACATTCAGCTGAAGTGGACCATCACGAACGAGTGATTCAACTGGTTTCCGTTGAGTCTCCGTATACAAAGAGTATTTGTCTGTCTTTCTAATTTGGGTTCAAGTAGAACATAAGGTTGACGGAAACACGGAGACTGCGCCTACCTGATGAGCTCGAATAGGAACGGCAAAAAGCTGTCGTGGGCTGTCGTATGGCTTTCAGCAACCTTGGGAGGGGTATTACGCCTGGAATATATCTAAAAGTTACTTATGAAGCTGACGTTACTGACATCTCCTGGGATAGCTGTTACCGACCACATCTCCATCAATGATGAAGATGGGTTTTGATGAAGTCTTCGTTCTGTAGCAATCCTCGAGATAGAATCCACAGCAAGAGAAGGCATTTGTTTTCTTCTCGAGTAAACCGCCGAAACGGTTGTGAACAACGAAGAAGGTGGTCTTGAGCTTTCCACGGAGGCTTCCTCCTCGGAAAGGTTCTCCCTAGGGGGAACGATTAGTGTGTATGAATTTCTGGTCTTGATTGCAATATTCTCGGAAGAATTCGCAGAATAACCAAAGGGGATCTCAAAATATTTGGGCACAAATCTAAAGATGACTCGATGTCAAGTTAAGGTCTCCTGGGAGGTGCGAAACGTATATTGATGTGAACTCATATTACAACGTGTACCCAGGCACTGTTGGGTTCTCATTGAGTCAACTTGAACAGTTCGTCAGGGCAAAACATGAAAATACCGCAAAAAGAAAGACTACACAAACACAGAAATTGTTGTGGAGTAGGTATTTTGTAACTGCATGGTTGCACTGAAAACGAGAATGTCCAGCAAGTTTAAATTTTCCATAGACAGCTGGCTGAAGTGTTTCCCGCAAAACGTAGACTTTAGCAAATCCGTTTGCGGGCAAAATTAAACGCACGCTTGCCATCTGCTCATCCTGCTTCTGGAAGCTTTAGTTGATCTTTGTCATTTTTCGCGTAAAATGCGGGAAATCCCAGGCCATAAATGCACGAAAATATTTTTCGAAATCTGATTTAACAAAGAATTATGATTAATAAGGGTAGCGTCATCCCGAATAACATTACTCTGATCAATTGAGTATCGTAGCGACTGAAACACAAGGTGGTCTTTGTGCCGGATAATCGGTTGAAGCATATTACAAACAAGATATTCATTTGGGTCCCCCGGATGACAATGAGATAATTCCGGAGATCACTACAATTTGGTGTTCAAGGAGAATATAAGAGTGATGGAAATCTGGGGGACTAGACAAATCTGATTAGCCCTACAGAAGAGCAAAACTGACGAAGAGTTTTCAGCAACCTTGTGAGTAGTGTGTCACGTCATGAAAATACACGTTGATCTCTTAAATACCGTGCCAACTGAAATATAAGACGGTTTTATGCAGCACAGTCAACTGACGAACACTGCAAACGAATGATTCAGTCAACAATAAGGTCAATCTCCTGTTAGCATCACCTTCTAATATGCGAATAAGTACGCAGGTAACAGCACGTTGTGTGTTTAGGTTTGTTTTGTCACACTGTTTTTCACAAGGATGTTAACAACTGGCCGAAAATGGGTGACGGGCACTGCATCTGATCAACACTATGAGTAACTTGTACTCAGTGCCACTCATCCATCAATCACAAAAACCATATCACGTGATCACGTATTGACTGGCTTCTTGAGTGATGACTGGAGGATGACAGGACAGTAAATTTTGTCCCGTGAGGCATCCGTGAACAAGGGACAGTATGGGCTTCTCGCCGTGTGGTCCACGCGCTATCATCTGCCGTAGAGGAACACCGAAAAGCAGCAAGTTCCTCGTCCTCATCATCACCAATAGCGTTAACACCATCATCATCATCATCATCATCATCATCATCGTCATCATCATCATCATCATCATCATCATCATCATCAGAGAGGACAACATCAGTGTTGACACTAATGCTTCAATTACAGCTCTAAAGTGAAAAGAAGATAAAAGAGTGGATGAAAGAGGGACTTGGTTCTAGCCCACCGTAAGTACGCAATCAGATAGCCTGGAAAGAAGCCCGCAGCACGATGGCCACAGGTTTCTCACCTTTGCGAAAATCCCGGATCATACTCACACGTCAGTTTCATCCAGACGAACTGTGAAACCTAAACTACCATGTATGCCGTGTACAATGGAAATTAACTGAGCCACATATCCACGAGAAGAACAGGTTCGTTATTCTATCTATCGAAGGTTTCGGGAAGTGTGATGACATCAGAGAGGAGAACAACTGGGCGTTTGTACTGTACTAAGTAGGATAAGAGTGATGCTGTGCTCGTTTTTCACCGGCCTGCCAACTTTCTAAAGACAACGAATTATGGGAAAGTTTTACGAAATATTACAGTTCAGTCCGGTGTGAACAGTGATCTATGTGCTTCTTTCAAAGGTCTCGAACTTTACAGACGGTAAGGATAGATAGGCTGGTAAATCTGATAGAATTATTTAGTTAGCAAAATGTATTTCGGACATATTCTGTTAAATATTTCTACATCAGTTAATCTACTAAATTGGGGATTGGTTTTCTTCCCAGGCAACGGACGTCTCTGACTGTCTCATGATCCAGTTATGGTTGCCCTTAGCAAGTTGCCTGTCGTCTTCTGTGACTGACCGCAGTTATCTGTCTGACAAATAGTGGTCGGGTTCTGTGCGGTGGTCCTGTCACCACCATGATCTCGGCAACTCTGAATTTTGATTTTTTAATTCTTACTGCCTGTCCAAACTGATTGTTTTTGGATCGGAGGCACAATGCACCAATCATTGGTGATAAAATCACATATACTCTCAACATTTCGACTCGGATATGACGGTGTTACTGCCCTAAACCTCCAATAGATGTTTCCAGATAGAGCAGATACCAGATGTCTACTCCTGCATCCCCTGATCATCGACGGATGAATGTGGCCCAACTCTGTACAACCGGGTCAGAAAAAACCATCCCTCAAAGCGAAAATTGTGTAGCGGGTTTCAACAGCCCGTAGCTCTATCTGATTGGGAAGTTCTGACAGGCGGGTCAGTCGATCGTCAGAAACAGGAGAATCACTGAAGCGTCAGTGGGTGCTTTGAGCAAAACTAATCACATATTCTATTCGGACGTGATAATTTAATTGCGCTGGTGGAGTAGTGCTGACGCGTTCTCTTCGCATGACAGACGTCCGGGATTCAAACCTCAGAAAGGCCAGGGAGTATCCCCCCCTGATGAGCTCCAGTACTCTCTCTCCTTTTTATGGACTAATCTGAGTCGTCCGAGGGAGGGTTGTTCTGCAATTCCCACAATCAACTCTGAATGGTCCCAATGGAACTGTCCTTTTCGGTGTAATCGGACAGGGGGTTGCCGTTCTAGAAGACTTGTATGGTCAGACGGACCCATTACTGGCATACAGAATGTACGTTGAAGTGTAACACCTTGAGCTAAACATCATTTATCAAGTTTATGAAATATGTATTCATTTTATTGCTGTGCTGTAGGGAGTGTTTGGATGAATTGCCATCCCGACAGTGCTGGAATGCTGTTCACAAACTAGAAAAAGTAACCGAACACTCGACTAAGAGCAACAAACTGGAGACGTATCGAATCAAGTAGTGTGTGAAACAATGTGATATATGAGTTAGGAAGCTACTGGTGCACATTCCGAACGGAAGTCTAAGGGGAAAAGCAAACCAAGCACACAACAGAATAAATGCCAGCTGTCAAACCGAACTGTCAACAAGACACTGAGTAACGTATGTGATGCACAAATCGAGCTATGAAAGGGTGGCCGATCAATAAACAAATATTTTACCTCTTGTGAATTAAGCTATATTAACAGCTGTTGAGACTCGTCAATTCAGAGAAATGAGAAAGGAGAGCAGGACACCAAACGCGCAGCGATAAAACCGTGTGACCGGCAAACAGAAGTTCTCGACCAGTCAGTGTGCTGCAGAAGTTCTGTCCCGTAGCAAACGTTATTCTGTCCTGCTTAATATACAGGGCTTATTCCTTTGGCATATGTTGCTGATGTCACTCTGATGTAGGCGGAGGGTTGCGTGCTCCTTTCCTTGAAGATGCAACCTAACCTCTTTTGGAATATTGACAGAGCGTCATCACGTGATCGCACGCTATTTCGTTTTAGGATGATTGAGTTCATCATCAACATCAACATCCTCGTCATTGACAGCACAACATCAACGCTGATGATTCGCTCCCTTATGTGGCATGACAGTTTTCTTAGTTGTAAGTATCGTGGAGGTACATCATCATCATCATCATCATCATCATCATCATCAAAGACAGCAACATCAGTGTTGACACTGATGCCTCACTGCCGTACGAAGCTTCACTGCCGTGGAGGTACGCGGACTGACCTACTGCCAGTGAGTCCTCCACCAAACCTTTTGGCTTAGAAAGCCTGACCACAAAGCAGCGGTGTTTGGTGGAAAACGACAGTGCATCCCCTGTTTTCCAAAGAATAGTTCGCAACCTCCACCGTGACAGACCAGGGGACTGTGTTAGTCAGATCTCAAACCATCGACCAATCTGATGTGCAAATGTTTGACGGGCACCCCTAGTATAGCCCAAAGGTTATGGAGGCACAGGAATCAAAGAGACCACGTAAAGTTAAGCCCTTTCATGAGGAGGTCCAGCACCTTCGTGAAAGGAATGATCTAAGCTATTTGGCGAAAGTTTATTCGGAGTGATGTATTCTTCTTACTGAATAAAGATAGGGCTGTCGTTAACAAATAAGCTCTCTCCCCCCCAGTAAAGTCAAGCAGGATGGCATATTTAACTGACTGAATAAATGAGTTAGGATGGACCTCAGAAAGCTGGATGAGCTTTCAGGTATTCGACGTTAATTTAGTTTCTGTCCGATATAGCTCATCAGTTAACACTGACTCACTGAAAGGTCTGTGGCTCGAGCCCAACCTCTGCATCTCCAATGCTCCTGTCTAGGCTAGGTCTCCTGAAGGGAGCCCAGCTCACATAAAACTCTTTCATACAGATCATTCAGACGGTTCCTTAGAAATGTTCAACAATATTCACAATTTTGGAAGTTATCCCACATTGTGTTTCACTAGTGACAAGTGTTATCTGCGGTTTTACTTTACTCCAGGATCGCTTTTGCTTCAGGGTTGTTTTTAAGAACTCCAATGAGCCCATATATCATGGTGACGCAGTTTGACTGGTCTGGCCCCTTATCCCACACAGTTCTGTAGTTTAGTTCAGTTCTGTCCTGTTTCTGAGATGGGCCGAAGAAAACCTATTTATTTTTGTGCCTTTTCATTTTTCGGATAATCTAATCATGTCGATGTGGTTTCGGGTCAAGGATTAGCAATTGGCAATGAGGTTCGTTCTAACTAGAAAAATCCAACTCAACAAAAAATACCGATATTTGAAATGAAAGTTTGGAAACTACAGTTGATTTTAGCGTTCCACCATCGGGGTGTTTCCAATACAAAGACGATGATTTGGCGATTCATTTGCATTGGGTTAACAAAATACCCTTGATTCAAGGGAGTTATGAAGCAGGGAGAAATCGGGCTTGGTAGACAGGGGCAATCTAGTTTAACAACCTTGACGGCAGTCGTTGTTAGTAGGTAATGTGAGGAGATTTTGACGGACATTTCGTCACCAATCTATGCTGAAAAGCCGAGAAGTACTGTGCGGCTGTTCAATCCTTATTAGGAACCATCAGCAGTGCGCATATCACGAAACTCCTGCAGACCATCTCGAACCCGGGTCCTTCTAGCTGGTAGTAAATTTTACAGTTCGGCCTCGAGCGGTTGACCAGTAGTGCGATCAACTCGCGCCGCTTATCTTTGGAAGAATAGTGCCACCCGAAATCTGCTCGCGTCATCCATTCTCCATTCACGATCACTTTCAACCGGACGCCTTCTCATTGTGGAGGATGTTATCTGAAGGTTTTTCGGAAATGATGATCCGACTGGGCTTGGACGATTCAGCAGATGTCCTCGACCGGAGACAGCGGTGAAAAACTACATCGTAGGATTTACTGTCCAGGAAAATGTCGACAGCCACCGGAGACCAACAATTTTGTCTATTTCTGATGGGTTCTTCTCTTTATTTGATTACCCTGTTCAGTCACGTCCTATTCGGTAAGATGGAACGTTGTTTCTGAGAGCTTGGTGATGCTATCGTGTTGTTCTATTCTAATCTTTAACTGACCATCTACAAGCAAAGTTTGATTACTGATAGGGTGAAGAGATTCAGGAATTTTCATTTGGGATATTGTCCCAAGCGCGAGTTAAAAACAGTGCTGATCATTCATTCGTGACTGAAATGTCAAATGTTCAAACTACTAGGCGGGGGGTTAGAAGTTTGATTAGATGGCTACATATGGATCATGTACGCCGTGGAAGTCTCGTAGGACGGTGTTTCTCCGAAGGTAGAGGTCCACAACAACTCCTGTGAATGAAAAACAGACAGAATCCTCATGAGCTGAAGCCCAATAAGCAAAGCTGTACATCACCAATACTTATATAGAAATCAACTAAACTGGCATGTGCTATATGCTATACAAACAACCATGTTTTCTATAACTGGCACACCACTGTACTGTAAATCTGGAGGTGTTATGCTTCCATTTAGCCTTGAGCTTTGAGATTCATAGTTCGGATTCTATGCATAGTAACATGAGAACGTTTTTAATAATCCCACTTTATTGCTTGCCAATACTCAATTATTTGATCATTATGTGCCGTAATGGAATCACGTGATTCCAATTACCTACCAAAGCGTAGTGGTTTGGCATGTGAACACACAACAGTGCGTCATGGCAAAACTCAAGGTGTGAAAAAACGCACGACTTAAGTATACCTGACACAGGAATGCAGGTTCAGGTGTTCGGCATTCTATTTCACGGCTTCGAGACTAGGATTCGTTTGATCTGAAATGTGTAACCGAAGAACCAACTGAATCGCTCGTTTATAAGAATTTTCAATTCAAAGAGTGGCCCTTTTCTATAACTCATCGTCAAACTAGGGCCTACTTATATGGGTTATGATAAATCCATATAGGTAACCAGTTAAAACAAGTGGTCCAAAAGCGCATGGAGCGATCAAATGACTGTAGCGCAGGAAGAGACTAATCAATGTATTCGGGTCACGTGTTCCATGCGGGTCACTGAGACTGTTCACTCGCACAGGTTTTCTGTGTTGGCCCGTAGGTGCGAAACAGCTGATGAATAAGCTTACGTTCACGCAGGTTGATGGGAGCCGGACGACCAAGCCTGGCTGAAGAAACCTCAGGAAAGACGAAACCAATATTGGGTTGTCCGTAAGTTCTCATCAGCCTTATAAGTACAGTCATAATCAGAATATTACGTCGATATCTTGAACGTGGTTCTAATTGAAATATGAAACTTCGTACAGCCATGCTGTTAACTGTTAACTGTCAAACTGTTAATGAACGACACAGCTGCAGTAAACACGTTGAGAAGCGCCAGTTTGTGGCCAAAATAATGAACCTGCATTGATGCGTTTAAAAGCCAACGTATCCTGTCTCACCAACCCACTCTCACAATCCATTCCATTATGAGCACCTGCACTTTTCGGTTTATAAGTACTTTGCTCCTCAGAGTTTCCGTGTTGAGCAAATTGGGTCCATCTTTTTGGGCCGCAGCTGCCTTGGGTGAGGATAAATCTGCCTAGTCATCAGCCTTTGGACTTAAGGAAACCCAAGTAAGCCCCCTGTTGATGAGTGGAGTTTGGAAGGGGTGGACGCAACAGGGGTACTGGAATACTGCGCAAATTGTCCCAGATGGTCGCGAGATTTGCTCGCATGATACCTATCTTTAGCAATCGGTGATGGTCTAATCATCTCCAAAACTGGACCATTTAAAGTGGACCACCTGAAGAGTTAGTTGCGATTCACGGTCCGGGGAAGCAAACTATCACCCAAGTGTTGCGACCAAAACCACTCGGCTGAAACCAGGAGCTAAAAATAGTTAATCCGAAACGTATCCAAGAGGATGTATTACAGTCGCAGATCAATGCGGAGTGGAGCCGGTATAGATGATTGAAACGGGTACCAGAGCCCTCATTTCCGGTTCTAGATCTGGACTGAACATTCCTGATCGCGCATCTTTAGACATTTTCCAGTCTTTATGCATTTCGCGGACAAAAGCAGCAGCAGACAAACGTTTTTTGAACTCCAAGCGAATGGTTCTAAGCATTCATCTCTGATGATTCCGAGTAGATCCACATACCTATTGGTTTTGCCACAGTCTTGTTTCTGGAAATCTGGACCTCAGCTTAGCAAGACTGACGATCTACAGGTAAGATTTATATTAAATTAAGGTAAAGTTTTGGTGCTGACATGCCCAAAGCTGTTAGATTTCTGGTTCTCAGGAACAATTTATCATGCCTGGAAAGCCATCTTAGCACATGTGGTAAGAGCCCAGGTACAAAGGTTGGTGTTTAAGTTCAGTTCTGCTGAAGCTCAGCTACACACAGATTTTCATTCTTACGTGAACCCGTAAAACAATAGTAAAGGTGTTGGTTACGTGATAATTTGGTTGACAGTTTCAGGTTGTCAAGCTGGTGGCTGGTTCGGTCCCTGTAACTGCAGCTGATGAGTCCCAATAAGAACAAAACGATCGTGGGGCTAGGATTTTTGGACAGATTTCAACA
Source organism: Opisthorchis felineus (assembly GCA_004794785.1). Taxonomy (NCBI): domain Eukaryota; kingdom Metazoa; phylum Platyhelminthes; class Trematoda; order Opisthorchiida; family Opisthorchiidae; genus Opisthorchis; species Opisthorchis felineus. The sequence goes on along the minus strand of SJOL01007771.1, from coordinate 400,721 downwards.
AATACCTCAATTTGCACACGAATTCGGTTTCGAATGGAGACTCGACCGAATTTAGCTGAATCTCTCGGGGACTGCGCCTACCTGATGAGTTCGACTGGATGAGGAAACTGGCCTTGGGCTGTCGAAGTGTTTCCAGCCACCTTATGAGTAGTGTGATAAGTATAGACCGCAACCTATTGCAATATCTGGAATATCGTACCACTGGAAATGAGGGGGCCTGGTGCAGCACAGTTAGTTGAGGCGGACCTTCATAAACGGGAGCTTGAGTTGGTATCAGTTGAATCTCCTGTCACAACCAAATACATGTGCAAATAAGTGTATCTGTCGAAATTTCACCATAGTTGAACACCTGCCTATTAAGTAGAAAAGATAACTAAAAGTGCTAGGTGTTAAACAACTTAGTGACGAAGTGAGCTGCGCATACATAGCTTCTATGTGTCCAAATGCTGCCGTACTGCGTAGACATACCAGCGGATTAGGTACTCAGGGTCAAGTAGCATGGTTGGTTAGAAAACCTTGCGTCTGTTATAAGGAATGTCGATAGCTGAGCTATTTTCTACTGCCCTATGAGCTCAAACGAGTGCGGTAAAGTAGGATATATTTCCAGACATTTCCCGCACCTCATGTGGTTGGTATTCAGAAGATGACGAGCATCGTCAAAGGTTAAGGGTCAACATTATGTGAACGTTGTCAAGCTCCGGTCTTACTAGGGACAAGAGCAGACCTATCGACGCTAGTTTTCGCCTTTCCCTATCGACTTTGGGGAAACCAGTGTTGAAACAGAAACTTCCGACAAAGAGCGCCATAGATGTATCACCGAAGCACCTTAGTCGGTTATTCAAGAGTAACTGAACTTTGAATTCGGAACATTTGGATGAGGTTCAGAATATCCCTGCCGTATTCCGTCCGAGTGAAATTGAACATGTCATGCATTGTGTGTGATTTCGGTTGCTACGTTCCTCGAGAGGAACACCCTGGTGGACAAAACATAGAGGTACAGAACTTTTCGTCTAGCGTTGTGTTTTACAGTATTAATCAGCTAACAAATGAATTGCTTTCATTGAAAAAGGCTACTTTGTTCAGCGTTAGGAATGAGCTAGAAGTCACGTCATCAAGCATGGAAGCAGCAAGTTTCGGGGCTTCTGACCTTACTTTTGATGAGCCCGTTGAAATGTACCAGGGCCCTTTCAACCTACACACTATCGTTTAATGAAGGATCGATGCGCGATGGCCACTTGTTTGTTCATCCCTCAAAAATTTCAGTAAAATAACCACAGCTCAGTCAGCGATAACAGAATACTTTTCACGGCTCCAAAATTTTTCAACACTGGTCCAGCAGTAATTGATCAGATGGTTTTTGATCTGTTTCCCAAGCTTGGCAGTGGACTTGCGGATGTTTCTTTACCATTTGGGAGAACGTCACCAGTGCACTGTTGGGTGGGTAGATTCTCTTGTCATTCTTGTGTTTATATACTTTGCAAAGAGCAGTATTAAGCTACAACCTGATTGGCTATTGATAACCATCTTAATCGGGGACTCATTGGTCAAAACAAAACCTCTGAAAGTCAACTGCCAAACTCGGTGAACAGATCAACAGCCACCCGATCAATTGCCAATGTATGCACCCGAGCTACCAATATTCCAACCCACTACCACCTGGTTCGGTCAGTTGCAGTAAGTACTGGCTAGTTCAATGAAAATTTCGTTCTTTTTGGCCACCGGCCGCTCCTGTTCAATCTACTAGCTTGGGGGTAGCGATTCCGACACTCTTTACCACAGTTTCGTGAGATGTACGCGGTTGATGACTGCCAATAAGGATGAAACAGATTCATAGTGCTTCTCGGCTTTTCAGCATAGATTGGCTTCACACACATTAAAATTCTCAAACCTTGTCACACTACCAATAAATTTTAGGTATGTTTCCTTTTTCAGTCCAGTTTGGCAAAAGATCGATTCCGGAAGAGAGGGACAACGAAAACCTGGATGTCGATTGTGATCACATGGGGTAACATATCATTTACAGATGCCATAGTTGGTACCAGGTTGCTCGATGATCCATTTCAGATCTTCCAGGGTTGTATGAGATGAAAGACAGCGAACTGGGAAGCTATTTGAGCCGACTGGAGTTCACCCACAATACAGGAGCCACAAAATAAAAACTCTGGCACCAGCTGAAACTAGTGCTTTCAAGAAAGATTTTCTTGAAGAGGTAAAAACAGATTTTTGGATCCCAAAAATGTGTGCATGAGAAGCTGACCAACAGAGATATCCGTAAGTCGGTATCAGTGTAAGAGTTGCCAACAGTTCACCTCAATTGGCCCAGTTTTAAATAAAGCAAAACAAGACGATGTTGGTAGTTTTTCATTTGTAAAGTACAACCGACAAACTAACATGTATAATTTTGCAATCAAACTATATGAAGGGCGCTTGCCAACAGACTATTTTCACGTGCTACGTTGTTGGAACACATAGCGTACGTGTTGACATGATTGCAAAACCGCCTGGAAAAAAGGAAAGACGAGATGGCGGAAAAACGATTCTGATTTTTTTCAATACGCAGTCGTGGGCCTCCTCTTGAAAATCCAGCTAAATTACACGTACGGTTACTCCGAATTTTATGTTAATGTAAAAATGTGGCTGATTAGTAAGAAACCGTTCGCTTGCAAACAGTAGACCGATCGTGACTGTACGTGTCAACACGTGTCACTTGTATGGACAACAACAGCTCAATTGTTGAACAGAATGAGAGGTGTTCAGAGGTAATTGATCAAGTGGTCATTGGTCTGATCGCCGAGCTTGGCAGAACTTTCACCACCATTCGAAAAGACTCCCCACTCAACAGCGCACTGATGATGTCCTCTCAAATGGCGACGAAACGTCTACAAATCAACTGCCAAACTTGGCGAACAGATTAACAACCACCTGATCAGTTACCATAAACACTTTTCATGCTTTACAAAAAATAAACTGATTTTGAGACTGATTATGGATGAATATCTCACGATCTTAATGGGTACTCGAACTCACGAAGCGATTGTTGCCTAGTCTCCATCTTACGAAGCTTAAATTCGTGGAAAGAGTTCCACGTGCTCTGGTTTTGAATAACTACTCGAAGGACACCACCTCACGGGGATTTAATCTGTTTGCTTGCCGAATGTTGCCGAAACCTTGAGGTTTTTCCCATGGACCCACGGGTTTTCTATGTCCACTGGATTGTATATACAAATTTTTTCCTGAAGGGACTCTTTCAAGTTGGTCTCTTTTGGGAGTGAGGTAAGTATTCGAAGGAACGGCTAAGTTCTTGAGCCTTTCAAATTTCACCGCGGACTCTCAATAAATGCGCACGAACCCTTCAGCTTCTCCATGATTATAAATGTAACCTCCTACCAGATGTAACACAGGATTCATGAGGTTACTGAAAACTCTTCGACTGGTTTCGCCCCTCGGATTACTTCCCATCCGCCTGCTCGTCATTACTCAGGGAGCATTATGTGCGATAGGCGGGGGCAGTCATCGTCATCATCATCTGAATCATCATCAGGGACAGCAACATTAGTGTTGACGATGATCTTTCACGGCCGTACAAACACAAAGTTCGTTTAATTATACTCGAAGCCTTAAAGTGAATGGAAGAGCGGGTGAGGGAAGGACCTGTTGCTAACCCATCGCAAGCGTTTTGAGGTACCTCCACCTTCAAGCGTTCAATGAGATCGTTTGGAGGGAAACTGATGGCACGGTCACTGACATACATTATCCGCCATTTCTTGCAATGTTTGCAGCCAAGAGCATGGGTTTCACGGGGACCACATCAAGGAAGCTGAACCGTAACAACAACACCTAAACTCTTCGTAATCGCTTTTACATCACTCCGCATATCTCGCAGTTCGCACCATTCTGAAGGAGGGACGGAGGATAACAGTCATCTCGGTAGAAGATACGTCGGCATTTGTAGCCCATGGTCAAGTCACCATAGTTGATCTAGTTGGATGTTTCCGCGTACAACTGAATACCCGTTTTCTAATCACCTTATTACGAAACCGCTAATGTCATCTGATGCAAGCAACCCTTCTGAGACATTTGGTCAAAAGACGAGTAGATCATCTTCCACCAGTGAAATCCACAGCCAGCCTTTGGAAGTCAATGGACCTGGCTTCAGCAGTCGCCATCTTTGCTATTCTTGCACACTTGTGTCAGGAAGGTCAGATTCCTGAAAGTAACCCCAGAACGCTCGAAACCTACTGTGACCCTAGAACTCCACCAAAATCTCAATAAGAAAGCCGGCAAGCATCCAGATCAATCAATCATTCAATCAATTCAGCAAAAGCCGATGAGTGTTTAGGCACGCCAAATAAGCACGACCGAATATGATAAGTGTTCAGGCATTTCATAGAAGCACGATCGATGTTGATTTGTGTTCACTAAACGCCTATCAGACAGCCTGGATCAACGTCAAAAAGTGGCCTTCAAATAGCGCGTGGCCGTTGTAACTTTTGCACTTGCTCACACTAGCTTGTTGCAATAAAGCTGTTGTGTTCCTTGTCGGTGAGTCTTTTTCTCACACCAGGCATTGGAGCGCGAACAGCAAGTCAGATATAACAACTTGTATTAACAAGATCGATTCTCACTCATCTTAGCCCACAAGAACACTAGTTTTATTGTAGAGTTATTAGTCTATGGTGAAGTATGGCTAATGATACACTAATACCAAAAATTGTTCAGCTGTAACACCCTTTCGGTTCATAGTTTTCACGGCACACGAAGGATGCGCGAGGGCTGGGATAGCGCCAGCTGGCCCAATCCTAGGCAGGAGCAACTTAGATGCGGAGGTTAGGTCTGAACCACTGACCTTCCGGTCATTAAGTTTGCGCCCTAAACACTGAGTTATCTCAAGCTAACTCTGAGGAGCATGATGAAGCTGGATTAACTTTTACAGAAAGACAAACCTTGGCGTGTTGTTCACTCTGCTTAATTTTGTGCTCATACTCTTGACTCGATGGACTCCGTCGCATAATATGCGAAGCTCTTCAATGAAGTTTCATTCGTTTCTAAGTGATTGTCCATTACTACTTATTTCAGGGGCCCCCTATATTTACGGTTGCGATTCAAAGATGAATAAGATGAGAGGCACATGATTTACGGAAGTATCCTCGGGAAAGAGTAAGTGAAAGTCACGCGACCTCATTGGTTTTCGACGATACTGCGAAATGACAAACTTCGACAGCTTAAGATTAGCTTGCTGGGGTCTCCTGAACAAGCCTGCTTTCATCTCAGGTTCAAGGGAGAGGTACGTAGTGTATCTCTTGTCATCTTTAGGGGGATTACTATCCAATTGCGTGGGCTTTCATCGAATGAACCAACTGACAATACTGATAAGCTTTCGTAGCCTTGAATAGACAAAAAATACTAATCAAATTTAAGGCTACACTCTAAGAATGATTCCACGATTTGTTGTATTGAACACAATCCACGAAACCACGAGTCTGTACGGAAGTAGCCACGACTAAGTAGAAACTGTGTTCTTATTCCCGGACTTCTGAAAAATGTGGTTCGTACTGACGACCGTGATTGACGAAATTTTCCGAGCCCTCTTGGAAGGTGGTTTTTGGCATGTCGATCATCTACTCAGTGTTGAATTTCACGGGAGCAAGACGAAGCGGACCTTTTAGGGTAGGGGGATCCAGGTCCTGGGGGTGAATTTGGGGTATAATTTTATTTTCCTGATAAAAATGAGAACTACTCTACTCCACAGACTTATAAGCTTATCTTCGGAGATCAGCCATCCCACGAGAAGGACGTTTCTTGTTGTAATATCTTACGTCGTTTTCTGGCTAGAGGCAAGGCAGCTGATATTTCGTCATCACCGTCAAAGTCTCCCTTCTCATTGTTCACCCCAACATATTTGAACTACCCGCTCGTATTTCGACAGCCCCAAGTAGGACGAAACCAGTCATAGGCTATCGAAGCATTCTCAGCAATTTTTGGGTAGTTTCCCTCAAGAAGGTGTACTGCGATATCTGGAATATCGTATCGCAGCACATTCATTTCAAGAATACCATATAGGAAAGATTCATCTGGGATTCAGTTGAGTCTCCCGTTACAATGAAATTCGTGTGCAAATGGGCATATCACACAAATTCGGTACAATCTTCGTTCAAGTGGGAAATGAAGTTGACTGGAGGGTAACTCGGGGACTGCACCTACCCGGAGAGCCCGATTAGGAATATGGTAGTGAGTAGTTTTTTTCAAGTTCAAAGTTGTCTGATCAACGGGGGCATTCTGATGGCATCTAATGGCAGCCGAATCATTTTGTCTTGTTTCTATAACCAGGTTAAAAATGATTCAAGCATTACAGATCTTGAGGTTGAGTAATTAGGACATACCATTAAGGAGAAATATTTTGAAAATATAGGCCACGAGTAATCGCTGTTGACCTAGAGTTTCTTAGCCGAAAGTTGGTGAGCTGACGAAGCCGAAGTCTCAGACAAACTGCACTTTGGGCGTTTCGCTCACCAAGCTCAGTCACGCATCGATCATGCAAATCGACGCGTGGCTGCGCTCAGTGAGATGGGGGAAACGGGGACTTCCAGAAGTGGAAACAAACTCGTGAAACTTTACTTGCCGGAGGGGAACAAATACCGAGTGAAATGCCATGGACGAAACGGAAAACTCGTGTGTTCGGATTTCTAAACGGATCCACATTACTACTGGGAGTATGACAAGGATGGTTACTTGAATATTTCATTAGTCGGTCAAATCATCTAAAAAAACAAATACGATGGAACTCTAATGAACATTGGTCCACAAATGTCTTGGTATCCTAACCCGTTAACCGAATTTCCGACCAGCTCTTGGGGAAGAACAAAGGAAACTAGTTGACGCAGTACCTTTGACCTCGAAATGAATGAGTGCCAAATGCAATGGTTCACGGAATGAAGATATCTCGTTGACCCGGCCCCAGCAATTCCTTTTGGTGGGGCTCCCTATTGGAGGACATCGGAAGAAGCTCTAGATTTGTCTGAAAATTGTCACCTTACATTTTATATTGCTTTCTTCATCTGATCTCATCTGATGTGCGACTCTAGGTTTGTGCCCAATGTGTGATTCATTAAATGGGTGAGAAACTATGCGACTGCTCTGCCGTTATTTGTCATTAACAAAGCTGTTTGATTGGTCGTTCCCAGGTTTTTTATCATGTGAACGAAAGTTATCTATGATAACTTAAATAAAATTAAACTTTTCTTCGGTCTACTGGTCAACTGCAACACCCCTGAAGGTGAACGCGATCCAGCAACAACAAAATTAATTAGCTGATAAAATGCACAATTGGTGCCCGAAAATCAGTGAAGCCAGACTTAACAGTCTACACATTGGTGTTATTTACGCTTCGACAATCGGACCGATCGACCTGCACTTGCCTTAAAGACAGAGCCTACTTGATGCGTGGTCTGAAAGTGGAGTTTGTAGGGGAACGTTATTAGACAGGACCGGTCTGTAAGCGGATTTTATGGCGGGGCGTTTGGGGTAAAAAGTCTACTCCAAACTTCTCAGTACGATGTATGGCTGCACGAAATTTGACAACGTATTCGAAGGAATCCATGATAGACAACGCGGGAAAACGCTTGCGGTCACATTGATTTAGCTGAACCCTGACATGGAGTGTTTTTTGCCTGTAATAAATGACCTCGGGGAGAGGATCATCTATCCTATTACTGCTAAGGTAGTCGTATAAGGAACGGGGATTTTCAGGTGGGTTTCTGCTCAAACGACTAATCCTTCTTCAAGTGATTGAGCTCACACTCCGGTGTATATATTTTAAAACGACCCCACTACTTATGGAAAGTTTGGTCGTCATTTTCACTACGTAAAATTCACAATCCACAATTCAACTGAAGTAAATGATAGAGCTGACCGCCGATTTTCAACAACTTGGCTCGACACAGCTGATGATGATATCCAACAGTGTTAGCATTTCCCGATTTCTGGCAATGGAGATTACTAAAACCTGCCAGCCTCTTTCCAGTGGTGAAACACTAAACACGCCAATCCGTTCCCACGACCGACATACGGTCCCCTCATAGGAGGAACCCCACTTTCGATAGAATATAGAAACAAGTTAAGGAAGATCGAAGGGCGGTACCAAACCACAATAATTCATACAGAGTTCACGGTAAGACGGTTAAAAAGCTTGGTTCTTTTGGTTCCGGGGAGGAAATCTACAAACATCAGCATATCCTTATTTGAACCGAGTATGTTTCTTCATATCTGGGTATATTACAGTGTCATTTCGAACAAGTTATGCCGATTACCCATAGAGTATGGATCTGGGACCTGATGAGTTCCATCGGAAGAATGCGAACTGACTGAGACGGTTTTCGGAAAAAGAATTCCCTCGCTTTCTCTGTCAGGTTGAAGGGGACGAGTGCTCTTTTCTTTCTCATTGTATTGTTTTCTGCACGGCAAATAATCGCAGTCTTACCTCTGAGGATTGTCCCCGTGAAGTGCAAACAAGAATCCCTTGATTATGGTGGCCCTCAGTGGAGGGAGGACTTTTACGCCGACCTTATTCAACTGTTCCGGCGAGATGCTTTTTTTCTGGCGATTCGATTAAAGTTTGTGTTGCTGTGGTTCAAACGGTCCACACTTTACTGTCATTAGCAACAAACCAACGCTAGAACAAGTGAAAGTAAACTAGACTTTCGTAATAAGCCAGTTCAAACTGACTTAAAACTACGACTGAAGAGCATACAGCACACTTTGCCCATTATCACGTCAACTTAATCGAAAGAATTTTTTCTTCAACCAACTGTAGTTCCCTTGAAGTCAGTCTGTCTTGCGTTATCTTGTGTCACGCACACCTGTCGGTGAGGAGAGCAATATGCCACAAATCGCCATCGAAGAAGTTGATTCACGCAACTGAGAGGATAAACTAACCTTGCCTGCCTCGTCAACTGATTGGTTGTCATGGAGAATCATTCTACTGATATTTACGGATAAGGCTATTTGCATGCCATCCTGTCCAACTGCCTGTAAAAGAAGATTTATCTCTTATAAACCTAAAGTGTTCAATGATACTTTTTTTTGAAACTTCCTCCATGTGAGCCCCATTCACCGTCGCAGCAGAGTGCAGTCAACGTTCGGTCCACGTGGCAACTTTCCTGGAAGATACTTTGGGAAACATTTAGGTGTGGTTGATCTACCCCGCTCACTTCAACCCAAAAGTCATGCAGCTTCCAGGATCCAAAAGCGTTATTAATTGCATCTCCCAGGTTTTGGTTGATCCGGAATGTTCTTTTGCTGACTACTCATGGTTTGGGTAGGTAACTGCTGTGAGGCACTGGCTAAACGAGTTACAGGTTTGGTAATGTGTTGAAATAATGGTAGCTCTGGTGAATTTAGTGGTTTTTGATCAGGTAGCTTTTGATCTGTTTGCCGGAAAGTGACCTGCAAACGTTTCGATGCCGTACGAGGAGACATCACCAGTTCGCAGTTGGCTGGGTACATCGTCTTTGCCTGTTTGCGTTTACGTAGCGTTTGAAGATTATCTATTGTCTCTTAAAGTGGTTGGTTAACCGGAAGGGAGCGTTTTGTGAACTTATTGGTCCAGTTGTGATTCTCGTTGATTTGGGATCTGCGTTCCTTCATGTGCTTTGATTGGCCCCTCCTCAATTTGCACTGCGTTGTGGTCTGATCTGACCGAGATTAATTAGTTGGTTGCACCACCCTATCTTCTTCATTGCAACGACTGGTGTCCCTGCGTCCGGCGGTTAATTTTGTACTTGGTTAGATGCCTCGTCCACTCCAGTTGATGTGTCTGTTTGAATCGGGCTTCCCTGCTTCATCTATGAGTTTCTCTTCGGATTCCTTGTGCAATTTAGGGCTCTGTAGTTCTGGCGTTCCGTCGCCCATAGTGGTTGCTAAATGGGGTCAGTTTCAATATGTTTGTTGATAGCTTGTTTGGTAGAGTACCACGCTTCCCTAAATCCACGTTCTTTTTTCTTTCTTGCTTGGGCCAGTATACAAACTCCGCTCCATTGGAACTCGTGTCCTTCTTGATCTTTGTGCACGCAAATGAGAGAAGACAGGTCATATCCTTCAGAAGCAAGCTTATGTTCTTGTATTCTGGTAGACATATTCCCTTCCATTTGTCCTATGTATCGTTTGTTGCGTTGGATCCTGTATATGACATTGTTCTCCATAATTGGATCCAATTTTCCTTTTGCTCTCGATGGTGTCCTCCGAAATGTATTCGTAGGTTTGTAGGCGACCACCGTATTGTACTGTTGTAAGAGCCTTGCCGTCATTTCAGTGACGTTCTTGATTTATGGGAGTGTGACTCCTTTGCTTCCAGGTTGTGCTGTTGAATTAGTCGTATTTGGCTTTCTGGGTGATGAAATTCTTGGGTATCCATTTTCTAATCAGCCTGGAAAACTATCGGTTACAGGTTTGATCAAATCCAAGAATCGCGTTTATCAGGGACTAATAGCCGCAAAACACGTCAAAAGAAGAGACCTAGAACAGCGCTGGGTCAATCAGATGAGAGTTGGTCAAAAACTGAAAAAGGTTACTTGAAACACTGATGAATTGAAAAAAAGATTTAAAGACATTACAAATTCCCAATGTCAGTGACCTGACGGGTGAATCAGTTGACAGACCTGTCCAAATGGCCAGAACTTCATCCTCATGAGAGTTTCGTTCTTCTTGGAAGAAAACTCACATTGCAGTACACAAACACATCTGAGCTCGATACAGTTTCCTTCGGTATCTAGTGCAGCATCCGAGTCCTGTTTTAGCTTCTGAAGCTGTTGAGCTCTCCAAGGAGCTGTTTTCATGTTCATTTTCGTACACCTAGTTGCCTCGATGTTAGCATGATATACCGAGCCGGGCATTCTGAACATCTGAGTTCATCCATTGGAATTGTACCTTTGTATGTACTATACTTCTTTACAGGTCCGCACGAGAGGCTGTTCGGGCGTTTTCGCCACAAAAGATCTTCCGAATGGTCTTGCTGACTTCAGTGTTGTGGGGCCGGTCAAGTGCTCACGTGCGTTGGTTTGAAATGAATTCTTTGCTACAGAAGGTACAGAGTGAGCTGCTATCAAAACCCTCTCTGAGACGGGTTATTCGCAGTGCGCGGCTTTTCTCAGTTGCAAAAACCCAAACAATGCTTGAGATAGAGCTCGTGAAAATACTTTGCTCATCATATAAGAATGCACAAACTCCTAGTATAAATAAAAATCCGGTTGGTTTTTGATAAGTAGTTACGCAAAGGACGTTTGAGGCGTTAGCACAGGCCTCACCGTATAGGAATGTCAGGCTTCAAAGTAGTCTCATAGTAAATGCGATCTGGAGATCGTTTATCGATTTTTGATGAAAATTCTTACCCAGATGACGACGGCGATATAGTGTCAGTCACAACCTGATTGCATCCGTGGTCACCTTAGAAACTCATTCGTGTTCGATTATCGCATGCAAGTTTGCAAGTTGGAGTATACGTACAGATTCCTTAGATGTGCCCTGAGAATGATCTTGTGTTAGGCTGGGTGTCCTCGCTTCTACAGCATCGATCAACATTAGTGTTATGGTGAGATCCGGAAGTTGCTAGAACAGATGTAAATAATTCCGAACCACATGCACCGGTAGGTTTGGATGTATTCATTGGTTGGAAATCAACAACCGATCCCACAGGTCGATCTGCTTGACGTCGAATGTTACTTTGTCTGTCTTTCCATCATAATCATGTGTTCAGAATTTTCTCACTCCATCAATTTTTTTGTTCGTTTACCTATTTTGACTATCAACTATCTGCAATGCACCAAGTATTCTGATTTAATGTAAACTTTGACCGTTGCCCATGAAACCATGTTCCTGCAACTTGTAGAAATGAATGCAAAGGAACTCGAAAACCAAAGCTGAGCAAAATTAAAAACACTGCATCATCATCTGTGGAAGGTGATTAAATCCAGCTTCCTCGAAATCAAGCTCAGGTGTTCTGTGAGTGATGTATGTATGTATGTATGTATGTAGGACTTTCGTCCTAATTCTAAACTGGCCTTAGCGAGTTGTCAATCAGTATGGACGCTTCTATCAGTCATCGACTACACTGAGTCACTTGAAAACTTGTAACTTAGTTCAGGTGTGGCACAAAATTACTCTTTTCTGAGGAAGCAGAGGACAAGTGACTCATTTAGAGAAGCGATCTGTTCTTGAGTGAACATAACCAGATACGGAATTTTCAGATTCCCACCCCCTCCCCCTGCAACAGGGGTATAGACCATTCTAACAAACTAACGTATGCTGAAGACGTCGTGCAGGCGACCCTTTAACATCTGTCATTGAATAGTGCTCTTCAACGCCACGCATTGGTCATCTCACGAGACCGTCAGCCTCTCAGGGAGAGTTGTCTTCTCACACAGGGATCATCGACTAAATTACAGTGGGATGCTAAGTGAGTGTCCTCTCTTTTTGGTGGCCTCTTTTTGGTGGTCCAAGTGAACAAATGTTATGGCAATAGAGCTAGGTTATCGAAACCCTCATTTGTTTTCGGTGAGTTCTTTACCTATACGAACCTTTTGGAAAGATGCGACAAGAACGCCCGAGCTGCTTATTTCTCTCTATTCTGTAAGGCAGCCGCAACAAGGGCATCGGAGAAAGACGGCAGAACCACCAGTAGGACTTTGAAGGCGTCGGGAAGACACAGGCGTAAAGCCCAAGCGGTCTAGGGAACGGAAGAGGTTCTCCTTTGGCAGTGTGAATCAGAGATTCTCCAAGTACTGTACGGGTACCAACCGAATTACATGTTGAGGCTGATTTAGGCTGGATGCGTGGGCAAGGAAGAGCTCTGGTTGATCCACTGAAAGAAATGGACCACAATCAGTGAAAGTTGCTTGGAGACGGATCGATGTCCCAATGATTCCTCTTTAAATGAAAATTCATGCAACTGCTGTGATCATCCTACATTGTAGAAAATTCTGTTTATAAGATATTCAGATTATGGATAAGCCATTAAAATGCTCATGGCTATACGTAATGCACTACTCATAAGGTTGCTGAAAATTCGTCGACAGCCCACGACCGGTTTCGCCCTTCTTGGGGCTCATCAGGTAGGCGCAGTCCCCGAGTTTATGTCAACCTTATGTTCTACTTGAAACCAAATTGCACGAAATTATCGAAATACACTCAGTTGCAAACAAATTCGGTTTTGCGAGAGACTCACCTGAAACCCAGCGGAAGCTCTCGTTTTTGATATTTCCAGGCAGTAGTGCATCACGTATATACATGTCGTATGCATATCGTACCAGCTGAAACATGAAGCGGCCTGGTGCAGCACATTCAGTTGCCTGGAAACATCACAAACGAGAGATTCAGCTGGGTTTCAGGTGAGTCTCCCGCAAAACCAAATTGGTTTGCAAATGCGTGTATTTCGCTAATGTTCATGGTTTTGTGTTACAGTGTTAGGCGGTCTCTGAGTTTTCAGCAACCTTGTGAGTAGTTTCTTTTATGAAAACATACTGTGATATCTCGAATATCGTGCCAAATGAAACATGAGACGGCCCCATGTGCGGCACATTCAGTTGAAGAATACCATAAACGAGAGTTTCAGTTGTGTCAGTTGATTTGCAAATGAGTGTATTTGTCGAAACTCTTACGTATCTTTGGAGTAGTGCTTAGCATCACATGTCGCGCCAGTGCGGTATATGCTTGTGCCCTCATTAGAATGAAACGAGCATGAAACTGCGGTACCGATGTACAATGACGTGTTAAGCAGGTCCACACGACGCGTGAATCCTAACTTTGAACTCATCACTCAAGAAGCAAATCAACGACTCACCACATGGTGCTAACTGCGTGATTAAAGGAAGAATATCCTGTCTAAGTGTGAGTTACTCACACTACCGACCAGTCACTCGTGGCCAGATGGTATAGCCTTCAATTACTAGCTGGGAGTTCACGGTTTAGTACCTCCATAGAGATTCATGAGATGTCTATTGTTGCTGATTCCCAACTGGGATGAAACAACTGCGCAGTGCTCTGGTGCGTTAATTAGCTGTTGATCAGTAGATAGTTGAGCTGTCCGCCAAGCTTGACACTTGGCTTGCGAACTTATTTGGTCACCACACGAAGAGACAGCATCAATGTGTGGTCGGGTGGATATTTTCTCCAGGTCGAGTTGCGTTCGTATTTGATATTTTTAACCTGATTGGCTGTTAGATGCTTTGCCCGCCTGTGATTTGATTGTTCCTTTTCAAATGCGTGCTGCATTTCCCGATATCAAAATCAGGCTGATAAATCAAACTGGCACAACTCTATCCCAAGTGAGGATTACAATGCTAAGTTCCATTCAAATTTCGTACTGTGACCTTTACAACTGGGGATGGTCTGGACGCACCTGAGCCATTTTTTTGTAAAATACATAGAGAAGATAATGCCCAGCTCACGCCAACAGCTCACGCCAACAGCTCACGCCACACGAGTGAGGACTGAAAGTGAACATTCAGTTATTTGTTGCGATTGTTAGGTGACTCAACCGAAGTTCAATAAATGGTTGTGCGTAATAAAAAGTCAACATACTGTGAAAGTTGAAAAACAAGATGAAGGCGGTAGTCACACAACAAACTGATTCTATTCAATTATACAGATGGGTTTAAAGGGTCTTGTCCCGGAAAACCACGTGACTATAAATTGGTAACTACAAATTCTGTCGACTTCAGACACCGGTTGTCTATGGTGGACCCATGAGCCTTGCTAGCCAGACCGTCACGTGACCACCTATACCTCCCGAAAACAGCTTTCTGGTAGCTCAGCAATCAGTCTATCCCTCATCATGATCGCTGGCTGCTTGACCAAACCCAAATTACTGAAAAGATATCCTCATGCGTCGTCGTAGGACTGTCCACTGTTTATTCAACAGAAATGGGTCAAAATTTTCTATAGGTCCATTAGTATGAGTGTGAATGCAAGCCATATAAGAACAGACTCACTTTCGACAGATGCTAAAAGCAGACTATTTGTTCTACTTTTTTCTAATAATAATCAAGTAATAATCAATCAGCTGTAACACCCTTTCGGTGTCTAGCTGCCACACCACCCCGAGCTACTGCCAGGTTGCCCAAGCCTAGACAAGAATAATCAAAATGCAGAGGTTAGGTTCGAACCACGAAACTTCTGGTCAGTACTTCAGCGCCTCAACCGCTGAGCTATCTCGAACTGATTCTACGATCCGGTCGTGTTATTGTTTTGTCATTTTCCCACAAAACTTTAAAAATTCGGTTGAATTTACTCAATATATCCTAAACATGCATTCACATCACTATCATGTGAGTAGTATTTTTCATGTTCTAGCAAAGTTTTGTTGTGAGTGCACACCAATGTAGGAAAACAGTGAACTCGAGTTTCCTGGTAATTCAGGTGAGTCCAGCATGCGCTGCAGGAGTGTCGGCAACCCGATGACCTCATATGTCAGACGTATGAGGTTCAACTCCTGGCACGATCAGAAACATCCGCTGCTGACGAGTTTCAATATGAACAAAACTCGAGTCCCTATTTGATGTGGACTTGGCCGAATAATCGCACCAGGACAGAAGCAGGATTTTTTCAAAAGCAAGAGTGATGTGACTGAGAATTGTACAATCCCGCATCTCAGTTCTTGAACTCTCTAACCTTGGGCTGTTGTTACCTAGTACCAAATGACATAACGGGTCCTGAGAGGATGAAATCCTCAAAAGCCCTAACAGAACTCTCACAGAACCACCAAGTCAATATTTGTGTAGGTTATTTCACCTCATCACATAGTTCGAACATGATAGCTTCCGGGAAATTCAGTGTCCATTGAAGCTTGAATACGGGACATTAATAAAAAGAACTGATTGGATGATGCTAACTAGTCAGCGTAGTTTATTTTGGAGTGCATGGCGTCGATTTTCAATAAGACAATTTTAAATAGCTCATCTAATCTAAGTTGCTGTTGGTTTTCGAGTTGACCGCAACAACACAATGTATTGTGTCGCTTCATCCATCTGTTTATCATAACTCACTGATGACCCCGAGCTATGATACACACAACTCGGTGGTTTATGGAAACGACCCAGTTTCAACATGAGATTATGTTAATTTGACCCGCACACCCGGAAGCCGCGACATGTGTGCTGCAACATAAATTCCAACAAACTCCAGAGTCAAACTGAAAGAATGGTTGTTTCAGTGGTTTTGACATTCAAACGTTTGGGAGCTATGCGGTGGTTCGGTGAACTGGTAACCGCTGTGTCTATCTCATCGGCTCTTGGCAGATTCAGTTCAAAGATTCTAACCCTTTACGGTCGAATTCAGTCCAGACATGTTTGAAACTGGAAGGTCTATCAAAAGCCTATTGTACCGCTGAGAGACATACACCTTTGATTTACCACGAAAGAACACACGAGTCAAACAATGATAAACAGTTGACCGGCTCGAATGAATCAGAACCACTTGTTTGTCACAAAAATCGTTAGGACATGCTTCCTCCAAAGCCAAGACTGTTGATCCGTACATTGCCAATTCTTCCTGATTGGAACGACAACTTATGATCTCGTTCCTTCAGTGTCGCAGGATTTCGAACTTCCACGTCATTCGGTTTTGAGGAGCTCCCAGAAATCTCTCCGTAGGTAGCTTCTATAAAATGACATTGGCGTGTTTTGGTCGGGTACATGGCTTTGGACGGTACCTTATTTTCGCACGAATATTCATCCAGCACGTCGGCTGACTGCCGTTCCAATCCTATAGTGCGCAATGCTTGTGATTAGGTTTTCGAAACTGAGCGTTCTGATGAAGAGCTACTCTTGAATACAACTCTCTTAGTTTTCGTGAACACTGACAACGTCTAACTTTAGACGAGGTCTAGCGCCAAGGAACGTTATTCATAGCTGAGTTTTACTAGGTTGATGAGATAGCAAGCAAGTATTCTTAACCTGTTGATCTTCACACCCTGTACAGGTTGCTTTCGTACCCGGAAGTCAGATCTGCGCAGTTCGATGAATATTGCTCGGCAACAGCAAGCGAGCGAGACTGGGAAAATCACATGGAGGTCTCCGATAGAGATGGTAGTATGCCTAGAATCGCTTCAATGCTTGGCAAGTTAACTGGAGCCGGTCCTCTCAATTCGACGACGTCGTAGCCAAACTACATAGTACGCAAGGGTCCTTTCAAGGATATTGCATTACTGATGTGCCTCGGTACGAAACCCTGCACAGGTGTTCGAATATGAGTCCACAAAAGAGGTTGCAGACTGCAAGAAACAGTCAGTTAGTCGCATACCCAGAAAAGATTTCGATAGAAGGTTCACTGTCAAATATGCTGCTGTGTACATCAAATCGGTGCCTCCTCGAACTTCGGCTACCCGGCAAACAGACTTAGACGGCTTTCTTTTTAACCGACGGTCTGTACATCACCGTCCGTAAGTTCTTCTGTAAAAAACAACGTGTTATAAGTGATCCTTTCTAGTCTTATAGTGTATTCATGACGCTTTGTGTATCAGTGGTAAAAAGCAATAACCAACCCAAATGGATGTCTTCTTGCAATTTTGAGAATCTTCCAGCATGTCGTCCTAGACAGTGTTCGCTGTGTAGAGTCAAACTTTGCATGATGCTCCCCGCCTGGATTCTAGTCATTCCAACGTCCAGAAAGTCAATTCCATTCTGACTTTCCGAATATAGAGTGAATTTGATTTTTTTTGGTGGACGTGGTTCAGATATTTAGGAGTTGATTTCAGTTGAGACGAGGGCATTTACGTAAGCAACATAGAGCTTATAAATGGCCAATTTTCTCAGGATAGATTGCAGTTGGGTGGTCCTTTGGGGTGCCGTCAACCTGGTCTGTCAGCCTCGATACAATAAAGCATGTGGTCTATCGTTATGCGAGTTAGCGAATGGGGGAAGAAAGTAGGGTATCAAGTGAACATAACTGCTGTTAGGTTGCGTCTAGTTCCATTCACTGTGTTAACCAACTCGAAAGTGAGAATGCAACTGTATTTCAAAGTAGTGGACCTAAAAAGTCCCCAACCAGCATTGACATAGCAGTGAGTCATTCCTTAGTTTTGCTGCCATACTCAATACAATGTACTGACTCCGAGGTAAATCTGTGGTAGCGGGTGCGGGGAGAAAGTTCTCCGGAGTTGTTCATCTCTTATCCTTCAATGTTCTACTTCGGGGCCTTTTCGGTGTGATCCTATTTGATCATCAACTTGCTTGATGATATCCACAGAGAACTGATGCAGATTGAACCTAATGAAATTTTTAAAAGATTTACTGCCCCCCTTTTTCCCCGGATTTCAGGTTTGTTTTACTCGAATGTGTTTACATGTCAGCCATCTGACTGCCGGAGATCAGCTTGCATAAGCCGTTTTCCTAAAGAGAGGTTTGCTTACATTTAGTTTCGTTCCGTATACCTCCCACTTGATTCATTCTTTCCGAAGAATTCTGTTGAAAAGTATGGAGATGTTAGGCAGAATTCACACGGATCCCGCTTTACCGCTCGCAGTCAGGTGCTGCTACGGCCGAGAGGCCTATTCCGGGCAAGATTGACCAAAAGTTCGGGACGCTTGCCGCTCCGGCATCAAGCCGAGATCTGATTAGTGGAAACTCTGGACCCAACAGCCAATCATGACCCAGTATTGGCCGAATGCCGGTTGCCAGCGGCGCATCCAGAAGGCGTCAGAATTCCAGGAAGTTGTCGCCGCTTACGCTATATATTTGAAGCGCTGTACAAGTGTTCTTGACTTCGTTTTGGGCGTTAATATACCTTGTGCTCTCTTGACGGTTGTTTTGACGTGAACGCTAGCTTGGGAGGCTCAGACCGAGAACTAAGCTGAGGAAAATACCGTTACTACAGGAGATGATACTGGATCTATGTTGTAACTTCCACTTTGTCTGTTGAGGCTTACGCTGTACGACTGGCGCTTGTCACCACAGGTTGTGCATTTCAGAGCTGAACAGTAGCAGTGGAGTGGTTAGACCACTGCTCTTCAGGAACCTCAGTTGAGGCTAGGTACTGGAATTACCTTGCTATACTCCCCGACAATGATATCGTCGGCAAACTGCCCAACTTCTTCACTTGTCAGACTTAATATACTTACTAAAATGGACAAGACTTTTCCTGCTTCCCATCATCTCCAAAATTCTGTTAGCGGCCACTTTGTTTACCCTTTTGGTTCCCACTTATACAAGGTTTCTTCCACCGCTCCGTTCCTCATGAACAAGCCAGTAACTAGATTACCCATATCCTGGTCCTCAGCGGTCTGCCCAGCTCCGGGAGTGCATCGATGTCCTGAGGAACAGATCTTCTTCAAGTTTTCCTAACCCGAAGTTGTGCAAGTCTCCAAATGTCCACTTCAGTCTCGGTTTTGGTTTCGTCATCAGTATCGCCGTAAGGAATTCCACAGCTCTGCTGTTAACGATCGGTCTGTTTCTCAAATCCTATTCTGTCAAATATGTCGGTGTGAATTTATCCAACAACCTTTCTTGATCCAAGCAAGTAAAATCAGTCCACCGGGCATCCTCTTTATATTTCAAGGTCGCACAATCTGTCTGTTTGTGGTCACATGCATTCCTCCACAGCGGTGTCAATTTGCTGACCTTTAGTAAAAAATACTTTGGGCCGATTAACCTGTCTCTTAACTTGTTATCCAAATGCAGTTGTCTGGGTAGCACCGCTTTTTTATACGGTAACATCTGCGTTCCAAAATGCTGCTACATCTGTAACATGGTGATCTGGTTTAATATGTTTCAAAATCTAATTTAAGGGAATTTTTTTTACGAGCACCCAATTACGGGTAACTTGGTTGTATTTTTATTGTTGTCTTCTGTAAATTACTGTAGCTTCGTTTTTACTGCGTCTTTTGTTGGTTACTCCCACCTTTCGTCGATTGTACTGAAATAACCTTGAGGCTCACCAAAAGGGTTGCTATTTTAGGATATTGCAGGCTTGGGAGATTTTTACAAGAGAGGATCAACACACTGCAGGTTGTTACTTCGTTTTTTACCTGGACTAGAATGAGTGGGTCTTAATGTTGAGGGATAGGTTCACCGTTATCTCACGGTTCCCATACGATACACCTGAGGTTAAAAGCCTGCCTAGAAGCTGAACTACAACACCAACGACATGCCAGTGAAATTCGTGTGTAGCACAACTAGGAAATCCAAACACGTGTTTTTCGTTTTGGCCACTAGCTCTGTTTTTCGGCTTATGTCTTGAACTTTGATCAAGTTGCTGTGTGGAACTTTCAGTGAAAACGCCTCAACAAGTAGACTGTCAGTCGTAATACACTACACATAAGGTGGCTGAAAACTCTTCGACAGCCCACGACAGGTTTGGTCTTTCCTATTCAGATTCATCAGGTAGGCACAGTCCCCGAGTTTCCGTCAACCTTATAGCCAAATTGAACCTAAACTGCACGAAATCAGCGAACTTCACTCATTTGCATGCCATTTTGGTTTTGACGGGTGATTCATATGA
The DNA here is from genome assembly GCA_004794785.1 of Opisthorchis felineus. Taxonomy (NCBI): domain Eukaryota; kingdom Metazoa; phylum Platyhelminthes; class Trematoda; order Opisthorchiida; family Opisthorchiidae; genus Opisthorchis; species Opisthorchis felineus. The sequence goes on along the minus strand of SJOL01007771.1, from coordinate 380,240 downwards.
AATCCAGCTGAATCTCCTGTTTATGCTTTTTTTAAGCAACTGAATAGGCTGTACCAGGCCGACTCATGTTTCAGTTGGTACGATATCCGAGATATCGCGATACATGTATAGACGTAATACACTACTCATAAGGCTGCAGCACACTCAGTCGCTTAAAAACATCATAAACGAGGGGTTCAGCTGGGCTCCATGTGAGTCTCCCATCAAAAATAAATTGGTATGCAAATGACTGCAATTCGCTAGACTGTCAGTCGTTTGCAACATACTTGGCGAAATACCACAGAAGTTACACGATTCCTTCCGTCTACTTCAGTTCTATTTCCAAATGACATCATCGAATTCGGAACTTAGAATACCCTAAACTATCCCACTGTAGGTCATGAGACTTCCGTTTGCCTTCAATGGGCAACAAAGATGTTTCGAAGACCAAAGTCCTCTGGGTGTCGAAGGGTTAATAAAACCATCTTTATTAAGGTATCGAGAATATTTTGACGGTTCGCTCATCTCGACAAGTTTGTTGCAGAGGTTTCGCCACTTATCGAGGTGATATCATCAGCACGTATGTGATAGGCGCCGCCTCGTTGTGTGACACAGGGTACGAGTTGGAGTGGTCGAGTTCAAAGGTCATCTGGTGATCGATCAATCAAAACTGGGGCCAACAAACCGACCAATAGAATCGTCTGTTCAAATCGTAACCATATAAATACAAGCGCAACACTTGTAAACGGTTTTTAACAGTATATTACTGAACAACGACCTCCTGCTACATAAGTACATACTGATAATGGCTGGTGACGGAATGGTTACGACAAAAGTGCTAAACTCATCTATCAAAGACATTCGAGCATACAGTTTATGCCTCGTCATTGAGTTGATCAGCAGCACAAAATATGCAGTTGCGACGAACATTCTACCCTCTATTGCGCCCCACATATTCCTAATAGGGGTCACTTCTAGGCTGCAAATCTCCCAAATAAAAAGGAATAGATTACGGGACAACAGTCGTGTTGTATGACGTGGACTTCATGTGTATGAATATCTGATAAGCTCAGGCGCAGATACCGAAAGAATTAGGGAGTTCTTGAGCTTTCCGACATACCTGGCAGTGATTTGTTTTCTAACCTTTCGTCAGAAAACATGGTCCGCGAAGTAATCACCAAGGTTGGTTTTGTTTTCCCAACACGTGCCAGTGGTTCTTCTGTAATTCCGCCCATCAATAAATTTCAAATTCTCTCATTCATGAAGCAAAGTGGTATGCCGTTCCATATACTGCATTTTGTAATGGATCTGGTGTGCTTCAATTAAGTGTAAATACCTCACCCGTCCTTTTTCTAACAATGGGAACGAGTGAAACAAATTTTGCACTCCATTTACATTGACGTTTGGACGCAATGCCTGTTTGAAACTGGAGACTCTTGCTTTCATTTAGTTGCCGTAAGTGGGTATTCTTTTTTGTCCCACGTTTGAACCCATTTAAACTGAGACAGTGATAAACCATGTGGCGTCCCACTGTTGAATCGAGGAGGCCACCCGTAATTCTTTGTTCGTAGCACACTCATGTGATGAACAATGCTCACATGGTAGTCCCAGTCTCAAGGTCATTCGCAGACGGTTTACTGACTATTGTTGATGATGCCGTTTGCTCAATCTGACAGAATAATTAGCGATCATTGATCATGCTCAGAAAACTGAAGGAAATTGATATATTACGCCGTGAGCAGTACTTTCAAAGTTTGATTGGCTGAGGGTGGCCCCAGTGATTTTCTCTGGATAGAACGATCAATGATTTGGATCTGGGGTAACACAACACACACAATGCCAACATTGGATTGTCCTCTCAAAAATCCTCGCACGACGGGAAAGGCTTACGTTCGTCAGGCAGATGGAAAAAGTCTGGAACAGACTGAGAAGCCATCGTTTCAGAGGAGGTCGATGAACAGTCGGTAGTTTTCAACTGGGCGATGTTTCGCTTTTGCCTAAATCTTATGGTTAATGGGTTGGAGTAATTTTTCAAATTACTTTTGGTCGAGTTTGGTTCCTTAATCTTCCAGTTGCAGGTGCTTCACTTATTGATTCTCCTTGGGCTCCAGCTGGTAGATTTCGTTGGTCTGTGTGGGATTGTGAGGGCTACGACAATTTAGTTGGGGGAAGCATTGGTCAGGTCATTCCTCAAACAGGGGATCCACTTGATTAGTCGGCGTTTATGTGATATCCGTCACCACGCATGTCGGCTCAACCAAGATCTTCAGACCACGCTGTCTCCCTCGGACTTCCAGTTACTCAAAAACAAAGCGACGGAAGTGAAAGCCATCCAAGAACAACACTGAAGAGACAAATACGTAAGTACGAAAAGTTACTTTTCAAGACTCAACTTTCTAGTGAGCCTATAACCAAGCATTAGCCGTCTACTAGCTGGTGTGGCGTGTTAAATTTATCAAATAGGCCGCTAAGTGAGGAAGAGCGTTGTCTGAATTTTTTTGCGATAAGTTAAATGATGATAAGAATGGAAGAAATAATCCCTAGCGTTGAGTTTGTGTTTCAAAAAATTCCACCAATGGAGGAGACGGGCACAGGTGGTCACAGCTCGTAAGTCCCCGCGGGCAGGCACTCCAAATATTACATCTGCTGAGCGGAGGCCGTCAAACGCCCTGAAACTGGTGGACAACATAGGGATTACAGAGGAGGATAATGGTAAGGCCACTGTTGTCGTGAACAAGAATGATTATCTACAGAGGGTCAAGCAAAACCTAGCTGGGGGTACTTGTCGGCAGATCGATAGTGGCAATATTACGTCTACAATGAATAGCAGTAAAGTTGACGTTGGCAGGTATTTGCGGTCTGTGATAAACCACTTAGGGCAAGGTAATTTGTATCGATTGTACTCGAAAAGTGCAATCCAACCACGGCTTTACGGCCTACCAGAAATCCATAAACCAGATGTCCTAGAAGGTATTCAAAGTCTCCTTACCGGAGTAGAAATTCATATGACTGCCAACAAAGCAGTGGGTTTCAACGAGGGACCAGATGACAGTCTTGTAGGTTTCGATGTCAATTCATTATATTTGAATTTGCCAAAAGTGGATCCCTTAGAAATAGCCGACCTACTGCTATTGGCAGAAATCACCCTTTCAGAACGGATACAGCTTACGGTGGATGAAAAAGTGGGAGGTACAAAAGCATGCCTGAATCTCGCCCACTTCGTTTTTGAATCCGTAGCTTACACGCAGTAACAATGCGCAGCGATAGGGTGTCCAATCTCTTCGGTTTTGGTAAATATATTTATGAAAGAATTTGAACAGAAGCTTTAGCCGGATTCCCACACCCACCCAAGATATTCTGGCGTTATGTAGATGCCACATTCTTCATAATGGAACGAGACGAGGTCAGTGAGTTTTACAACCTGACATGAATCCACATATCAAATTTAGTATGGAAATTGAGTCAAGTTCCTGCAAAATATGGCCGACCCGCGGTCAAGCAATTAAAGTGCACCAGCAATCTCATAAGAAGAACAGGATCCATTCAGAAGCCTGCGGAAAGATCAGCCAATTCTTACACCGCTGAACAAGCCGTGCTACGCTGAGAAATCCACACAACTGCTGAGTGATGCAAGCACCCATAGATTAGGACCCTACTTCAAAACTGGCCAGCCGCATCAACATGACACTCAGAGGGCCACAGGGACGATGGAAATGAACGTGAATGGCAGTAACAACACCCCATTATACGGACCGCCACAGGTGCACAAGAGAGGAATCCCACTCTGGCCAGCGGCCTCAGTACGTCACTCTAAATTACAAATTAGCAAAAGACTTGTGAGGAAGATTAAAGCACCTGACTGCAGGATCAGAATGCACGTTAATTGCTACTGGACAATTTCCCAACAAACTGCGCAATATCCAAATGGTGGATGCCGAAATTATACACTCGTTTGACGTCACTGCCCCATTCATGTCAATCAGCTTTCTAAAACAATCACAGTGGAATTACTTCAAAACGATCCAAACACAAAGTGCTCAATGAAACCGGAAATCAAACTGCTGGACTCTTGCACGGGTACATACTTCAAGTTTGATGGACAAGTCTGCCAACAATGGGGAGGATCCTTAATGAAATCACCATCTGAGATGATCGCACGTTGAGGAATCTCAGAAACACCACTACAGGCCCGACGACTGAAGTCATGTCATGTTGGTCCTTCAGGACCAGCCACAAAGAAACACGTTTCGTCGCCCAAGATACATGAATTCAATTCAGTTCAGCTCAATTCCCGGTGGTGAAATTCACGGTTCAACTTATTTTCTCCTTAACATGTCCGCAGTTCATTCAATGACAGTTTTCTTCCAGCTTTTTGGGTATGGAATGCCACACTAACATCTAAATTTCAGGATTACTGCACCTTCGAAGCCACCATCAGGCAATCGGTGGTGACATGTGGAAGTCTGATTCCTGCCCTATCATCAGTCGTTCTTTCAGTTACAAGATCGCTCTCTGCTATAATTCCGGATACTTTGCGTTGATTTCCAAATTTCCTGCTGCAGTATTCAGTCCGGAATATTTTTAGGTTAGTGTTTCGCCTTGCCAAACTTCAGGTGGCCTCCTTCCGGATGCTATAACTCAATTTTGCACTTTCGGCATTCATATCTCCAGTGAAGACGCCAGTTAAACATCAAGCAGAACACGGTTAACCCGGTCTGTAATGTTCGATTAGACATCACTCAACACAAGGATCGTGAGCCCAAGAGATTTGCTGCAGTTATCGGAGGTAACATTTACTACGTTTGTTGACCCTATGGTTGTTTTGGTCACATGTTCTGGATAATTTTGGCATCATTCCCCACTTCATGATTTCATGGTATTGGCTATTTAGGGCGGATGATAAATACTTAAAAAGAAATGGTATGCTCTTAGCAGTAGTATCCACTGGTCTTGTCACTGATCCAAATCCTTGGCATCTGTTCAGCCCCACCCAGTGTTTTTCTCGCACGCGACTGATGTTGATGACCTTTTCGTGTGTACGCATCACGAGGATAGACGATCGAACCACTGTTGTTTTTCTTGCTGTTGTTATGGTGATTTTTTGCTCTGAACTGTCAGTGAATATGGGTTTAGAGGCGGCTACAATCCACCGCTGCGTTCAACTGTCCGAAGAAACAGCATTGTCTTCAAGGCAAGGGAGCCTTCATGTTTTGGGGCCGTCCCCACTATGTTGGATGCGCTCGAACTTCGCACTCAAGTTGGAAAAAAACAAACGGTTTTCAGTGAGATGTATGTGGAATTGCTCGAACATCCGGTGTCACTTGACGTGAACACTATAAGATAACAGTGGTGCGTGAACTGAAAGGTGAGAAATCACACGGTAAGGTAAACCGTTTGTAAAGGAAATGTTGACTGATGGTTAGCAAGATCTACAGGTATCACCCGGGGTACAATAACACTAATGTCAGTACCACTCTCAAGGTTAGTCAGTAATAATCCTGGGTTCTTCAACTGCCATTTCTGACACTAGGCTTACTGTCTAGTTCAATTGAGAACTGAAGGCGTTTCGGTATGCTCCGGGTATTTTGGTATTAGCCTGTAAGGTTTATATACATGTAACCCCGTGAAAAAACCGCGAATCAGCCGGACAGACCGAGAACACACTACTCTTAGAAAGTAGCACATTTGGGGGATAAGCTTTTAGTCAAACGGTTGGAACTGCTTGAACTAACGTGGTCTTACCGCGTTATGACATCATGAAGTATAAAAACGATGGACGGATAGGCCCAGACTCAACTGGAGACGATCCAGTCTTTGCCCACATATCTAAATTTGTTCTCCTACGATTGACTTTTTGTATACTATCAAGGTTCCGGGATAACTGTTACCCAATAAAAGTTGTCACATGCAGAGTCAGTGCTTTTCTGCTATGCAAATTAGACCATCCGCTTCTTGAGAATATAGCCCTTTGGGGGTACCCCACCTCTCAGACTGTCAGTAATTCTAAGAATGCACAATGTATGCACCTCCAAAATGTCCCCTGTCTTCTAGGACATGCTTACTGGGAGGGAGATGGAGAAATAACTTTACTTGTATTGTTCGTAAATGATGGACCACGTCTCGACGAAATATATGAAGTCGTCACCAGTGAGCGAATAGCCCAAAACCATATTTTCGGCTAAAATGCATGAGGGTTCATGATTATATACACAGAGTTTTTTGAGTGGATTTCTTCGGTCGCACACGTATCCATGATCTTTCTGAACGGTATTTTGCTCTTCAAATGCGGTGGAAACAAGGCACTGATGCTAGACAGCTCACAGCTGAACAATACGGCAACAAACACCAACAGAGCGTACAGAAGATAATGGAACTGTCAAGAAACCGAGTACGGTTTGTGCGCAAAATTTGTATCTCCCACAGGGAAGAGATAAATGATGAATTTACAGGTGGTTTAGATATCTTGATGCGTCAAATCGGGGTTCCACTTTTCAAACGAAGATACCTTCTAAATTTGTGCACAACTTACAAAATATAGGTGGTTCAGGAATAGCTTGTAAAGGAAAACATCCCAAAAGTCATGTGATTTTCCACTCGGAAGACTTCGTTTGCTGATCAGACGATGTGACATGAATTGGGTGGTACCATATCATCGTTAATTACGTCAATCTGTTACCAAGCCGTCTGAAGATGAAGGCCCGAGGTCTCAGCATCTGATCGGTTAGCTCCTGTGATTTTTTTCTGGACTGTTTTCATAGAGCCTGCAAAGTGAGCTGCCCATTTTCAATCCAGTTTCGTATTCAAGTTGACTCGTTTTTGCATAGATTAGTCACGTGGACACTATACGAAGTTGGAATCAGTGTGACGTTTCCTCATGCATGAATGTATACTCATGGTTGTCCTGTGTCCCTGCTTATATTGCATACCGCTCTAACTCCACCAAGACTCATCAAAAACAGGATTCAGATTGCCCGCCTGGTATTACATTAAATTTGCTAACCGAAAGTCCCCGACAAGCAAAAGATAGCTGTCAACAAGCTCTTTAGTGTCTAATCCCTAAAGTGACGTAATCCGTGACAGTAATTGACTGTAGTAAGCTTAACGTCTTGGATCGAATGCACACCAGCTGAGTGTGACTTTGATCAGGTTACTAGTAACATGCATTCCAGCCTCCTTCTGGGTTGCTGATGAACAAAATAACGGAAGAAACATGGACCTCAGGATGAACTTCGGACGACCAGATCCTGAATGTTCTCTCAAAAGGAACATCCGTGCTATAGTGCGGTCAAATCGAGAGACCTATATGGTGTCAGCGCCTCGAATCATTGGTGGCTCGGATGCATTTATTGGTGGATGATCAGGTAGCCGATGATATATTCGCTGAGCTTAGCAATTAGCTTGCATACGTTTCATCTTCAGTTGACGTGACATTGTCAGCCCTCAGTTGAGTGGGTACCTCCTCCTTACCTGCTTGCGTTTATATGGTTTCCAAAGAATTTATGATATCCTCTCATTTGATTGACCAACTGGTGTGTAGTTTTCTTGTAATCTCATTGGTGGATTTGTGAATGATTCAGTGGTAGCCAATAAGTTACTCCTCTTCACACTGAAGGCCAATTTTGGGGTTGTACGCTCAAAACAGCCTGTCGATGGAAGACTTTCGCCTGCCATCAATTCCTCACACGACAAAAGCTACAAACACTTCACGACTGCTCGCGGAAATGTATTCTTCCTCGCAGCATAACTATCAGCCACCATTGAATCATCCGCAGGTTCCAAATAAGATTGTGAGAAAAGTATATACCTATCAGCCGATCACAGAAGAGGATATCAGATACTATTTGAAAACCATATAAAAGCAAGCAGATGAGGAAAAAGTACCGACTCAACTGCATATTGATGACATCTTTTCGACTGCACACCATACTATAGAACCCTGCATATGTACAGTATGTAGTAGCGTTAGCTGTGGGAAGAAACCTGCGTAAGGCGCACTTTTGAACCAGCAGTTTCCTCAGTTTACACGAAAATAGTGATTTCGTACAGTCTGAACACCGCTCGTGGCCAAACGGTTGAGCGTTGACAGTTCGAACAAATGAATTAGGTAAAACAAAGTTTGAAGAGAATTGTGAAACAAATAATCCTGAAAATCTACCGAACAAGAGGAACTTACCCTGGGAGAAGGTTCACTCATGGGGGTTGGGGAAGAATCAGACAGCACGAACGTGGGGACATTCAACTTCGATGTTTGTTATCGCACACTTCAGTAACAATTTTACCGGTGGTCATAAAAGTGAAAATCCGCGATTGTTCTTTTTTGATTATTATTATTTCTTAAGCTCTTCCAGAAAGTCCGGGATTTTGTGACGTCAGCATGAAGCCTACACATCTAACGGTCCACAGTTGAGGCGTGCATTCACTGGTGTGCAACAACACCAGTCAAGAATCGCCCATTTTCCCACATCCTATTACCTGCCCAAGGCGAATCTCACAGCTACGTAGTGCATCCACAGTTTTTGCGACAGCTATAGGTTATCATGTGACTCCGCACTTCGTTCAGCTGCCCCATCGGCAAGCTCACTGATTCATTGGTTGAAAATTACTGAACGGTTCAAATCACTGCTAACTCTTCTCGTCACTGGGTGCTGTCATAGGTCGATTCTGTGAGACGCGGGGACAGCTGAGATAAAACATCAGAATCAAAAAATCTATATGGATGAATCAGAGTTCAGGCCTGCACAGAAACATGTATGTCGGATACTAATGGAAGAACTGGCCCATCAGATAGGCGTAGTCCCCGGATTCTGAGGAAACCAGAAGAAGAAACCAAAAAGCCTCAGGCTGCTGCGTAACTACAGAACCCACTCATCAGTTACTTCTGTTTCATGCAAATGTCCAAGGCTTCCATAAGTGAGCCGTAAAACGAGGATGCAGAAATGAGCTAGAAAAATTCGGCAATGCTGGGGCATTTATAATCAGTTCCAGAATGTATGAAGTACAGGCTCTTGAGCATAGTTTGTCCTATGTTCAGAATGCATCATATTTATGGGAGGGGAGGCGCCCAAATATTGGAATTCTGGCGGGAAACTGCATCAGCTAACCACTTCCAGACCGATTTTCTAGCGTATCTAGCGAGATAGTACCAAACGTTTGGAATGATAACCTGTTGTTAATGTGGGGTGGGTGCACTACTATGAATCTGATGCAGTGCGATAACGGCGCTCGGATTCCCCAAGGCCAAAGAAATGCGAAACCCAGAAAGGGTTTTGAACACAATCATTTGAAATCGGAAAAGTGTCATCATTACTGACTATCATTCAAAGGAAAAAAACTACTAATGCAGAATAACACCACAATTATCTGTACGACTAAAGAAGGCACTGAACGACAGAACACAGAGGATAGTTGCGGGATCACAATGCACCTACTCACAAAGATCACAAAGCCGGGTGGATTTTTTTGATGGAATCTGATTTTGATTGCACATACCATTCACACCACCCACAAAATAGCATTTGAAGGTTATCTGCTGGGTTTTAAAGTGATTGGCTAACTGGGAGACAGCGTTTTTATGAATTTATCGGTCTTTTTGTGACCATTTTGCATTGTATTCTTCGTTCCTTCCAATCATTTGGTTAACCTAGTGCCTTCCATTTTTATTGGTTTATTCCTTTGCTTCCATTGGCCCGTTTTGTATTTGCACCGTGTTGTGGTCTGATCTTCTCAAGATCGATTGGTTGTTTGCACCATGTCTTCAGGTCTTGAAAAAACACGAAACTGCACGATTTTTTCACCAATGCGGAGCTGAGCACAGCAGGGGGCGGTAATTAAGGGGCGTGACATCATAATTTGTCTCGGAAACAAAGCAACTACGGTCAACATTAGTAAAGTTGAATTGGGAGCTAAATATTTTGAATAACCCATAAGCTTCACCATTTCACAGCATTTTTCTAGGTCAGGCCGAGTTAGCTCGAGATAGCTCAGTGGTTAAGACTCAAACTTACTGAATGTAAGGTCCGTGGTTCGAACCTAACCTCAGCATCTCGAGTGCACCTGTCTGGGATTCGGCAACCTGGAGGTGTCTCAACCTTAGTGCTTCCTTCGGGTGGCATGTTAACTAGGAACAGAAAAGGGTGTTTTAGCCAAACAATAATATTATTAATAATTATTATTACTGTTATTCTATTAGATTAGGCCGCGAACTTTTCCGCACCACTTCGATTTCGGAATCAAACAATGACGCATAAGTAAACGAAAATTGACTACCGGTATATGATTCTTATCTGTTGGTTGTTGATCAGGTGGATGTCGCAAAGCTTGGAAATTGACTTGAAAACGTTTCTGCATCACACGATGACACATAATCAATGCACATTTGAGTGGGATCTTATCTGACAATTACAGGAGCTTCCATTGGCATCGATATAGTCATGTGGCTGTTGTTCATCGGCTCAAGAGCAAGTTGCAACGAAGATGAAATAACAAAGTTATCAGGCGATATTCGTGCTGAATTATCCGATGTTTTTCCACAAACATAAAAGAATAAATGAGAAAGGGAAGCGACAAATTCCATGCTGAATAAATGAATTCAATTATCCTTAACATCGCTTCAATGTTACATTCTTTGTAGTTGCAACCAGTCCCGTTTCGATTCAGTCATCAGTCTAAGAGTGGAACAATGACATTTTTAGCGCACATTCATGTGGGGAATCGCATCCAACTGCTGGGAACCAGTGGGCTTGATTCACCATGAGCACTGCAAACAGTAAAATTTCAGCACACTACTCATAAGGTTTCAGAAAGCTCTCCGATAGCCAACGACCAGTTTCGCCTCTCTTATTCGGGCCCATCAGGTAGGCGCAGTTTCCTAGTTTCCAGCAATCTTATGTTCCACTTGCGCCCATATTGCATGACATTCGACAAATACATTCAGTTGTGTACAAATTTGGGTTTCGCGGGTTCAAGTGGAACTTCAGTTTGACGGAAAATCGGGGCCTGCGCGCACCTGGTGAGCTCGAATAAAGAGGATGAAAACCGTCGTGGGCTGTGGAAAATGTTTCAGCAACCTTTTGAGTAGTGTGTTATGTCTATTCAATGTATTGTGATATCTTGAATATCGTACCAACAGAAACATGAGGTGGCCTGGTGCGGCACATTCAGTTGCTTAAAAACGCCACAAACGAGAGATTCAGCTGGGTTTCGGGTGAGTCTCCCGTCAAAACCGAATTGGTGTGCAAATGAGTGTATTTGTGAAAAATTCATCCAATTTTGAATGATGCCAAAAAACTGCATACTTTAAGGCTTACTTAGCAGCTAAAGGATGATAGATGACAGCCAAATCAGACACGAATGCAACCTAACTAACTTTCTTTTTTCTTCGACTTTAGCAAAATTGGACAACTTGACATAATACACAACCAATTGAAAGACCGTGTTTGTTGTTGGAATTCTTATGACCTGTACTATAATCCGGTAAGAACGTCCGGGTTTCTCGATGAGCTGAATATGCATCTATGAACTGGGGAATTAAAAAACACATCGGTTTCGTTGAAAGGTACTCCTAGGGAATAGATCTGAGATACAGCTGCTAAAGTGCGTTCCTAATGAAGTAATTCACCAGTAGTATTGCCTTCAAAGCCATACATTTAGTTTCAGGTTTGACGACTCCAAACGTTTTCGGGCATGTTGTATATTTCTTGATAGTGTCGTTTGTTCAGCTAAACTAAAATAGTATTCCAAAAAACGCACTTTCTACCTGGGACTGCTGAATCACCGTCGCTGATTTAGATGAAGTTTTCAACCTTCTATCAGAAGCTCATTTGTATGGAATTTTTGATTCGGAATGTGACAAATCTCAATCCCTCACTATGCACATCCACATGACCCTCTAGTGAACAGTCGTCCTCCTGTCCTGGCGCAATCATTCTCGTGGGTCCACACCAAAGGGGGAAAGCACAGGACTCGAGTTTCCTTCTTATTAGAGCTCTTCTGCAGGGCATATCCTCGGCCGTGCCGAAGTCTGAACTCCGGAAATCTGACATGCTAGGCAAGCATGTTTCCACGAGTTTACCACCACACGGCCAAGGACATTCACTGCTGATGAGCTCTAATAAGAGTTGAACTTAAGTTCATTGCTTCCATTCTTTGGTGTGGACTCAAGAGATTAACTGCGCCAAGATAGGAGAAGGACTGTCCAAACGAGTGATGTGGATGTCAATTCTGCAAGTCCAGCACCCGTCGGTATTCGTGCTTAACGCAGCTATTACAGTTGCTAGAGAAACGTGCACTGCTGGAGCACTTTGAAGGTGACATGTAAAGAAAAAGAGGTAAATTGTCCACATCAAGATTAACAGGATGAAGCCGTTGAACAGATAAGATTCATCTCGCAGAACTCCAGACAGCCTCGAACCCACGACCTGCTGACTAGTAGTTTTAACACTTAACCATTCGGCCACGAGCGGCTTCTAAACAGTGTGACTAACTCGCACTTATACAGGATATAGCACCGCTCATCCTTCAATCACGGGATCCACATCACGCGGTCACATGTGTGGTCACATTTCCCAAATCTCCTCACACTAACAACAATCTATAATTAGCTCAGTGGAAGAATAAAATTCGCCCGATCAGTGAAACTCCCATCTGAGAAGTCGTTGCTCGAGGAGCCAGTCAACACGTGATCACGTGATGTGGATCCCATGACTGAAGGATGATTGGCGCTTTGTCCCGTCTAAGTGCGAGTTAATCACACTGTTGAGAAGCCGCTCGTGGCCGAACGGTTAACTGTTCAAACTACTAGTCAGGAGGTCGAGGGTTCGAGACTCGCTAGAGTTTCACGGGATGCGTACTGCTGATGATTCCCAATAAGGATGAAATGGCTGTACGGTGCTTCTCGGCTTTTCAGCATGGATTGGCTTCGCTTACAGGACGAGATCTCCACAAAAAGATAAGATTCAAGACAAGTCTAAAATGTCAAAAGGAAGCTAGCAGTTCAAAATTTCAAGACATTTGGGGTAGATGAACCAAAGAAAATCTCCTATGGTCGCCACCTGACTGGATCAACATCGAAACCGAGCTTGGCAATTGGCAAACTTTTCGTCACAAGCCAAGAAACACCATTAGAGCGCAGTTGGGTGGGTATATCCTCTTCGCCCACATGCGTTTTTATGACATTTTAAGATTATCTGTTAGGTTTTAACGTGATAGGTTAATTGGGGGACAGCGTTTTCGCAAATTTATTGGCCCGTTTGTGATCTTTTTCGCATTGTATTCTACGTTCCTCTGAACCGATTACTTGATCCGGTGCCTTCAATTTTTTTAGTTTCTTCCTTTGTTTTGATTTGCATTGTGTTGTGGTCTGATCCTCTGGAGATTGATTGTTTGGTTGCACCACTTTATTTTCTCCATTGTAATGGCTGGTGTTTCTGGTTCCGCCGGTTAACTTTGCACTTTGATTTATGGGCCTGGTGCCGCCTCCAACTTAACTGATATAACCATTTGGATCGGGGTTTCCTGTGTCTTCTATGAGCTCCTCGTTTGGTTTCTTGTTTTACGGTTTAGAGCTCTGGAGTTCTTGTGCCCCCTTGCTCTTAGGGGTTGACAGGTGGGGTGAATTTCCATATTTTCGTTGATAGCTTCCTCAATGGAGTACCGCGCTTCCATTAATCCACGTTTTTTCTTTGTTCTTGCTTGAGTCAGTGTGCGAACTCCGCTCCAGTCGAACTCTTGTCCCTCCTGATCTTTGTGCACGGAGATGAGAGAACACCGATCCTGGTGGCCCTAATAGCTCTGTAGATCTGAGTAATAAACAATTTCATTGGGTTCTTATCAGGTCGGATTCCTGAAAGTAATCTCAGAAGGCCTGAAACCTACTAAAACCCTCAAACTCCACCAAAATCGCAATAGGGAAGCCTTCAAACATCTCGGACAAAAAGGCTTACTGCCGACTGGACGCTGGGGCAGATAATCAGTTCGACAGCGACAGACAATGAGTGGTCAAGCATGCCACAATAGCACGGCCGATGATATTGAGTGTTCAGGCATTTCATGGGAGATGAGTGTTCACGCAATGCCGATCGGACAGCGAGGATTCAAGTTCGAAAGGGCGCTTTAAATACCACGACGCCCCTTGTAATTTTTACTCTCGGTTGTCAGCAATAAAGCTGTTGTGTTCCTTGTTGGCGGGTCTTTCTCCGACACTAAGGAAGTGGAGCGGGGACAGCAGGTAATTGCAACAGTTCTCCAAAAACACAAGCAAGTTGGGAATGGCGATGTCGACAGCTGTTTCCAACAGTCTTGATCGGAGATTTCTCGATTGGCCAGCGATGCGTGACCCGGAAGGTTGAATTTGTCTCCTCAGAAAGATTTGTGCTTGTCAAAGGTACAAGCGTTGCACTCCCTATAGTGTTTCACTGTTCCTTACTCGGCAAAAATGGAAAGCGTTCACAGGATGTCACGGACGGATATTTTGAGGTTCAGCCAACTTACTCAACAGTACGAGAACACTAGAGTGAATATGCATGTACATTTGTGGCCTTTTCGGAAACAAATCACAAGGTGCTGAATAACTATGGTTTCATTGTCAAGGTAAATCTAAGCAGAGTATTCCAGTAGCACCAATTTTTCTACTGTCAGTCATATCTCAGTTTTTTTTCCCAAAACTGGTAACCAAGGTTTCAGTATATACATCTGTGTGACGATACCACGCCATCTGAAGTATGGGATCTGATACTCACCTGGCGCGATGCAAGATCGTGGTCACTTGAAACATTGCTAACTGGAATGATCCTGCTCTCAGCTTTCAGTGACCCTTCCAAGTATAAAAAAGGCAAGTGTTCCTTGCTGGAAGGTTAGTCACTTTTAGGAAATAGTCGATACGAAAAAAACGTTTTTCACACTTTATTACCCGAAAACAAACGACCTCTCCCGGAGAGGAGTGACAGTGATGAACGCAGAGTTCTCCTTTAGCAACAGCTCGAAAATCTGGCCTAAAAACCAGTCTTTCGAATGAGCTGCTTGCCCTTGAAGACATTTCAAATGCACTGAGTTGTGTTCATACTGAGAGACGTTACTTCAGTCATTGTCGGTGCAACTTCTGCCAACGACCGTCGACTACCTAGAGTTGAATGCGTGACATGTAATGGTGTTCTAGTCTCCTCTCACGCAGTATGACAATGGAAAGTTGACAAAATCTACTTTAAAGTTCGTAGGCTGTTGTTTCCTTCGAAACCATGCTGTTTTGAGTATTCGGAATTTTATACCTGTTACCTCCTTGCCGATTACTCAGCACTGTCCATCCACAGTTTTTATCAGACTGTTGCAGGAAATCTACATATTGTCATCAAACGAGGAATTCAGCTTCCGGTATTACGTCGTTTACCTTCTTAACTGAATAAGATGCAAACGTTAGAACAAATCTTTTTAGGACATTCATTTGCACTGTTTCCCATCTGTTGCGTTCACCTATCATCAGAATCCCCAGAGACGTCTCTTTCGCAGCATTACCGGGTATGTATAGATGAGGACATTTTCATACCGCACATCTGCTGACCACAAAGACATCCTTTATAGTAAGGCGTCTAAAACAAACATAGGAAGTAGTTGTTCCTTATCTTCCGAGTTTCTTGTCCATCTTGGTCCCACATGTTTTCCCCTTAGGTCACTCGCTGGTTTCTCAGTTTTGGTGCATGCCGAATACATATATGTCTGGTGAGCTAGCATGTCAGATCGAATCTAACCGATGGACACCGGCGTGAAATTGGTGACGCTGAATACGACTTACGACTTGAGCCGCATATGCAACCAGCTGAACACTCTCTAACCGGTGTAAATCCGAGGGTTAAGACAGGAGGCTGAACAGGAGGGATAGTCCTAAACTGACCAACTGGTGACCCATTACCGTCAAATCACTTGAGTACAACTGAATGGTCGAGTTCCACAATGGACGCAAAGAGACATTATCTGATGTTCCGCACCGCCCCGCATCCCAGGCACACAACTACGACTAGCCAGTGGTAACTTTCGCCTAGCTACGTCTCAGAAGAAGTCAACTCTAACGTTATATATATATATATATATATATATATATATATATATATATATATTACATGTACCACTGTATCCCGGACAAATCGGATTTGTTTGGAAATTTATCCACAATGACGAACGGAGGAAATCAACTGCCGCGCATTGTCTAGTTGAGCAGCAAAAACGCTTGACTGGTGGCTCTCGGAGGTCGCCTTGTCAGCACCTCTTTTGAAGGAAAACCGGACAGACAATTCTTACTTTTTACGGTCATTATCGTAAACCTTTCTTCTGGCAAATGAATGGCCGTTCTTATGAACTTATAAAGACCTCGTTCAGAAGTAGTATCTCAGCTGTTACGTTGTCCGCTTACAACCAGAGCCAGACACATAACCAACGACTGTCCGGCAGGTTTCAGGCGTCCTTATCGCTACCTGACTGCGAAGTCCTGACAGGGGAGTCAATCGATTGTCATAACGAAGACAGTTACTGGGTCGTCGTTCGAGGCGTCGGGCCAACTGATCGAATCAGTCAAGCGTGAACATGTTCGCCTGTTCAGAAGTGAAAATTCAGATGCGTGCAGCGTCGCCTGGTGGAGCAGTGGTAACACGGTAGCCTCGCATGTCAGATATGCGGAGTTCAAACCCCGGAACACTAAAGGATATGCACAACTGATGAGCTCTGATAAGGGCGAAACTCGAGTCTAGTGCCTTCTTTGGTGTGGACTCACTGCAACCACCTATAACATAAACAATCCCCGATTTTGCTGTACAGGAATACCGCTAAAGAATATGATGTGTTGACTGACACCGGTCGGCTCACTATATGTACATCGGGATAGGCATCCATCAGTTGAGTTAGCTAGAAACACATTTACTGACGATCCGCAGCCTTTGTTTTCTGCCTTAAATATTGAACTTATTACAGCTACAAATTCTGGCTGTACAATAAGTATGAAAACAATATGAACGCAGTTAACTTCACAACAGTCGGTGGAATTCTACGTTAAAGCACATTCTAATTTGACCGGCAATGCTTCAGCTGGCAGCGAACCAACAGACTGGCCATTCGCCACACCAGCTTTCTTTCGAGAGGGAATTGCTCATTCATCGTTTATCCGAATAGAAACGTCTTTAATTTACAAGTAGGGATTCCGATTTTTCTG
Organism: Opisthorchis felineus; assembly: GCA_004794785.1. Taxonomy (NCBI): domain Eukaryota; kingdom Metazoa; phylum Platyhelminthes; class Trematoda; order Opisthorchiida; family Opisthorchiidae; genus Opisthorchis; species Opisthorchis felineus. Next base: position 363,073 of record SJOL01007771.1, on the reverse strand, counting down.
TTGCATACCAACCCCATTCGCATCATGCTTACCACCAGTTGGCTCAATGCCGACCAATCATTTTGATACATTTACTACGTACGGGTTGACACGTGAAATCGATAAAATTTCAGACCATTATTTTCTTGTTTTCTCAGTCTACTCCATATGTAAGGGTCTGAGAATTTTCTACGGAAAAATAAATCACTACTCCTTGACCGCCTTTTGTCAACGACTATTTTAGCAATTTGATTTGACATTTGTGGTAGGGCCATAAACCCTTACACAACTATACTGAGCACTGCGTTATCTGCGTTGTAATCCAAATTTTGCGAGAAACGTGGCAGGGGACAACTGGCTTGGAACTGGCCTTTATTGCATACAGTGTCGAAGTAACGTGGTGAACAACGTTAGTGGGAAAATACCACTTAGACCAATAACGGAATAAGATAATCGATGATAGACACGGATCAGTAAAGTCAAGACTGACCAGAAGGCCGATCGACGCGCACACACAACGCACGCACGCACGCACGCACGCACGCATCTAACTGACCGAGTTCATCTGAGGATGAGTAGCGCTGGCTGACACAACAAACCAATCATCCACATGCACTAAGTTTTCGCTCCACCCTTCGTGCTAAGGGGCTAACCAAATGTACGGTCGCACCACAGTGCTTCCCAGGTCACGTGCCTGAATCCCAGAATGAGACATTCACGTGTCACGTCGACTTGAATGTTATGATGCAGATCAATGTCACAGACCGTGATAACTCATGTATTCAGGAAATGTCAGACGAACCGGTAACTAATCAAACATGATTTTTTTTCAGAACTTCAAGTCATACGAAATCCATCGAATGACTACTCAATCTGGCAGTCGAAAACAACTGTGTATAAAAACTGACACATTCAAGGGTTGCTTGCAATAATCCTCTATCGGAAGAGATACAAGGGTTTTTTATTATAATACCATATGCGGATCATCCAATCTATCTGTTCGGCTCACTACTCAATTTTTGAAAACCGCCACTCGCTAGATTTCACCACTCCGTGTATTAGGGTGCATGAGAAATTAGACAAAACAGGGTGGCGTCAGCATTTTAGCATTTATTGAGCAAAATATGTCTATAGATATAGCATTCCTTGTTTTATATCTGGGAAAAAGTTCTTGTGGATCATTCAAATGTTCGTGAGACTTATTCACCGGTGACCAACCTGGTCAAACCCAATTGTACGCGTCCACTAACTATTGACTGGTGGGGCCAGACACTCATTTGCCATGAAAAAACACAAAAGATTGATGTGTTTGCATAATTTATTGAAATTCTCTGTCTGAATCTGCCCTACCGTCGCAAATTTTATGGATGCTCTCAAGAGATGGTCGCGGTGATAAAAGCCGCTAGAAACAGACACATGACTGACTTTAGGTATAGTCACTAGCCATTGGTTTCTGACAACTGTGTAGCTATTTTCTCAGGAGAATCAACGACACTGGCTGTTTTGACTTAGAGGGACCGCACGATGTAGCTGATGTTGGAGAAGAGGTTAAATATGGATGGTGCACGAGGTAATCCGGTAGATGAACATAACGAACGTCTTATTAAACTGCGAAGCCGATTGTCCTAGAAAGCAGGGTTATTTTTCGAAGTCGTCCTTGACGGGTCAGTTGTCGTACAGTCAAACTAAATCTGGCTTGTTTCGATGATTACATTCGTCATACGTAGAACTTCAACAAAACCAGTAACTGTCTGTTATCACAGTTTTCGCGCTTCATACATAAAAACCACGAAGCAGTTGGAAGATTCTGCTTCGTACATTCTCTTTCACGGCGAAGAGTGAGAAGATGTTGCAAAATTGTTAAACCAGTTACACGAATCTAAAACAAACTAACCAGTAAATAGAATAAAACCCAGGTAAATTCAAAGGTCCATTCCGGTCTTTCTGAGCATAGTCAGTGTGGCCTCAAGGAATTCCAGTTTCTTTGACCGTCTGCTTCATACTGCAGTCTGGAACATTGAGCAGAGTTCAGCTATGTCTTACGTCAGCTGGATCCAGATTGACGAACGGATCCCGCATTCGATCAAAGTGGAGTTGAGCTCAACCGACAGTGCACGACGACTTTGGGAACATGTTCTTTCAGTCATCTTGCGAGCCTCCAGTCATTTTCACTGGTGTATGAACCCCTGTAAATGATGGGCGTAAACAAACGACTCGTAGATGAAACTGACGTTGAGATTTAGGCTGGTGAGAGACATTGTGTATATATGCAGTTGTGTCGCACTAGAGGTCCCAGATATGTCAGTTTAGATAGCCTGGAAGCGTAAAAATTCTGCCGGCGTTTGCCTCGGAGGGTTTCCAAAGGAGGAGACATCAAATGGCTCATAGACAGGCAACTTGGAAATGTGAAACGAAGTTGAATCATTACGCAAACGCAGTGGAGCTGCTTACGAAGATATCTAAAATACTTGGCAATTCAACTGTATCCAAGTGAGGACTGTCCCGCCCACGGGAGTTTCATAGTCAGGTGCCCCCATACTTCTGGGGAAAGTGACAACAAAGAGTGCAACAATGTATTAAGCAAGTCTGTTTCTTCGTAAATTACCTTACGGATCGTACAAAAATCACTGTTTAGAGGTTACAGTAACCAATACAGATATGATAAAGTTTTCAGCATACGAACAATACTGCTGACAGACTTCAGGGGTTTACTCAGAGCCGATTGTTTCCTTCCGTGGTTTTTAAATTAACCGTTATCAACCTCAAAATGGTTTACTACTCCTCGCTCCTAGCGGAGGTGACTGCAACAAAAGTGCAGTCGCATCTTGGAAACCTCGTCAGACAAAATCTTCATTATAAGCATCGGATAAAATTCGCAGCACATTGTATGAAGAATTTTGAATATTTGGACAAGGCATCCGACCAATCACTGTCAACCTTAGTTGATGAAAGCTCACCGTTTTGAATTTGTTTTAATGAACACTGCGACGGAGAATGAAAAGAAGGTACTTCTGAAGGGGCTTTGCTTAGTATAGTAAGTGGGTTGAAGAATTTTAGGAGTCTGACAACCGGTGAATAGTCAAAATCGTTGCTGACATTTCCTGGTCCTCAAAGGGGACCGAAGAATTACCGAGTAACGGATCTAAGAAGCCTGAAGAGTTGGGAGTAATTATCTGACTATTAAATAGCAGTCAGTCGATACCAGTCACATGCTATACCAGCGAAACCACTTTAATTAAGATGCGCCAGGCGCAGAAGTGAGGTTGGATACCTAAGAACTTTGAATCTGATCATGCCCTTAGATATAGCATCCCCATAATAAACACCCAACCGTGAGGTTGCTGAAGACACTGCACAATCTCATGAGCGGTTTCGTCCTTTTACTTCGGGCTGATCAGGCAGGCACAGTCCCCGAGTTTCCAAATTCAGCCTGAATTTTAAATGCACAAATCTGCATGCCAATTTGGTTTTCGCGGGAGATTCACCCGAGTTCCGGCTTGATCTGTCGTTTATGATGTTCATCTTTAACTGAATGTGCTGCACAAAGGCCGATTAATGTTTCAGTCGGTACGATATTCGAGATATTTTCGAGATATTTTCTTGAATGAATCTACTCTAAAATTTTCTGAGAACTCTTCGACAGCCCACGATCGTTTTCGTCCTCCTTGGGGCTCATTTGTTCCCGAGTTTCCGTTAATCTTGGGCAGAACATTCAGTTGAAGGATATAATGAACAAGAGATTCAGCTGGGGTTCAGCTGAGTTTCCGATTGAAACAAAAACAGGTGAACAAAGGAGTGTATTTTGCCCAAGTGAGTGTCTATGTTAAGGCGAACCACGACTATCCAAGTTTTCTGAGTAACCTCAAAGATAGACTAGTGCTCGTCCGCGGACGAATTTTTGCCAAGCGTAATGCGTGGTTTTTCGGTTTTTGACGCATTTTGAAGATTATTCGAACGATTCATGAATAATGTTTTTCTGACAAGGAGGATAGCAGCACAGTCCACTAAACATCTAAAGGGAGGATGAACAATCACTTGCCACATATAGTTAGATTTCTTCAAAATGCCAACCGCATGTTTTCCCGTGGTGCGGTCTAGTCACAGATGTTCGTTGTCAATGCAGTCACTGGAAAAGATATTCACACGGCATCGACAGTCACCGAGTTGGGTAGACCAAACGCAGAACAACAATAACCCGAAGGTGAATGTCTATTTGTCTTGCCTTCATATGACATGCTACTCATGAAGTTGCTGAAAACGCTCTGACAATCCACTAAGACTTTCTTCCTCCTTGGAGTTCACCCGACGGACGCGGTTCCCAAGCGTCCACCAACCTCTTGTTCCACTTGAACTGCAATCGACAAAGTATGTGCGCTTGCAGATTCCAGTAGTAGTAACCGGAGACTCAAATGAATCGCTCGTTTATGATACTGTACAGAAAAGTGTCTTACGTGATTTGCATACAATGTGGTGTTCAACTAGAACACAAGGTTGATGGGAGCTGGGGTTTAGGTCTACCCAATGAATCCGGATAAGGGGACCAGTTGTAAGCCTTTGAATGTTACGGTAATCCTATGAGTAGTGTGTTAAATCAAGGCATTATCTCGAATACCATATAAACCAACATACAAGACTACTTGTCTTTCCTTTGATAACATTAGGCTAGCTGTCACCGGAACCTTTAACCACGATAAGCCCATCGGTATTGGTTTTGAAGCCAGTTGTCACAGAAGTGATATAAAAGAGACGGTATTGAGCAAACGAGTTACCGTGTCTGACCCGTTTTGACTCTGAGTGCAAAACCAACGCACAACTTCAAAATACCGGGCATTTTGCGAATTACTTTGTTTTTTTAAGCCTGCTTGTTCCAGAAAACCAGTTTCGAATGTACTATAAGTAAGTTCTCATACAGTTCTTTCAGCGGTCATTTTTGTGCGTGAAAAATGATCACTGATAAGTCGGTATATTACGCAGAATTCGGACAGACTCTCCTCGAAGGTGTTTGGATCTTGCCAATTGTTCTAGACATATACACCGTCCTGGAAGGCATTTGTACTTTGTGTAGGTGGCCCTCTTCTGGTGCGGTTACTACTTAGGAAAACTTAGACACCTGGAAACTGAATGTCTTTCATCTTCTTCGCGAGCATATGCGTACCCGTAGGTTAAAACAGTTTGGTGGGACCTTTCTCGAAGACAGAGTGTGATCTCTCTAAGATCATACTGAAAATAAGTTGGTACTTAAATGCGTGTAGTTCGCCAACTGCGTACAATTTGGGTTCAGGTAGAACCTAAGGATTACCAAAAGGAAACTCGAGGATTGCGCCTTCCTGGTGAGCCCGGACAGGGAGGGCGAAACAGGTCATTGGCTATCGAAGAGACTTTAGAAACCTCATGAGTAGTCTTGTCCAAGAAATGTTGAAAAATCAACCTTTCAGGCAAACTTTCATCTACATTTATCCTCACCTGATAACATTCAATTCTCATGAGAATGCACAAGGTGAAGGGGATTAAGGAACTCATTGGGATTACTTCAAGGTCACGCATTATTATTTTTAATAGGAAGGTTCTACCGACAAGTCAAGCCAAGCAACAAGCAGCAAGCTGCTCTCAGATTTACGCCAACCGACATACGCTCACTGACACGAAAGTTTCGTAAACTCAACATGAACTTTTCTTAAGACAATCCCACTTTACATGTGTGTAGCCGACGGATGATTCAAGGCCGGTCATAGGGTTAGACATACATAAAAGTCCACTTCCACGCAACACAAAACATGCTGGTTGAATAATACCCACTCGACGGAAAGAATAAAATTACTCCTCATTCAGTCAAAATTCGTTGTTTTTCGGACGTAGCGCATAGTTCCTACCCCGTGAAGCGATAGAAATCTAACGAGATTGAGAACCGAAGCTATGTTTGCCAGGTTTTGCTGTTAAAGTTTTACTCCGGTTGCAGCACACAAGGTCACTTCAGCTACAGTCGTGTGAGATGTATAGGTTAGCATAAATGTCGGTCAACTGAATGGTAAGTAGGTGCGGTCGGAAAGCACGAATTACCACTTTTCCTAAAACAGAAAAATGAATTCATGACTGTTGTACTGGCTGAGCTCGAAGGACGTCTTCGCCCATTGTGAACAAGAGGATATGTCCAAATCAGACCACAGTGGCTGACGAATGGCAAACACGAACGCTTCGATGTCTGAAGATATCTTCGCCTGTAATACCTAAGGCTTGTCTTATATCCAAGAGTCTGAAAGGCTCAGTTCTCATCTGTAGACTGCCAGAGAGAGTGTGAGCTTGTCGATTACGATAGCCATACCAATCCTTGACGAACAATCAGGAGATGCAAAAATGTATACCGATACTGGGCAAATGGATGCAACGGATCGGACAGGATGAAAAGCGTAACTCAGACAATGGATTCACGAACTTATATAACACGAGGTGCGCTTCTGTCAAATGGATATGTGACTCTAGGCAGAAATAATCAATACACTATCGATCCGCTGCTGAAATAGACTTGAGTGTAGTTAGTTATCCACTGGTATATCTGGCAGAATTGATAACAAACATTCTCGCCTTTACACTAAACAGGAAACTCGTGATATGGAACGGAAACGCAACACGCATGCACGAAACTCCAGGTATCAGCCATAGGGTGTTTCTAGTTAGCGGGACCAACTTATCGTTTACGGGCTTTTCTCTCACACGTACACTCTGATGCGTCGGGATCCGACATGATGCGGTGGGCATTCATGGAACGCGGAGCAAAGCCAAACAATTTCGTTTGACGTTTAACTCACTACCCTGAGCACTAGTCTGCTGTTCACCACAACGATCTCATGTCATGCACAGAATACGTGCACGGTATCCAGCCGAAGAAAATTGTTCATGCTCTTGGTATGACAGAATGCACGTGTCACAATTTATTTAAAGAACAGAAGTCTGATGTGCTTTCAACTTTCACGTGTTTTTCGTGTGATACTACTGAGTTGTTTTGTTCAACAGACGCAAACATAATCTAACAGTTTTTCAGGTGTAGGAAAGGCAATTTCATCATATGCAGAGTTTATTAATAGCTGCTTCAAGCACTGATTGGTCACAGTAATCAACTAAATAATAAAAATTGCAGATGTTCATACCTCCCGTACCAGTTTCCTATATTAATAAAGGTGTGCTCCAGTTTTCGTCCCATATCTTCAGTTTATTGCGTAGCTGGTCACGGGGACACTGAGCACCTGTTTGTGTTTTCATCACAAAAGAATACGCTTCCCACAAATCTTCGGTTCACCGTGACTTGAACAACTATAATTTTTCGAGTTGGTCACGTCTTCAAAGTTCATATTCTATAACCCGTGTGTACTTTGTGAGTTTCCGATTTCGTATTTCACCCAGTCAACAGGCTTGAAAAAATGACAGTCGCTTTCTTGATCCCATTCGCTTACTTCTGACTGCTGCTTTATTCTTCACTCTCCTTCCTTTGTTAACGCCGTAACGTTTTTCTTTGAACTTCGCCAAATACTGTCGTTTGCACAACAATTTGGTTATGACGAGAGACTCAGCTGATTTCAGTTGAATCTCTTGTTTGTAGATTTCTACAACTGAATTTGCTGCACCAGGCCGCCTCGTGTTTCAGTTGGTACGATATTCGAGATAGCGCATTACATTGCCTAGACGTAACGCACTACTGATGCGGATTGGCGCGCAACTGAGATCGTTTGGCTAACTCTGCCCAATTTCGGTTCAAACAAAGCGTAAGGTTGACAGGGCCGGCGCCTACCCGATGAACCAAAACCGGAAGGGCGAAACTGGTTGTAGACCTTCGAAGAGTTTTCAGCAACCTTATGGGTAGTGCTTTCCGACGAACTCTTTTAATGACCCTTGTTTTTCTCATCTGTAGTTTTATTGACCGGATAGCTCAATCTGATGATTTTCGGTTTATCGAAACGGCCGACCAATCAAAACCGTGGAAATATGCCTAAATACATTTTTGGTTATTCTAAGCAGGGGATCGGTAAATGACCTACGACACAGTTCAGCTTGGAAGCAAGTATTTGACTGACTGACTGAAGTTTGCTAGTGCTCATTAATCGTATCAGCCTGCCAGGTGTCTATTCCGGGAACACACGACCCTGAGAAGACTGTAGTTAGGCGCTCAAGCTTCATCCATTCGATTCATCAGCGTGGTTAGGCAAGTATAAGTGGTGTCCGAGTTCAGCCCCTTCTGAGACAAAGGGCCATAGTTCACTGTTAGTCCATAATCCCGTTGAGTACTCTGTTACCAGACTGTTCTCATGACACACCTGTGTAACTATCCATTATTATGCTGATAGCTCGAACCATGTCTAACACATGCACGATTGACATTCCCGTGACCTTCATAGTGTGCCTAAAGGCGCGTGTGACTTGCAACTGCGTGGGCTGCCCAACAGCGCTCGTGGCTACATGGCTACATGGTTTAGGCAGATGAGGTCTTTGTGTAGAATTATTGAAACTTTTGGAAAGGACGAACAATACAAATTGGAAACTGAATGTGATTAAAATTGTCCGAACTTGACAGAATCCAGCCTGAGAGAGATGGCAACTTACAAAATCGTCGATGTGCATCGTGGCGTGATAAAAGCATGCTTCAGTCTACTCTGGAGTTCTAGCCGTTGGTTGTTCGCTCACACATACATTCAAGCCTCATTTCTAGTTGGTGTCAACGGTACCTTTTGTGGGAAGGCTTGGGATGATTTTGAGTAGAGGAAACCAGCTGGGTTTGATTTCTCCGAAATACGATGACCGGTGACAGACGCAGTGTACCCATGGTTTGATAATGAAGTTTACAAACTAAGGGCAGGAAGTACAGATCTATTCACATATATTAGGAGGGTATGTCATCCACGATGCCATCCATGGTTGCGCCTACTTTTCGACGAACAGTCACAATTTTCACTGATTATTTGCGTCTTTGTAACAAAAAATGCACTATTCTTCGGTAGATTCACCCGACAGATGAATCCCATCGTTGGCCTTCTAGAGTAGAATCTGTCCCTGATATAGGTAGTGGCTGTTGATCAGGTAGCCTGCTTGCTGAGCTTGGCAACTAACTTCATTGGACCAGTCATACGAATCGGTCAAGAGTCACAATGAAACAGACATGGTAAAAGGACAAACCGAAGAAAAGAAAGCCAGTAAAACGGAAGGTGTTCAATCAAATAATAAAATGGCATGAAAATTGGGTGTAAATTAAGGCGTAAGGAGAACGAATTGGACCAATCGGAATAAAGAAACAGAACCGCCGAGATGGAGCTACTGAATGAACCAACCAAATGCAAGCTGGTAAGACCACAAATCAACACAAATTCCGAAAGTACCGAAACGACGCAGTGTCAATATTGGAACTTTGGATCTAACGAATAAACAGAAAAACCGCTGACAAGCTAGTAATGGTAAAAGACCGTAAAACACATACTGCTCTGGATAATTTTCTTGACATATTATGAGCGAATGATACAAAAGCACATAGCTATTGAAATTCGCTTGTTTGATTATGTTTCATTAAGGGATGTTAGTGAACTCCCTTGGTGAAGTCGAATCGTAAAGCTAGTCTGTGATGCAGCTGTCATTTCGGAGATTGCACCAGGATAAATTTACTACACTCGCCTACTTCTGCCTTAACTGAGCATCATTCCTTTTGTGCTGTGGTCTACCATTGTATATCGTTTGCTTTTGGTTTCAGCTGTCCAGAGTTCGAACCCTGGAATGGTCGGGAATTTTCACTCTTAATAAGCCTTAGTGTGAATGACATTTGAGTCCTGGGTTAACGAACCAAAAGAGTGACGGACAGAAAGTTGCGGTTCTCTGAACAACAGTGAAGTGAACAGGACCCTATAAATCTTACGACCACTGGCAGGTAACTGCCAGGCAGTTCATTTACTGAGACAGGTTTTACAACCTCTGCAGCTTCGTGGACCACTTAAACACAGTCACTCCCTTTCAACTTCGCTCGATTCCCATTCATATGTTAAACAATCGAATACAGTTACACAACACGACAATAAAAAGCCTGGCGACTAGGTTAGTCACGATTGCAACTGCTAACGAACAAAATCTATCTCACATTTTACTAAGCAAAAACAGCACACAAAATTCACTTGTAAAAAAATTTAAATTTTTCAGGCGGTAGAGTGATAAAATCAGTAAGTAGTCGCGTGGGTCAATCCAAAAACATTTTGTGAAACCCGAGTACTTCGTTTTCTGTTCCGTGTAGAGTTTCACAGAATTCCACGGAAAACATGGAACACGATTGCGACGGTCGTGCTAACGGGAAAAAGCAACTCATTTATGTCTTCAACTATTCAACCAGGACATTGGATGCCACGAGACAAACATCTCCGATACCATTTACAGGGTTGATGGAAATTATTCGACAGCCACTACCTGCCTTACTACTCTTACAGTTTATCAGTTAAGCGTCGTCTTTGATTGTTTAGCAATGTTATTTCCCGTGTGAAAACCAACTATGCAGCTTATTTCACGAGATGAGTCAAACTTCCATCTGAGAAGCCGTCACTCGAGGAGCCAGTCAACACGTGACCACGTGAAGTGTTTTTCTTGATTGGAGGATGAGTGGAGCTATATCCTGTCTAAGTGAGAACTATTCACACTACTGATAGTGGCAAAACAGTTGTGCTCAACCACTCACCGGAACGTCGCCGGTTCAGAGCTCTCCGAGTTTCGCGAGCGACTCACCGCTGACGACGCGCAATAAGGTTGAAACAGTCGTACAGCTTAGATTGGCCGCAGTGAAAGGTGAAATCCTGAGTGGAAATGACCGAATCTCCTCACACAACCATCAGACTTTTTGATTACGCGACGCATCACTACGCTTTTCGGGCTTGAGGTGAATCCAGCCAGCAGGGACACGTTGGAATCCAAAAAATTTGTCTTCAGGACAGAGTAAGAGCTGAGAGCACCCGGAGAATAGCTGGAGGATTGAAGAACATAGTGTCGAGGGAACCAAAGAAATGGGACGATTCTGTTGAAATTGTAATATTGCACAGGCTAGCAGTGAGGGTGACCCGTTATTACTGTTACAACGCAATCCCTTTTGACGAACTACATTGGAGGTTTAAAAAATCCAAACGCACATAGAAAAATGGAATTGTGTTCGAATAACGGAGCAATTAACTATTGATAGAAGGAATTTGCCGGAAAGAGTTGTTTCGAACGTTCCACGGGTTCGCAAAACAGTGAACATTTCCGTAAGACGGAATACTTGTGGTCGATTACGTGCGTTTGGGACGTCACGATATAGTTGCTTCAAGGCATTCCACCTCATGTGATGGGTCAAGGAGATTCAGAATATAGTATGAACGACACTGTAGTCATCCGTTTGGGTGATTTCAACGTCGATGTTTCGTCGTGCAGTCATTTTTCCTGCGGCAGTACGAAACCAATTTGCTAATACTTTCTACGATCGACAGTTCAGCCGAACTGCTCACCTTCCGCATGAACAATACCAGCTGACCAGTTTGCTTTTACGAACAAACGGCTTCAAAACGACCCAGCTGTAGCCAACTACTTCCGAAGCAGTAGAGACGATCGGAGATTTTGGGGAATCGTGGCTGGATAAATGTAGCATGACCTTGAAGGCAGATTATTCAACCGCGGTTTTTCAGTCCGAGTAAAATGACGTATACCTATTTATAATTATGTGAACTCAAATTGTAAAGTTAGAGACACGGCTAACGTTAAGGTCCTCTTCTGCGAGCCATTTGGTCGTTTCTACTAAAAACCCAATGGTCCTAACCTAGGCTGTGAAGTTTATGAAACCACGGATCTAGACAGTTCTTGCACGACACTCAGGCTGCTCATAAAGAACACTGTTTGCCTGTCATGCAAGCAGCAACTTGACTTACTTCTCGAAGCCAGCAGAATCCTCGAGAGGTTTCACGCGGCAGTGATGACAATGTAACAACCTTGCTTCAGTTCTAATGTAGTCACTCTTACAAAACATGACATCGCAGTTGAAAACGAATTGGTTTTTCACTAGTGGAGCAAATTTATAGGATAACAACCGACTTTTTTCATTGCCTTATCAGCTGGACCCCGCCTAGTCCCAGCTTAATGAGCGAGCTAGAAGCGGAAATGAAGACCCCTGTAGTTCATATCCAATGCCTCAGAGAATGAGTCAATGAAAGTTGAGGGAGTCAGACTGTCCTGACGAGAAGAGGTAGGACATATCTTCAAAGTTATCTGATGCATGACCGCGGCTTAAAATCTCACAGAGAGAGCCCATGTACCGACGACTTTGCAACCAAACTGCGCTCCGATTCTGAAAGCCGACTAACACAAACAACGGGTAACTTCACTTCCTGTTCTGTCTCACTCAGTAGAACAGTCGTTCGGGTCACATGTTATAAACACATTCAGGCCAACCACAGTCAGAAGCCATTGAACCGGAAGAGAGAATTGTGTAATCTAGGACAGGTTTGTCTTCATTTTTACGGCTGGATTCTCCCCAATCATCCCAATGGATGCCGCGACCACGTGTTGTAGACAGATAAACAATCGTAGGTGGTTGCAGGATTTGAAGAATTCACTCTCGTTTGGACAGTCCTTCTCCTGTTGTTGTGCAGTTATTCCAGTAAGCCCACACCTAAGGGGAGATCAGTGGACCCGACTTTTGCTCTTATTAGTGTCTGTTCTTGGCCGTGCCAAGGTTTGAACTCCGGTAAATAAACAGCCCACAAACTCACTGACCAATGCTAGGCAGCCTTATTTGTTAATGTCAGTTCTACGCGATGTTAGTTGCATACTCTGGAAGATCTCAAAACGCATCCACTACATGCATCGAAAATTATCTTTTCTACAGCTGGGATGGGGAGCTTCATCTCCTGGTTTGACGAATTCCGTAATTTGTTTCAAGAATATGTGCCTATTGGAAGTCCTCCGAAGCGACACTGATGATCAAGCTGTTTCCACGAGCTTTTGAGGATAAGATTTTTTAGAAGTTAAATTGCGTCTTCCGTCAGCTTATACTGGAAAGTAAAATGCACTAAACATATGAAATGAGCGAAATACACTCATTTGCAAACAAATTTGGTTTTGCGAGAGACTCACCTGGAACTCAGCTGAATCTCTCGTTTGTGATGTTTCCAGGCAACTGAATGTGCTGCACCAGGCCGCCTCATGTTTCAGTTGGTACGATATTCGAGATATCGTGATACATGTATACTCGTAATGCACTAATCATGAGGTTGCTGAAGTTATTCGACAGCCCACGACCGGTTTCGTCCTTCTTGGGGCTCATCAAGTAGACGCAGTCCCCGAGTTTCCGTCAACCTTACGTGCTACTTGGATCCAAATTGCACGAAATTAGCGAAATACATTCATTTGCAAACCAATTTGGTTTTGTGGAAGACTCACTTGGAATCCAACTTCCGTCAGCTTATACTAGAAAGTAAAAAGTACCAAACGTATGTTTATTTCGTAAATCCAAGGCGATCACTGATGATGAGACTCTGTCAGCGGATTCGTAATTCCACACAAGTACACTTCTGAGAAACTGGTATGCAGGCAGACTTATCAACGGAAACGTGTGCTCAAGGCGGCAATCAAAATGCACTCTGGTAATTCGTTGGTGTTCGGCAAATCGGACCACAAAATCGCAAACCAGGTGATTTTCCGGCAAGAGGACAATGCGCAACCAAAGGATCGATTGACGTGAGTGGGACAGTGCACGAGTGAACGATGCATGAACGATTGGGCAATGATGCATTGTCAAAAGTGGTTAATCAACAACTTGAGCTTTCTGCTTGATGAATTCGCTGTCAATCTAGCTAGCGAAAGCCGTGTTCAAAATGGCCTGTGTCGTTTGGTTCACTTAATGTGTGACAAAGTGGAAACCGTTCTACTCTCAGACGGTCTCCCTCGCGCAATCCAACTAAAAAACAATGCCACCTGACACTAAAAGAACTGCAATATAGACGAATAAAGAACACGGTCGCCTGCAAGTAATATGTACCTATTAACGGATGTCTAATCTTCTTAAGATAATGAAACTACGGCAAACACACCACCTATAAGGTTGCTGAAAACTATGCTGAAACTGTACTTTCCAGCTTGGCCTCAAATTTTCCGACCGTAAGGTTTGATAGGTTCAAGTTTTTGGAAGACTGTTTTGCGGAAGGCTGTGCATTGTACTAGAAGTTTTGATGTGGCCATAATACCACATTTTAATGGTCATACCTCCTCACAAGTGGTCGCTTGTTATGGTATGCGTCTTGTACCCGCAGAGTGAAAAGTGCTGATTCAAAGTTTTCCATCATTGAAACCCCCAGAAAGGGGGGCTTGAGTTGGTTACCAATCCGAATTCCTGTTGAGAAATTTTCAGGCCATGATGTGACAGCGTGAAGTGAAAGAGGCTACATTCAAAATGTATTCGTGTAAGGTTTTCTGATTTATGCCAGGGGTGCACTTGGCAGTGTACAAAGAGTGCCAAGCCGATCCCGCTGACATCCTATAACTCCGACATGACCCTCTAGTGTGTTTATTTCAATGCCGTTTAAAGGTAAGAGCCTTTTGTTCTTGGTTGACTTCTACAAGGAAATAGGACATTTGGCACAACACCCACCCCCTCGCGACCCATTCCACGTCAAAGTGCGAAAACCTCTCAAAACGATACTGAAGATTATAGGTGTTCTCTCAGTCTATAAGCTAAGTTTTTTAACATTTCTGCCCATCTAGAGTATCAACATCTTTTCCGGGTGCACTGTGACGGTTTTCAAAGCTGAAATCAAATATCATAGTGAAATAAACCAATTATTTAGTGCATTCAAGGAAAGTTGACTATTTCACAAACTCACAAAGAAAGCGATCAGCGTGCGCGGCTCATTCATGAAATCTCCTCGACTGTGACGGAGTCCAGTTCATTTGAGTTTGGCAACCATGTACGGTGGTTCGGGGAAGTCAAAACTTTGGTCAGTGGGTAGTATGAGGTAAAAGAAACACAGGAGAACATTAAAATACAATAAAAACGAAAAGTACCAGCGGAGAAATCATTTTGAACAGGAGAGTACTTACAACAGCTATGTGTGACATCGTCATTTCGGTGAGTACCTCCGACCATTGATGTCGTCGGTCTTTGGTATCCCCAACTCGCAGATGACGCGCACAGGTGTAGCCAAGACTTTTTGTTATGTTTTTCGTCCTTCTTCTCCAGGTTGTACGTTGTCCATCTTATAACACCTTCCAATAGGAACCTCCTTCAGCATGCAGGGTACTGCGAAGCAATCGACCACCTGGCATACGGAGCAATCGTAGCTGATGTGGCCAAATCAACTCACCAACCAAATAACCAGCTGACTTGTAGCCAAAATCCTGTTGCTAATTCGATGTTCTCATGATACATTTTCACGCATGGCTAGTGACAGCAATCTGTTTTTCTCTTCAGTACGCAGCGACATACTTTACAACCGTACAGCAACAACGGACGCACTGATGCATTGCGAACCCAGCGTTTCACCAATAGGCTAATGTTATGTCGATCTCACGAGGGGGAGCTGTTTGAAAGGAAACATTCACTCCGTTAGCGGGGCTGCCACCTAACGTGATGCAAATGCCCAGATAGGTAAATCTGTTCACTATCTCTGGTGCCATGACCAGCTATGATAATGCACTCGTGCAATCTTGTAATGGTGGTGCCGTATCGCCTCCAAGAAAAGAAGCTCCACACTAGAGGTACAAGACATAGCAAGCGTCTTTGGACAAATAATCCGGTTACGAATTTGAATAAGAAAGATGAAAGACAGCAGTTCTAGTGGACATCAGGTTCGATGGTGAACTCAGGAGACTACTCTCCGTAGACTTCTACAGGCCCATAAATGTTGGACTATGAGGACTGGTTAGGTGCAATGGAAATGTTCGGTATAGCTTTGAAAGAGAGAGAGCAATGATAACTAGACTGATGCCCCGATGATTCTCACATTCGGATCCAACGCCTTGTTGAAGACAGGTAACACAGTAGATAGCTCCCATTTTCCTGACATTTCATTCGTCCACTAAATGCTCTGCGCGAATTTTGTCAAACAGTTTTTGAGTCCATTCTCAGTCATCCTTAAACATGGCAGGGGCAAGGTAGTCAGGACTGGATGCTTTGTTTCACTCCAAAAGTTTGGTTTCATTTTTTTAAATCTCAACTTCTGCTGAGACCAAGCAGTTTACGTCCCATCGCGAAGCTAGTGTTGCATCGAACATTCTCCTGCTGAATTGTTCTTCGAATTGCTCCAGCCACCACAACGGTTGTCAGGACTTCGAATGGACTTTTCAGCCCTTTTTTTCTGATTGGCGACTTTCTTAGCTGGGTGTTGCGGATTGGTTGGAAAAATCATCAGTTATTCTTAGTAGCGTCCTCTGATTCTTGCACTTCCCTTAGCCACCACTTCTCCAGGTCAGTCTTGAAAACACACGTCAGACATCTTTTCAGAGATCTCTGAATCGTATTGTCAGGACCACCTCCCTTACTGGACAGGGACATGGATCACTGTAAGGTTCAACCCTAGGTGAGCTGTGGTCTCGTTTTGGAACGCACTTGGTCATACCTTGAATTCATTGTGTCTCGGATTCCAAATCAGTCTTAATTTGGCCAAAGGGGTGAGTTCGCGTTCGCAAATCGCCTAGACAGCTGCTGCTCGTAGACTTCTTTGAAAACCGAATATTTTTGACGATGAATAGCATAACGGTGAATGGTCTTCTTAGCCGCTAGAAAGCGAGTTGCAACATGAGCTCGAACTCGACATGTTCTGACTCTGTATGCGTATTCCAAAAGGAGCGACAACCTTGAATACAGGATCTCCATCTATAGCTTATTTCTATGTGGTCATTCTACGTGCTTGATTGCTTACGGCTGGGAAGGCGCGAGGTAAAGCGAGGCTCATTTTTGTGCTGAAAGTTTGCACTACCAATAACAAGGTGGTAATCAGCGTACACTTATGGGAACACGGCGGTTCCCACTCATGTTGACTTGTCTCAACTGGGCATTTGAATTTTGAACCAGAATAGTGATATCCGTGCACGTGGGTACCAGCAGAAGTTTCGAAACTTCTCCCTCAAAAGGTTGATTCAGTTTGTTTGAGCATATGAAGAGATGACGTACATATTCGGGTTTGCCACCGTAGATTATGACAGATCCTGGTACTCACCTAAGACCACAGGGATCACCGGACACCCAGCAAGTGAACCGTAAATAAACTGAGCTACCTTGGACCATGTTCAGATGTATTACCGTAATAGGGTCTTGTTTGCGTGTTTTGGACACCAAACATTCATTGATTTTTATGAAAAAGGTGTGGGCGAAGGGCTTGAATACAAGATAAGACGGTTCAAGGAATGAGTTAAATACATAGGCTTAAAACGCATGCTCCCACGATTTTCACCAAAGAGTTTCCTCAAAGCGGAGGATTACACAACGCAGTTCTCTTTGATCACAAATCATCTACCGTCATCAGAGTTTCACCTGTATTAAGGAATAAAACAATTGCTGTAAAAATTCTAAATACCCCGAACACAGAATAGTGAATATTTTCCTCGAAAAGTAATTCCAAGAAGAACAATACATCCGATTAACTTGGTTAATGAAGACAGCGAAGAGCGTTTACTTCTGGAGTCTTCTCAAGCACACAGATGCACTTGTTTGATACCAGCTCTTCACCAGTGGACGATATATACAGCGAGTGACTATAACGTTCAGAAACCACAGGCAAAGTGCCTTTCTTCCCGATGAATCTTCAATGTTTGACCTTTTGACAACTGGCCGTTGAAATGGGTAAAATCGTCCTTTATCGGTCTACGTCACACATAACAGCGTGATATCTGATGTTCTATTGTTTAGTTTGGGTTTGTTTTTATGAGCAGTGCCAATCAGTCGGCTTTAGTTTGTCGGGGCGTACTCTGACAGCCGATGAATGGCCATGTAGTATAGACGCTGACGCGTCTACCCATGTCAATAAAACGCGCTGTTTTGAAAGTGTTCCGACCATGGTCTACCATAATTTCCATACTTTAAATCATTCTCCAACTTCTTGTTACCCGTTACTGAACCTGTTAACAAAACACAGAACATTACATAGACGTAACACACTACTCATAAGGTTGCTGAAAACTCTGAGACAGCCCACGACCTGTTTTGTCCTTTTTATTCTGGTTGATCATGCAAGCGCAGTTCCTGAGTTTCCATTAAACACTATCTAAGTTTTAGATAATCTTGTTTACCATATGCATTTACGAGCCACCTCGACCCGACATGTACGGTGATGAAGGGACTAATCAACCAAAGGAATTGATTGAATATACACTCAAGGTCGTGATCTCGTCCTGCAAGTGGGATCGTTCTATGCCGAATAGCCGAGAAGCATTACACAGCTGTTTTTTCTTTACACAATTCATATTACTTGGTCACGTGTTGACTGGCTCCTAGACGGATGACTTCTCGGATGGAAGGTTCACGCGTTGTGCGAAGTATTCTCTCCTATGAGATACTTATAGTTAGTGGAGTTAATTGAACTTCAAATCAGCCGTTCGTGGTCAAGCGATTTCCTCTTTAACTACTATACGGGTTGTGGGTTTGACTCCCCCGTGGAGATTTATGAGATGCGTATCGATGATGATTCCTAGCATCGCTGAACCAGCTGTACAGTGCTTTTCGGCGTTCTTAGCACTGATTGTCCTCAGACAGAAGATAGAATATCGATATCGGTCTTTGATCAAATCGACCGGAAGATGTCTGAGTATCGGTCGTTAATCTGAGAAAATTTGTTGTTAAAAAAACCATCTGCTTTCAGACTGTATCATTCCTAATGATGCACCGGAAGTCTTTCAAAATATGTTCTACTTTCACTGGGAATCATTGTCGATGCCGACCTCAAAAATCTAGGGGGAGACTCAAGTCAGTAACACTCTGTATAGTTGGTGAACACATGGTGCAAGGTCATTTTGTAATCCGGAAGGACAGAGTCATCGATTCCCCCTAACCGAAAAAGTCAAATGTAATCTAGATGAAAAACGAGATTAGAGTTTGGGAAAGTGGCAAAACATCGGACAAAATTACAGAAAATTTGAAAGAATACCTTAGTTTGTACCAGCAACCGACAGGTTCACTCCAAATCCTAGACTATCCCTCGCTTTGATAAGTCTTTTAGTGACCGGCACCTGCCAGGGACAAGAATCAATCACAGATCGGTGAGGAATTGTCTGGATATATAAATCGGGTCAGACGCACTAGAATTGACATCGAAAAAAATTTTGAGAGAAAACACCAGTGATTGACCTGGTTTGTGGAAATGAAGAAATTGGAAACTCGGTTTGAAGTAAAATCAGTGGGATAATCAATCAGGGACAAACCGGTATTTCAACGCTTCGTACAGTGCACTAAAGCTCGAAAAATGAACTGACGTGCTTAACGTCCAGGGTTCAAATTATATATATCTGACGCCTTGCACACTTTCCGTCTGGTCCCAGCAAACGACCACAGAGTCTGTCTAGTGACCCATTTACCTGGTTTACAGGTTGAGCAAACTGTAATCGTGCTATGGCTCCAAGTACAAGTCTTTGTTCACACTCAGCTGAAGAGTGCGCCAAGTCCAGTTACATACCGTTAACTTGCCAAACGAATCGGACAATCCTATGAGGGACGCACGAGAATGTGAGAGGTTCAAGTGGGGGAAGATGCTTCTTAGTTGCTCATAGTGCTTTTGGTTCGTCGGCTTTACTGAAAATTTATGTAAAATGTATTCTACAAAATCCTGCAACCACCAAAACCTGAAACAAAATGTGTCCAGCAGATTTCAAGCGCCTGTGGCGCTACCTGACCGGCGGGCCAATCGATCGACACAGCCAAGCTATATTACTGGGTAGTCGTTCGAGGCGTCGAGCGTTCCGCTCACAGCAGTCAAGCGCAAACATGTTCACCTGTTCAAACGTAAAAATTCGGATGACTCCTGTGTACGCTGGTAGAGTAGTGGTAACACGGTCGCCTCGCATGTGCGGAATTCAAACCCCGGAACGACCATTGGATATGCACTGCTGATGAGCTCTAATAAGAGCGAAACTCGAGTCCAGTGCTTCCCCCATTTGGTGTGGACCCACCAGAATGATTGCGCCAGGACAGGAGGACGATTGTTCAAACGAGAGTGATGTGAGTGTGCATTCTACAAAATCCCGCAGCCACCAACACCTGAAAATATTATATGCCCTTTCAACAGTTTTAACAGGCGCGTCTATCTTTGAATTTGACTTCAGCTTTGTGTCCAAAATCCGGTTCAAAACATCCACAAAAACGGATATAGTTCATTCACTCAGAAGTACGTCACGAGCGAATAGGTCACGTGTGGCTGGAATTAAAAAAGACCCACATCACCCTTCATGTCCAGCTGCACATGACGCATGCCTTTGTGACGCATTTGCCAACGAAATAGAATGTATTTGTTTCGAGGGTTAGTTTGCAGCAGAGCTGAACAAGATGACACTGAAATATGATTCAGACAAGGACAGTATGTCCATCGAAGCAGCGGAAATAACAAATAACGGTTCACGAATTTCAGTAAGTGGTTCACAGTAGTATGCAACTTAAAATTACCAAATCCACGTCACTTTATCTATGGGGTCATTTAACTGGACAGGTAAAGAGTTGTCTTTCTGTAAACATTACCCCTCATGCATGCTCGTTTCCCTCGGCATTTTGCAGAGACCTCAATAAATCCTTTTTGAAATGGAATTTCACCAGTCAGTCAAAAATTCGAATGTTTCTTCGGACAGTACGTAACAACTGGTTGTAAATCTACACTGAATGAGCTCACAAATGGAAATCGACTTCCACACATGTCTCAATATCGGCGAAAAGTGGCGTCATGTGAAGTAGTGCAAACTGTTTTAAATGACCTAAATAATTTTGCTGCACACTGTAAGTGAAAAGCCATTCTTCAAGACTGCTTGGGATCAAACCCAAATCGCATGCTTGCAAGGGAGTCTCAGCGGACTGGCGAAAGAATTTGGCAGGCCGAAGACAGCGTTTACCAACCTCTGACATTTGTGGTGCCGGTGTAATATTCTCTTGACTGTCGATAGTAGAGTGTTTGACGATCAGTGCTTCCGGAGCGTTGCACGCGTCTGCTAAGAACACCAGGTCCGTAATGTTGAGGTTCACCAGATGATTTTCGAGAAAGTCCCCTCTTCCTCGATAGATCAGCTGGCCACGCTCCACAGGTTGTGCTGTTTAGGCCATGTGGTTCGTATTCCATAGGACCGTTTGCCCCGTAGATCCCTCCTTGTCCAGCCTTGTGTCGGATGGAGACAACCGAGAGGAGGTTATTCCATGGCCTACAGAGAAACATGAAAGCCCTCACCAGTCAACTCAGTTGCGTTGGTAGATGCAGTCTTCCGAGCTGTGGACTGCGGGACGAGACAAGCCGGTGGTCAGCGACTCGGATAGATTTCGCTGTTGAACGCAAGCAATGGCATCAAAGCTACCACCTTCACCTCACAGATATCACCTCCTACCATACCGAACAAGCAGAAACACTTGACGTAAATGAACTGATTTGGCCATCTCCTCCAACGCGTAACTGCCATTTCTTTATTCTCCTTACTCTCAGTGAATGAAGCTGTAGCAGCTGGAACAATTGCACCTTGGGGGTACGGTTTGTTAGCTGAAAAACTGAACTGAACTGAACTGAACTGAACTGAACTGAACTGAACTGAACTGAACTGAACTGAACTGAACTGAACTGAACTGAACTGAACTGAACTGAACTGAACTGAACTGAACTGAACTGAACTGAACTGAACTGAACTGAACTGAACTGAACTGAACTGAACTGAACTGAACTGAACTGAACTGAACTGAACTGAACTGAACTGAACTGAACTGAACTGAACTGAACTGAACTGAACTGAACTGAACTGAACTGAACTGAACTGAACTGAACTGAACTGAACTGAACTGAACTGAACTGAACTGAACTGAACTGAACTGAACTGAACTGAACTGAACTGAACTGAACTGAACTGAACTGAACTGAACTGAACTGAACTGAACTGAACTGAACTGAACTGAACTGAACTGAACTGAACTGAACTGAACTGAACTGAACTGAACTGAACTGAACTGAACTGAACTGAACTGAACTGAACTGAACTGAACTGAACTGAACTGAACTGAACTGAACTGAACTGAACTGAACTGAACTGAACTGAACTGAACTGAACTGAACTGAACTGAACTGAACTGAACTGAACTGAACTGAACTGAACTGAACTGAACTGAACTGAACTGAACTGAACTGAACTGAACTGAACTGAACTGAACTGAACTGAACTGAACTGAACTGAACTGAACTGAACTGAACTGAACTGAACTGAACTGAACTGAACTGAACTGAACTGAACTGAACTGAACTGAACTGAACTGAACTGAACTGAACTGAACTGAACTGAACTGAACTGAACTGAACTGAACTGAACTGAACTGAACTGAACTGAACTGAACTGAACTGAACTGAACTGAACTGAACTGAACTGAACTGAACTGAACTGAACTGAACTGAACTGAACTGAACTGAACTGAACTGAACTGAACTGAACTGAACTGAACTGAACTGAACTGAACTGAACTGAACTGAACTGAACTGAACTGAACTGAACTGAACTGAACTGAACTGAACTGAACTGAACTGAACTGAACTGAACTGAACTGAACTGAACTGAACTGAACTGAACTGAACTGAACTGAACTGAACTGAACTGAACTGAACTGAACTGAACTGAACTGAACTGAACTGAACTGAACTGAACTGAACTGAACTGAACTGAACTGAACTGAACTGAACTGAACTGAACTGAACTGAACTGAACTGAACTGAACTGAACTGAACTGAACTGAACTGAACTGAACTGAACTGAACTGAACTGAACTGAACTGAACTGAACTGAACTGAACTGAACTGAACTGAACTGAACTGAACTGAACTGAACTGAACTGAACTGAACTGAACTGAACTGAACTGAACTGAACTGAACTGAACTGAACTGAACTGAACTGAACTGAACTGAACTGAACTGAACTGAACTGAACTGAACTGAACTGAACTGAACTGAACTGAACTGAACTGAACTGAACTGAACTGAACTGAACTGAACTGAACTGAACTGAACTGAACTGAACTGAACTGAACTGAACTGAACTGAACTGAACTGAACTGAACTGAACTGAACTGAACTGAACTGAACTGAACTGAACTGAACTGAACTGAACTGAACTGAACTGAACTGAACTGAACTGAACTGAACTGAACTGAACTGAACTGAACTGAACTGAACTGAACTGAACTGAACTGAACTGAACTGAACTGAACTGAACTGAACTGAACTGAACTGAACTGAACTGAACTGAACTGAACTGAACTGAACTGAACTGAACTGAACTGAACTGAACTGAACTGAACTGAACTGAACTGAACTGAACTGAACTGAACTGAACTGAACTGAACTGAACTGAACTGAACTGAACTGAACTGAACTGAACTGAACTGAACTGAACTGAACTGAACTGAACTGAACTGAACTGAACTGAACTGAACTGAACTGAACTGAACTGAACTGAACTGAACTGAACTGAACTGAACTGAACTGAACTGAACTGAACTGAACTGAACTGAACTGAACTGAACTGAACTGAACTGAACTGAACTGAACTGAACTGAACTGAACTGAACTGAACTGAACTGAACTGAACTGAACTGAACTGAACTGAACTGAACTGAACTGAACTGAACTGAACTGAACTGAACTGAACTGAACTGAACTGAACTG
The DNA here is from genome assembly GCA_004794785.1 of Opisthorchis felineus. NCBI lineage: Eukaryota > Metazoa > Platyhelminthes > Trematoda > Opisthorchiida > Opisthorchiidae > Opisthorchis > Opisthorchis felineus. Next base: position 339,244 of record SJOL01007771.1, on the reverse strand, counting down.
AACTGAACTGAACTGAACTGAACTGAACTGAACTGAACTGAACTGAACTGAACTGAACTGAACTGAACTGAACTGAACTGAACTGAACTGAACTGAACTGAACTGAACTGAACTGAACTGAACTGAACTGAACTGAACTGAACTGAACTGAACTGAAAAACTAGGTGCACTTTGACACCTCGCACATCATTCGAGCCTCGGTTAAATCTTTTCCAGCTACTACCAGGCTGACTCGATTGATGTCAGTGGCAGGATAGCCCATAGTCGCTTTACAGAGACGGTACAAAGTGGGCGTTTTTTACAGATGAAGCCACAGGTCCAGTGCCATGTAACCATTTTCACAGATAGCGGGCAAGAAATACTCTGTTCATCAACTGAATTAGGCACATATCTGCAGCCGACCTGTCTGGCATGAAAACCGCGCATCGCCTTCTGGATGCACAGAGCACAGGCGCCGCACGTCAACGAAAGCTCTGTCCATACACAAGTGGCGTGTAAAAAGATAATAACAGAGGCAAAGGTTACAAATAAACCTCTACCTGTGTTTCAATCTAATTTAACCTAGACATCCACTTAACCACCAAACCGTTAGCTGAGCCAACACTTCTGTGCTTTTTACTCGTCAAAATTATCAAACTTTTGCTGCCTACGTGATGCATTCTTTATCAGGACTTGTCAGGTTAATTTCATTATTCAGTGAATCCTCCACATACCATTCGAGGTGTCTGCTGGTCACATGAAGTTCTGTCTGGACGATTGTAGATCACAACCGGAAGAACTGTTGCCCATTTTCGATCACAAGAAAAAAACTTCTACATTCGGTGTGAGTGTTCCTTGTGAGCTATTTCCTTTTGAGATCGGGGGGTTGTTCAATAGGAAACCTCATTTTTGTGAGAAGCCCTCTCTTCAGAGAGGTTCTGCATTTTTTTGGTTTCTTCTTGGAGGGAGTATTCTACCTAAGATGTTGACGTTAGACTTAGATATTTCATGCGGCTGAGGTACCGTTACGAACATAGTGAGAAAATTTAAACTTAAGAGCCGGATCTTCACTCGAATACATCAGTTGTTGCTTTTTTTACTATGTCCACATTTTTAACTAAAAATAAACAAGCAAAACCTCCGCTCTCTCTCTCTCTCTCAAAACCCTAGTACCCCTAGGTTGGGAACCACGGTGTTGTTGGTTCAACCTTCCTCAGCAGTTCCAGATGCCGCTTGTACTAGACGCACTGTCAAATCAGCGGCGGACACATGCGTATTAGCATTTCCATCCTAAATTCTAGGTATACTTACGCTTCCCATCAGTCTGTTGAAGCTTCGCGAAGAGTTTTCGTTGTACACCGTAAGTGTGAATTAGAAACACATACTCCTTTCATGGGAATTTTTGTGTCTGTTGTGAGTGAAATGACGGCCTTTATGATCGTGATTTAGGTTCCCTTTTATGGCCCTTGCAACTTTGAGCCCAGAAGGTTAATACGTCTGTTAGCGTCTGTTTCAGCCACGGGTAGTCACCAGTGGACAATGTCTGCTAGACTACTGAGGCTGAATACACTGTGGTTAGTTGCATTAGGAATTTGAGATCTGCATGCTATTCAATGTAATCTTCCACCGAGAGAGATAAATCGATTTGCAGAGTTGTCATAACTTTGTGCCCTTTGTGCCCATAACAGTGAACACCCTTAGGACTGTCAGGGCAGGCTCCGGGCTCGCCAGATCCAAGTTCACTGGGATTTTTGCAGCTACGTCAGTAAAAAAGCTCAATAATCGGCGCCACGCGCCCTCCAGGAACCGAAAATCTAGATGAAGATCATACATCATTCCACCAATGAAGCTCCGATAGTGAGTGTGGCGAGTGAAATCAGTTGCTGAGATGGAAATTATTTCGAATTATCTGGGAATATCTTTTAGCATGTATTGTAATTTTTACATTTGCTTCCAGTTTTCCCTAAAACTGTCCAATAGCTGTGGTGAAATGCACACTGGCAGAACAGATAGGAGCTCATACGAACGCATCTCGTAATATCTGCCTCTACTTGAGACAGGTGATCAATCGATCAGCCAATATCCTTCATGCGAGACTCGAAAACTTGCCTCATAGATAGCTAAACATATTCTCTTCGCCGTACACAGAGCTGACCCTAATACAGCATTGATATCTCTATTCTGCAGTGTCAGCCCGCATGTGTTAGCCTTCGGTGATAGAGGGTCTTGAAGACGACAGTGAAATTCGTATATCGGTCTTTGGTTTTACGTTTCGCCCTACTATGGTATACCAATAGGTATGGTAACTCGAGACAGCATTTTATGGAAACAGTGAAAAACTGCTACAAATGTGTTTGTAGAGTTACCACGGAATCTTCCACACGCTAAAATCTTCGTGACGTTGCCAGAAGTGCCGAGCTAAAGATGCTCGACCCTGACTGACTCACATTCTGACCAGTCAGTGTTTGCATTCGTGAGGTCCGTAGCCGGCTCGTGATGTATCCGTCCGGTCAACGTGATGTTCGGTTATTTAGAGCGGCTTGTCTCCTGACAAGTGAGGCCATGTTGATCAAACAATACCAACCGAGTTTGTGTACACACAGGGACTGGACGCAAGTCCTCAGCGAGCATCCGACTTTACAGCCGTACTTGATTAACCTACAACATGACTGACCTCGTTCCACTGTTTTGTTGCTATTTATTCTTCCTTATGATGTAAAGTTAATGATGCACAAAGATCAGGAAGGACACGAGTTCGACCGGAGCGGAGTTCGCATACTGGCTCAACCAAGAACGAAAAAAAGCGCGAATTTATGAGTCACCAAACACGCCATCAACAAACACATTGAAACTGATCCCACTTATCAGCCACTAAGGGCGAGGGAACGCCAGAACTACAGAGCTCCAAACTGCACAAGGAATCGAAGGAGAAACTCATAGATGAGGGAGGAAAGCCCGATCCAAACAGACACATTGATGTCATAGGAGGAGACACCTAGCCAAGTACAAAATTAACCACCGGACTCAGGGATACCAGTCGTTAGAATGAAGAAGATAGGGCGGTGAAACCAACTGATCAATCTTGGTTAGCCACAACGCAATGCGAATTGAGGAGCGGACAATCAAAGCAAAGGAAGGAACTACTAAAAACAGAAACAACTGGGATAGCCAAACGACTCACAGGAATGCAGAACACAACGCAACAAGAACCACAAGTGGGCCAGTGACCTCACGAGACCGCTGTTTCTCAATTAGCCTATCACTTTAAGAGACAACAGGCAATTTCCAACTGCTATGTAAACGCGCGCAGGCAAAGAGGATGTACCCAGCCAACTGCGCACTGATGAAGTCTCCTCACACGGTGATGAAACGTTTGCAAGTCAATTTTTAAGGTCGGCGAACAGATTAACAGCTAACTGACCAACAACCAAGTTGGTGGCTTTTAGCATTTCGACTAAAAGCGAAATGTCGAAATCTTGTGAGATATGTCTTCTCACCTTGTTATCCGAACGGGTTTCAGTAGGCTTGATGTTTTCAGAGCGTTCGTACATAGGTCATTCTCGGCGTTGGATGCCACAATTTTTTGTATCCACACTTAGTTTAACTTTCAGTTACCTCAACAGCTAGTAGGGACGAGATGGCTGAGTGGTTAGAGCGAACATTTACTGACCAGAATGTCCGTGGTTCAAACCCGACCTCTGCATTGCGACTTCCCCTGTCTAGGCTTGGTCGACCTGGCAGAATCCCAGGCCTCGTGCTTCCTTCGGGTGGCATGGCAGTTAGGCACCGAATGGGTGCTACGGCTGAACTATTTTTTTAACAGCGCCGGTGTACTTTCTGTGTATCAGTTTCAATCGAGGTTTTAAATGTCCAACATTTCGGTAGGCACCAATCACAGTGAGACTTTGTTCTCGAATGGTCGACAGGAACGGATTCACCTCCATAAGTCGCACGACAAAGTTGCAATGGTTAAATGGATGGGGGTATCAATCTTAAAGCAAATTATGGATAGTAGGCGCGATTATGTGTATCAGATTTTCCTATCATTCTCAGTTCCCTTTCTACTTAGAGCTTTCCAATATTCAACATTTGTCAAGTAAGGTGGTTGTCCACTGAATGTTTGCTCACTTGGAAGGATGCAAAACCTTCGTTATGGTAAAAATAACTGTAAAATCCAGGAAATTCCAGGGCGACAAGCGTTCTTTGTCATTTGTTACCGAATGATAAAGTTTCTTCATGCTTATCACTGAAGCAGCAGAAGTGTTACCTCCAATTTAACCACCTCTCCCTGGCTCGTGTCTTCAAGATTATGCTGTTACTGTTTAGAAGATCCCGTATCAGATGTGTACAGAAACGTTACCACTATGCTTCAGTTTGAGTTGAACGGGTCTCATCAGTATGCTTGTGAAGGGAGGCTACCACCCAGATTTCCAAGGGAGAAGTACTAAGCTCAACAATTAAACGGTATTCTGTGAAAGATCTTTCTTCCAAGTTTCCCTCCTCGGATTGATGAGTGCTGTTTCTTATTGAGTCTCCTCATGTGGTGAACTAACCGTCGGTTTTTCATGTGGTTTGCTCACCGGATGTTTACTTATCGTAGAAGTGGATTTCACAACCTTGAGAGACCATCGTTTGTGACCACAGCTACCGTGAATTCCCTCTTCTGTTTGCGTACTGTGTCAGCTATTTGGATCGTCCAACAAACACAACTTCCCTCCATCCATGACCCCTTAAGAAATGACATCCTGCTGAATTGTCTCAGTTCTCCCTAGGCAGTCTCTTGATCCACCTGTCTGAAACTCGGATTAGCGCTTTAGACTCCGGCACACATAAAGAGATTTATTTCACATTCGAAGTACCTGTCATCTGATTATTTGCGGGAATCAGTAACAATCTTCTTCAAGTTCACCTTAAGAGTGTGCGGTAACCCTTCTCAGTACCCCACCCAGAGATTCCTTCATCAAAGAGTTCTATCAGGCCAAGTTTACCACAAGACACTTGTCGCTTATTCCGATATTCTTCCGATAGCGAACAACCTCTACAATCGTAAGTGATAACAGGATTTCACATGTTATCCTTTAACTCAGTACCTTGGTGCTCAGGTCGGGTGCTAGTTGCGACCAAAAGCACGCTGATCTAAGAGCATTCCCATGAGTATCATACATTCGGGGTGCAATCCAGTGGTGCTTATCCATGGAATTAATTAAGCGGCTTCTGCATTTTTTCGGACTCGCTCACAAGCCATCCAATCTGGTAAAAAAATTCGGCGAACTGAGTGCACTGAGTGATATGTATGAAGACACGAACGATAGGATTTGGGGAAGAGAGAACCAATTCATGAAACAGCGGTGACTCAGAAAGCTTCCTACCTTCAGATGGGCTCCAGGGTGTGTCATAACAGCTACTTTCACACGAATTCCGACCGTGAATAGATGGACGGGACAGTAGTCGATTACCCCAATCACACAACCACCGTTTAATTCATGCGGGTCAAAACCACGTGAAGACTGCTGTTTATGCGACGTCTACATGCAGTAGTATCCTGGGAGTGCCTGTCTAAAAGTGACTGGTGAACAAACAACTGTTGTTTCTGCTCAGTGAAGCAAACAAGTTCACTTATAAACGTGATTTAAGGCACCAATCTCAAGTACAGTTATTTTAGATTTAAAACAACTGGATGGTATATGTGCTGACTGTGCTAGTCAGGGCACGTCTAAACATGACGAGTAGGTTCTCTGCGGGAACCTTTTTCGTCCCATTCTAGTTTGTGTGCGTCCTCAAGTTGACGTTTGCACCACTAAGCAGATAAGTGATGAACAAATTTCAGTTCATTAATTCAGCATTCAACAATATCGCTTATGCCCATGCAACTTGGTTTGCAGGACTACTAAGGACTGTCTCACACTATCGCCTACCACTAGGATTTTTCTCGAAAATACTTAAGTGACTACTGGTACGCACACCAGAGTAGTAGATAACCGAAAATGTGACGATAGGATTTAAGCTGTTCGACGCCTTCATACGACAAATGTCGTGAATCTTCAGGGCCTGAGAAGTGGCGGCTGAACATACCTTGGGATTCTGCACTTCAGGCTCAGGCTTTTCTTTGAAGTGTGCTGAATTAATGAACCCACGCGCAGTTGGAAGCTTCGCCGGTATTCACTCATGGCTGCTGATGTGACAGGAAGTCCTGCTTATCTAACACTGCTGAAGTGATATCTGTAGGTCTACCTAGTGGAACACGTATAGTGTGAAAGTTGGTGCCAGTTAATGGTCTACTTCCTTGGCAAGTTACCTAGAATTACGCAAGATGCAAATGAGTGGGGACGCATACCGGCCATTCACGATACTCTTTCTTTAGTTCACCGAATTGTCGACAACAAGTTTCTGGGAAAGGTAGAATATACTTTGAACTCTAAATGGAAGTTCCGGAGCCGCATTCAACAGTATTGTACCCATATGATGGTGCCAGCGACTGGGTGCTCCATGTGCAATGTATGATGATCGCTTTAGGCACGGAGAAAATCTGTGATTGCAGATGCTTAGCTGTCGTGGGAATGTCGTGTATGTAAATGATCTTGCATAAAACCGCTAAAAAGCAGCACGTGGTCTCAATGTCATCACACCATTCAGATCAGACATTTGAATGGATATTTACAGTGTTTTATTTCCGGCTAAATTCCAGGTAGTCAGGATGACTGACAAGGGATTCCGCACACCCACGTCGTACTAAACTCCATGTTGGTTGTCTGAAGATTCATAGGGCCGCAGCTTTGAGGACATTTTTTCTAGCAATCATGGTTCAGCATCATGCCTTCAAGCCATGGTTCTGTCAAAATTACTGATGGTTGCCCGTCTTGGAATCAGTTGGCTTGACTCGATCTTTGCTCCTGAGGGGTTTGTGGTTGTGAGCTTACAGTTGGTGAGAGCTTTTTAACATTGTCAGGATGTAGAGTGTACCTGGTTCACAGTAACACAACCAACTGGAGGACCGTCAATGATAACGCATTCATATTCACGTTACTGGAGCTTGCTAAAGAAAAGACTTCAGGCTCACTTTTCTTACCCTACCTGTCATAGGCACGCGCTGTTCACTGCCTTCGTAGCACACTGGCTGCTGTTGTGAGCGCACCTCAGCACACTATTTACCCAAAAGTCAGATGGCTAATTTTTGGCTACATCGGTCGTCGACTGACCCTGGGAGTACACGCTTCCTCGTTTTGTTCCCCCTACACTGACCGCCTAGCAAACATTCCCATGTCACAACTGACAAGTGCCTACTATTCAGCTACATTTTTTTACCTGTCTAAGTGCACTGTCATGTCGCGAAATACACACGTTTGCGCACCAATTTGGATTTACCGACAGACTGAGGTGAATCTCACCCGAATCTCTTGTTCATGCTATTCTTCAACTAAATGTGCTGCACAAAGGACCCCTCAGGTTTCACTTGGTACAGTATTCAAGATGTCACGGTGTATTTCCTTGGTTTGCTGAAAACTCTTCGACAGTCCACGACAGTCCCCTTCATATCCGTGCTCATCAGGTAGCCGTAGTTCCCGAGTTTTCATCCGTTTTTTCTATGCTCTACTTGAACCCAAATTGTACGAAATTCGCTAAATACACTAATTTGGTTTTAACGGGAGACTCAGCTTACTCCCGGCTGAATCTCTAATTTACATTTTTCAACTTAATGTGATGAACAAATGATACTCGAGATATCACAGTATATTTTCTTGAAGGATTCACCTGGGATTCGGTTAGGTTTCCCGTGAAAACCAATCTGGTGTGCAAATGTGTGTAGTTCGTGAGTTTGCGTTGTGAGAGAACACATGGTTGATGGAAACTCGGGAGCTGCACCTACATAATGTGCCCGAATAAGAAGTGCAAAACCGTTCGTTTACTGTCTCAGTGTTTCAGCAATCTCATGAATAGTGTTCCTTCAAGAAAATATACTTCTATGTTATTTCTTTTTGGGCTATTCAGATATCTTCCGTTCATGTGTTTCGTTTTCCATGATGAGAGCCAATTAGTGGATGTGATGGGAGCGTGATTGACTCTGCTGTTCTTGAGGTTATTATTCTTGAGGAATGACTCATCCCGAACCAATCTACCGAGGTTACATCAATCAGAGGATACTGATTCTGATCACGTGGCGATTGGTTTGTGCACCGGGCTTTCTAATTGCTTCGCTGATGATTCGACACCATTAGAGGAACGGTCGTCAGTCAGCTGTTTGGTAGGTATTTTCTGTTTTCTTATTTACGCCTTTTTGTGTGAAAATTATATAAACGGAGATAGAAATGGAGGAAGGACCTACCAAACCCAAAAACCGGACGACGTTTCCTGTAAATGTGACGAGATTCTTGCAGGCCGCGTGACAGTTAGCGAACAGAACAACAGATGCCTGCTCAAATGCCCCAAATATCTCTACTCCTTGGCATACTGTTATTGGTAAATCCCACTCAGAGCCTTGCTGTCCAGTAAATTTGAATACCTGGGTTTGAACCTTGTCAAAATCTCTGAGTTATCTGCCAAAATCGTGCTGAAAATTTTAAATTAATAACGAGTAATGTGAGTATAACGTCACATCCGTCTATCCCGGGGGTTGTAAAAAGCACATTTCGCCAGCATTAGAAGACTTACCTTTAGAAATGACCCTTGTGACCACAGTAAACATTTGAAAATGTAAAAGGAATCATTTCATGAAACGTAAGTTCATGTAAAATTAACCAACCGACCTCCAGATCAGACAGATTGTGACCGATCATAACTTATTGCTTGTCCGTTGTGGACTGCATCCTCGTGTCGTTTAGATAATCAGGAGGACACAACATTCTTCGACGGAACTGTGGTGGCAGAACTACCCAAGATCCAGTACGTGCTAATCAAGCTTCGACTTGCCTTCAGTATGTTATGGCACATCAAGTCACCAGGCCACTTGATCTACAGGTTTATGTTTTATCTGTTCAGTTTCTGTCTTATGCAAGCGGTTGCAATCAGGCGGCTTTTGAAAGGCAGAACTGAATAAATAGAGCATAGGAAAAGACACGTGTGGTTTTCACATATATATATATATATATATATATATATATATATATATATATATCTGTCTGCTGAGTTTCAAGAACCAAGGTTTGCGCAGAGGCAGGCGAATGATAGAGGGGCTCGAAAACAAGCTATTTGATTGTTTACACTCCTTGAGTTGTATTGAGTACGACGAAAATGTTCACGTCGCGCGTTACACTTTAAAAATACGGATGAGTTTGAACTCGTTTTTATTATCCCTGTGGATAATCGGTACTATTAATTGACCTACAGAATATTACATTGACTGTGTGTTAACGGTTTATTTTTCTCTTTGGAGGATGACCTTCAGTTTGTGTAAAACAACAATCACTGATCCCAGCAGGGTTTTGGAAAAGTTTTCTTCCGGTTTTACACATTACTCTTTGGCTGAATATCCGGGACAGATTGAATCGACAAAAAGCAACAACGAAATACAGTTTTATTCATCAGGTCAAGTGAACACCCTAATTGCACTTTGTTGTATTAGAAGAGTCCCCAGTATGAAAATAGTTGCTTTACCAAAGAAAGTTTTACGCCGTTTCCATGACTACGGAATGCGGCAGCAACATCAGTCCCCCGTAAATGCTTAACCCTATTTCGAGTGTGCTTACGTCATGAATGCGCAAAAACTATTCATATAGGGCGGCCAATTGAACTGATAAAAGGAATACCGTATTAACAAAGTCATTGTTTTTGAAACTCACAGGCATCGGATGAAAAGCAGTTCAGGTTATATATAGAAAGGAATGTCCCTCATTCTATTCCATTTCGTCATCAGAATTCCAGGTGTGGTTTACGAGTATTCTAAACATTGGCAGAGCAAAGGAAGTGGTTAGAAATGAAACAGAACTTTGGAGTCGTCATCGTCAGATAAGTGTAAAGAGACTTAATTGTCTGATGTTCAGGATCATACTAGGTCCCAGCGACTATACGTAGGCCACCAACTTTGCACTTACGCACAGCCCAAGCAGACCAGACGTTGGATTCATATACCGCATGCTCACAGGTCGGGCCAACATCCGCTTAGACCTGATATCCAGGCTGTCTGAATCTGCTGCATGCCTCTGATGAGTCTCCCCGAGGACGAAAACAGTGACCGCTATCTGTACCAGCAACAGTCATCACTTCTATTGTGTACTTATCACAAAACATCCAAGCTCTCCAAGACCTCCGTGAGCACGATGATGTATCAGGAGCCAATTTCTGGCTACGGGCTTATGTTCTGATTCTCAAAGAATGAGATTCATGAACTAGACATCCCGGTTCAATGGAGGAGCAAGCAGAAACCGACAGCTAGGGCATGATCAAGCTCCCATGGTTTTGAAACAAGTCGACGAACTTAACTACCCTCCAAAGATTATCTTGTCGGATAGTAAAGCCCACTTCACTGCCGGCACACTTTCCGACTTTTACTCAGCTGAAGAACCTTTATTATAACTTGTGAAGTTAGAGCTTCTAAGTCAAAGTTCTTTCTGGTAAAAAAAGGCACACTATATTCATCACGAAGGATCGCACTGATCCAGTAGTTTGCACGCTGATATTACATGCTACACCGGTGGTTGGTTTTGTCAGCTGAGCTAGGATATTTGGTTGCAAACGTCTCGTCACCAGTCAAGGTCACATCGTCAGTGCTTTGTTAGGGCACGAAGTAGAGGGTATTGGTTGGTCAGTGGTTCTGCGCTGAGTAATGGTGCGTTTTTGTTAATCTACTTGCTGCTAACCGGGGCTGATCTTCGATCACAACTGGTTGTTCGGTCGGATAGTTCTATCGACTGGTCTGTTATCCGACCAATCAGAGTACAGGATAACAGACCAACCGACAGGGCGGCTCGACCGAACAACTGGTCGTTATGGCGGGTCGCCCACGGCTAGCAGCAGGCACGTCCACGCGGACACCACTACTCAAAGCACAAACACTGGCCCACCGTTGCCCTCCACTCCGACCCGTAACGACGCTTTGATGATGCCACTTCGATTGTGATGAAATGTTTGCAATCAAATGGCCCAACTAGGTGAGCAGGCCAACGACCATCTACGCTACCTGAGCTACTTGCATTCTTCTCAACGGCAAATAAGTTATACTCTCCCGCTATACACCGGGACACCCAAAGACATCAGCAGGATCATTTAAGTCATCCAGAATTCTTGTCTATTTCAGTCCTCCGGTCCGACTGAGCTGGAGTGACAACACATATAGTTCCCCAAATTACTGATCCAGTCCAAAAAAGAAACACCGTGATCTTTATCCGTATTTGCTAGTGAAAAAACGTTGACAGCTTAAGCAATGTCGAGCTAACTTCTGACCACACCTGTAGGACTGCTTCGACTCGACCGAGTTCGCCGTTAACTTAGAGCAGGATAAGTGCACGAGACCATTCGTGGAAATGTACAACAAATGTACTATGAACTGGGAGTAACAAAGTCGGATGATACGGCACATGAAATTTCGGCACTTATCGATATTCCTGCAGCTTTCCTCCATAAGCTAGTATGTGATGGCCAGTTTTTGTCAAAATTAATCCGTGAGGATTCTTATTTAAGTTTAAATAGGCGTGTCCCTATCGACTCGCTCAGTAGCGGCTGCTGTCCACCGCCACCATCAATCCTCATCTATACAATTCCATGATGGAGTACTATCATCTCTCAGTCACGGACATGTGAGATTAGAAAAACGTAAACCTCCTGTCCAAGATGAAGCGAAAAGTTACTTGACAAACACACACACAAAAGCAGTTCGAAACACGCCATATGATTAGATTTCCCATACACTGGTGCACAGTATCATCTGGTTCTGATTGGCCACTTTGTTCCATGAGGTAACCCCTCCCCCAACCCTCCACGGAACTGGTGTAATTAATCAAATACACTGGCAAGAATTATTATCATTACTAAAACTGGATCAATACTTCACCAACCAACCCAATAGCAGAACATATGTCATCAATTCAGCACCTACATATACTGCGTTCATCAAATGCATTTTGATCAGTCTTTAAAAACGGTGCTGACATATTGGCTACGAGGTGGGGTCACTGGATTGTGAAGAGTAGCCCTTTAACTATCAGTGACAACTTGGTTAAATACTGCAAGTATACGGACATATTTCACACAAAGCCATCAGTAAATCAATGAAGACTCGGAGTAACCGGTAGGACTCTCGGAACGCCCAAAACGACAAGCTAGTACTGCCTCAGTGATTTTCAGTCTGCGTGATCGCTCGCTTTGTCCTAAGACCTGGAACAATGGATAGGGATGCTGTCCTCCACTCTTCATCACTTAGGTTTCTGATTATCAAGGATTTGATATTGGATCCTGTTGGGGTTGGGTTTGGATCACGTAACAGTGCATGGAGTCCCGTGGATAATTTTACTCGGGTTTTAACCCTACCCTCAGTTCTTCCAGTGTACGGATCACACCAACTGCGGACAGTTTGTGCACGCAACGCCTCTTAGAGAAAACCGAAAGTAACATTGTGATTAATGTTGGCGACATAGCCTATGCATATGCCTTTCGTTCCTGTACTTGTAGCGTCCGTTTGCATGGGCCAAATACCCGACCATTAATCCATGGAACGTCGAGCTATATGCAGCTTATCGATACCGTGATATTCGCCATTCGGGACGGACTGTCTTTCGACGAGACCACAGGATATTTGGTTGATGGTAGTATAATTTTGAGCAAGCCATCTTCCTTCACGAATGCGCCTGCGTTGTGGATCTATCCACCCACAACAATTAGGAGATTAACCTAAGCATCTTTATGTGTCTAGTCAGACGCGACTTAACAAAGTCGAGGAATTGTCCAACCAGAGTGGACTTTTCAGAAACCGAGCGCAACACTGAACCGTCGGTAGCTCTAGAGATGGGAACGTTTCAAAACAGAAGCCTTTTAGCTTCCTCACGGTCATCGGTGAGTAAAATGTTCTAGTGAACAGGGTTAGAAACGGATAACAGGTGTTCGCTGCGTCACTTATAGTTTATAGTGAGTGAACAATTATGTAAACATTGTTGTCTAGACAAAGCACACTATTCATAAGGTTGCTGCAAAAACTCGGAGACAGCTCACAATCGGTTTCGTCCATCCACTTTGGGTTCAAATTCAACTAATACACTCATTCGCTTGTCAATTTCATTTTCAGGGAAGATTCGTCTAAATCCAAAATGAACCCCTCGTTTATGCTATTCTTCAACTGACTGATCAAAATCGGTCGACTGTTATCAAATGGTCTTCAGCAAACTTAGCATTTTCTCCGTGAAAATATATTGCAATATCTCGAACTTCTTGCCACCTGGAACATGAGGCGGCCTTTGTGCAGCATATTTAGTTGAAAAATATCATAAACGAGAGATCCAGCCGGGATTTACGTGAGCCTTCCTTGAAAATCAAAATGCAAATGAGTGCGTTTGCGAATCTCCCAACTTTGTTGTTTGCACTGCCCTGCTCAAAAGTGATCGTAAAAGTCCACTGTTTTGAATATTGTATCAAGGCTCTCCCTCATGATTGCGCCTAATCTTGTCACCGTATCGGAAAGCTGAGAGGTCAGAAGATGATGACGACAATTTGAGAACCCAAAGAAGTTTCTACCAGGAATTGCACAAAGCTAGCTGCCTCAGAAGGAGGTATACTGAAAGAAGGGAGGAGCTAGTATTTTAAACCCCATAGACCAGTCGATCAGCCGTATGTTTTACTCCACACAAAAAGTGCCATTATCTGACATCGGGGTAGGGATCCAGCCTTGTGAACCAGCCACCACAAAAAGGTCGAACGAATGTAGTTGCTTACAGACAAAAAGGACCAACTGAAAGGACTAACATTGCTGGTGGCATCCGCGGCGAAACGTCGATTTTTGGGTTCTGTCCACAAGATGCATCATGACGTCATCCAATGCTGCAGCTCCACGAACCACGAATGAACGCATGCAGCACCGGCTGATGTTTCACTCACAAAGCCACAGGAACCGAAGGCAAAGATGGAACTCAATCGGAATGAGACGATCAACGAAACGAAATGGCACATCACGGTTGTGGCCGCAACATGGGTATTTCAACCGTATTTCGACGGATCTGTTGTTTGCCTGTTTGACTGTTGAGCCGGCGGTTAGCCTTCTTTGGTTTCAATGTGCACCTATAAACTTCAAGTGGTTGGTTGATTAACCAGGGTAAAGTACCGACTACAAGGGGGAAAGTTTTCAGCTGATAAAGGTAGATTTGCTTAATAGAAGTATACCGCAGATGGAATGGTACGGATGCCCAATCAACACACAGTAGTTGTTCTGCCATTCAAGGGCTTCTTGTCCTACAAGTTAGTTAAAAATTCATAACTGACGTCAAAACGCCATTTTACTGGCTCTTAATTTTGGTGACGTAGAATATAGATAGATCCGATGCGCTGCTTGGTTGTTGGTTTGTTCTCAATCCAACTGCCAAGATCGGCAAACCGACCAACAATGGGACATTGAATAACTCCATAGAAAAATTTTCTAAGCAGCTTTCGGAGGAGAGAGATAGTTAACTGTGAACTATTGCGGTCTCGTCTCTGGCTATCAGAGGTTTTACCAACCTGTAGGACGTACTTTTCCGAAAAAAAAGCTGATTTGTATCAACCGGAAAACCATCCTGTCGGTTCATTCTACCCTTTAAACCCCTTCAGTTCTTACATTCAGATATGATGTGTTGCTCACAATAAAAACCCTCCTGGTTCTCCAGGAGGGTTCTCTCCAGCGCCTGCTGGCCTCAGAGTCACTTTTCAGCACTGGTCTTTTACAGCTAGTGCGCGAACGGTTTGTTCTCCATTGTGAAGACCTCTCCCCCTAAGTCTCTCCGGCTTATCCCATCACAAATCTTTGTACCATGGAGAAAATGCTTGCGCCGAATAAGGAAAATTCGTTCTCTAGCCTTGTTGTATGCACTGAATCAAGAAACAAATAACATATCGGACGAGGTGATAAACACATTTTGCTGGTAGTGAACTACTCACTTTGTATCCATGGTTTTGACGATAGAACAAGAATAAAGCTGATTTCCTAATGACTGAAGCAGATTGTTCAGTAGGATCTGAAAAAAACGCCGTTAAGAAGTTCTCTCACAATCAGAATTGTGGTCCAAGCAACGAAGCAAAACCAGCTAAAGTTCCGACAATGACTGACTTCAATTTGTGTACAGGAGTCTTGTGGAAATGCATGAGTGAATGGCATGGAATGTTAAACAGATGAGTTTTCAGTAGGCCGAAGTTATACGGTGGAACGAATAGGCAGTTGTGCTAAATTTAATCCAGCTGAGGTTCCTGCTATCAGTGATAAGCACACAGTCCACGCACCAGTTAGAACACCCAAGAAGAAAATACCCCATGATAAATTTTGTGTTGACTGTGTGTGAAAGCCCTGATTATATCTGGCGCCGTCAAGAATTTGGTGTGCAAATACACGTAATGCACCAGTGTGATAACAGAGAGATTTTGCCACTTTTCGACTGAATGACGGGAATATCTTCAAAACTGGTATGCAAAAACGAACAGCATTAAACTGAAAATATCACAGAACAACAGAAATGTGAAACTTTCTTAGTGATACGTGTCCAAACTGGTTACTAGTGGCTGCGATTAGTGAAGAGATTCCGAATATCCAATCCAAATCATGGGGTTCCAAAGTGTCTTCGGATCCTGAAGTTTTCATCTCCTCAGTACACTTCAGAGCCAAACAATGCGGAAGGCTAGACGCACTTTAATCGTCCACTGACTTACTGAATCAGTATTTTCCCAAAAGATGAGGAAACGGATGAAGTAAACTTACCGGGAAAACAAAAGATTTTATTCTACATTTCCTGTATAAGGCTAGATCACCGAGATAAATCTGCTGTTAGCTCAGCAGGTACGTGAGAAGAGCCAACAGGACGAAGCTTCATGGAATTTACAGGGTGAGAAGTTTTCCCCATTTTTATGTTACACGATCGTGCCTCTACAAAGCGACATTTTGACATGGCAAACCACGATAACTGTGGAGTTTTCAAACTAACCTTTGTTCCTGTAACTCATGCAGTTCTTGTCGCGAGGCGTTTTTCATTTTTTGGCAGGTAATT
Source organism: Opisthorchis felineus (assembly GCA_004794785.1). NCBI lineage: Eukaryota > Metazoa > Platyhelminthes > Trematoda > Opisthorchiida > Opisthorchiidae > Opisthorchis > Opisthorchis felineus. The sequence continues at coordinate 323,123 of SJOL01007771.1, read as the reverse complement.
TGTTTTGTATTGTATACGGTTGGCGATTCCTCCGTCTACGAACGACTTCTGGACTTAACGCCACGGGTTCAAAACGACATAATATCCATGTATAAATCAAACTAAACTTGAAATCCGCATTGATTTGCTAGTTATGAGAAGAATAAATCACGGGACAAGTGAGACTTCCATCTGAGAGATCGTCATTCGAGAAGCGAGTCAATACGTGACCACGTGATGTGGATTTCAGGACTAAAGCGTGAGTGATGCCATATTGTCTGCGTGCGAGTTAGTCATTCAGCTGCTCAGCCACTTGTAACCGAACGGTTAAGCGTTCAAGACTACTAGCCGGGAGGTCGCCGGTTCGGTTCGAAACTCTCTGGAGTTTTGTCAGATGCGCACTGCTGATGATTCCCAACAAGGATGAAACAGTTGTACGATGCCTGTCGGCCTTTCAGTGGCTCCATTTAAAGCACGAAATCTCAATCGAGAATTCCCCAATCTTGGTCTAGAAGAAAGTCCAAATTGTTTCCTTCCATTCTCCAAAAAATCTTGTTGATTGCTTCGTTTACCTTCAGAATGCTGTGAAAGGAGAAAAATGGGAGGATGTGTGAGGCGCGAACGCAGGAGCCATTCTTGACGGGAGTGTCGGGCATGCTGATCAAATGCGAACAGTAGATATACGTGGCATCTGTAGAATTCATTAATTTATCAGGAATTTACCAAAGTGTGTTGCAAAACTTCCGTCAAGTTCACTAAACAATACAGTAGGATTTCTGACAGTTCTGCGTCAGACGCATCAGGAGGAATCAACGTTCACATCACTCCCGTTTGAACAATCCTCCACTTGTCTTGGCGCATTTATTCGGTTGAGTCCAAATCAGACGGGAGAAGTACTGGACTCGAGTTTTGCTCTTATAAAAGCCTATCAGCGGTGCATACCCCTGACGGAAACGGGGTTTGAACTCCGCACATCTGAGATGCGAGGTGAGTGTAATACCAATACAACACCAGTGCAGGCTGGATGCACCTGAATTATCGAATCGCGCGACTACCTATAGGTAATCAAAAATTGCCCACAAGTCTTCAAGCATCCAGTGGGCTACCTGAATGAGAAGTCCTGACAGACGGGTCAATCGATCAACAAAATCTGGACATACTAAGTCGTCGTTCGAGGCGTCGACACGTTCACTGGTTCTGGCTTAAATGGAGAGGTAATTTTATTCAGTAGCCGTTGATGTAGATTAATTGGCCCAAATGTCACTCTGGAACCCTAAAATCCAGAGAAATGTAGAATACTGTGTGAAGTCCGCCACCATTGCCATAATGGACGCCTTTCTGTGTGAACCTTCAACCGCACTGCCCGTCTTCGTCTCTTTAATCATTCATCTTCCAAGCTCCAAACCCTTGACCTCTGGGTCTCAAAATGTGTTGTGACACACAATATTCCGAATCTGAAGGAAACATTCAAGTAGAACATAATGCTGACGGAAACTCGTGAAATGCACCTACATGATGAGCCCTAATAGGAAAACAGGAACCGATGTTGTGTTGTCGAGGAGTTTTCAGTAAATTTATGAGTAGTGCGTTACGTATAAACAATGCATTCGGATTCCTGATGGACCTGAAGTGGAATGGCGAGACCGGTCCCGAACTGTTCCATAGTTTTCAGCAACCCTGTGAGTAGTTTTCTTCAAGAAAAACTAACAATACTATTATTATGTGAATTCTATTCTCGCTTTTCACTTGTCGTTCTTAATAGATGACCTTCCAATTCTCTGCCACCCAAGTTGACGTGTAACAAGAAAGTGAAGCATGGCTTGACCTTCTTGGGAAGGTCTTTTTGCCACTAATTTTGGGTAGGTCTGAAGTAAATCGAATAATAATCTCTGTGTGTAAATTCCACAGCTCACTTGTTTTCACTGATTTAATCCTACTTTTTGGAGCAAAGGGCAAATGATGCTTTCTGGTTTAGAGTGGTCGGCAAAGCATGGGCGGAACAACCTTTCAAAGCGAATACTGTTAGATCTGAGAAAAGACATCCTACTCACTAATCCTCAATTCGAATAAATGCATGACTGCATCAAGGTTGATCTATTTGTGTACGTGTATCCCCTATTACACTAATAAAAGCGATCCATCATTTGAATGAATGAATTGACAAATCTCCAAAGTCAGTTGACTCAGCAGTATTGCCGCTTCGAATGGATAGTCGGTTTACTGAATTTAATTTATTCAACCAAGGGTTCTGAAGAGTGAATGTGGAACAAAAATACAATGGGACGTCAAAACCTACAGTTAAATGTGAGCCACAGAAATGATTATCCAACAGCGTTAAAATATGGACCGCAGTGTGCAGTGCCAATGACCCTGGCCATCTTAGAGACGAGTTAGACCATCTCCTTTGGTGGTGGGAAAGTAGGAAAGTGCGGGCAAATTCCCCATGGTGTAAATTCTACATCCTTACCCTCCCAATCTGAGGGCTGTTACTTGGAGCATCGTGGTGTTTACCCGACAGAATGCTAACCTCCATAATCAAGTTTTGTAGCAAGCCGATAACAGCGGCCCGTGAAACCCTCGACGCAACACAGTTCGCCCACTTCTTGAATACGTCTTGAGTGCAGCCTAGCTTACCGTTCCGGAGGCACAGAAACAGATTAAGCACATAGAAGAGCTGCCGTTTACGGCACAAATTGTAACTGAGGGTCTTGAGTTTCCGCACACAGTAATATGGCTCCACCAGAGATGATCTGATCAGATGCCGATGCATTCTTTTGGGTCTGTTGCTACACAGTAATAAAAAGGCCACCACTTTACTTCTGAGTCTAGATGCTTGAGGAAGTTGTTGTAGCTGGAGTTTCGACATAGTCCCTGGTGGTCGTTAATAGAATGTACAGTACACAGACCGCTTCGAGGGATTGATTGTCCCAACTTCCGATGGTTAAAGCTGCTTGATGAGCCCAAACAGGAAAGATACCGGTATTGGGCTTTCCGGCTATTTTGAGCAACCGTCCCACGCTACTTATTGTTTCAAGAGTAGAGTGCTCATGTCCCATCAGACAAATTTACCTGGTTTGTCAACCTATGAAACCCATTGTGCTAGAAGAGGATAACGGTGACATTTTCAAGGCTAAATTGGATGAACATCTTAGGGACCTGTGACACTGGTTTCAATAATACAACTGACCAAGTTGAAACGGACGTCCCCTGTTTCAAAGGACTTATCTATGAGAGGTCTTTATCCTCACTTGTGTCAGGGGCATGGAGTTCACTAATAGTTTCACTCACTAGCCTAGGCAGCCAGAATAAGGAAACATCTCAACAGTACATACAACACAATCTTTCGGCAAACTGGTCCAACTAGGGACTGTTTTCAAGATATCTCAGAAAGAATTAGGACTGGCCAACTTTTCGCCAGAGCATCCACTCGACACACAAGCACCTCGAGTGTACAAAGGTTTGAAAGCGAGTGGTTCCCAAACCTCGGAAAAGTCTACCAAAGAGAATCATTCAGACTGCAGTCTAGCCATACATACTCATTGTGGCAGACCGTTTCATTTTGAAAAGTTACACATGAAATGGCCAAAGTACTTCACTGAAGATCGTGTTGATAGGACGGTACTGTTAGATTATTTTTAGAAGCTTCATCCCCCCAGTGTTCCATTTCCAGGTATTTTCACTCGGTTTCCTAGGGTCACATTGATAAAAATTATGTGTTTAGTTTCTGGCGGCATCTTTTGTTCCATTCAATGAGTTATTGGTGGTTAGACGGTGAAAAATCTGGATGTTCCCATGGTGCTTCCGTCGATGTAAGCATCCGCGTTTTTCCCGCTTTGACCCAGGTTAAAATCAGGTAAGCTATTTTAGAAGATCCATGAATATTCTGTCTTCAGCCTGGCGTGTCTTTTCTCAGTATTTTCCGACAAGCCTCTTGAAAGCTCTTCTTTGTATACTCAAGAGTTTTCCAACCAACTAGCTATTTATCCGAGTAACCAACTGCTAATTCATTACTTGAAAAATATATTTTCGATATTCCGCTCAACCTCTGAGGGTCGCTTTTGTTCAAGGTCGGTGTGGATAATGTGTTCCAGATACTCACTTTCCTCTAACAAGCCAATTTTTCAAGGTGATTCGGTAGAATATATGTTTCTATCCTCACACCGTTACAGCCACGTCGCCGATACTGCAAGACTGACGCCTATTTGTCCTCCAAATTTGCGACTTTTCACCTTTTCGCTCCAAACAACCGAACCACAAATAACAGGCAGGTGAAACAGCAACCGTCCGGACCGGCCGAACAACTGTTTCGATTACCGGGAATGTGTAGTGATCTTATCATTGGAACGGCAGATAAAAATTGACTACAACACCTCCAGAAAAAACGGTAGTACGTCGAACAGTGAAATGAATCACAACTTGTTTTAATCATGTTTTCGTGTTTGCACTTCCGGTACCGGACAAGAAACAGTGTATAACTTTTCCTATCAGTGAAGAAACTACAAGAGCGAATCACATTCGAACTCAACTGAGAGATGTGATGCGGTGAATAGCGGTCATATTCACAAGGCAACTTTCTTCACCAACAAATGCAAACACAAAAATTCTTTCGACAAATACTCTCACTAGCACATGAATTCAGTTATGAGTAGTGTATTGCGTCCAGACCGAAATTCCGTCTTGTAGCTCATAACGTAACAATCCGCAAGGCGGATAGATTTGGCTTCTAAAGAACCGGGATATCTTCGGTTTTGACTAGAGATGGAGCATTCATACGAAACTATTCTGCAAACCTATAGACATACTGTGAATGGGACCACATAGACCAAAGGAAAAATAATGGAAAACACGACTGTTATTTACAAAATCAAATGCGGGAATTGTGATAAACACTGCTTGGGACAAACGGTGGAAGCAACCGACCAGAATCATTGCACACGAGACACTATCAACATGCTCTCCAGTCCGTACTTAAGGACCAGAACGGACGCGAATTTAACCGAAGAGACGGTCAGACGGGGACAAGGACAGAAGGTGAGTGGAGGATGCCTGATAAAGTAGGAAAGAAGCGCACTAAAATTGATCCTGTTCGTCATACTCCGAGGACAAAAGAACTTTAGAGCCACCAAACACTGAACCATACAAGAAATTAAAGGAGAAACCACTCGAACTTAAAAAACGTCCGAATTTAAAAGAAAATTGTGTTGGATCAAAAAGCGCAACTATCAAAAGTACCAGCGAACTCAAGAATCGGACAGGCCAGAAAATGTGAACTGTCCTCAGAGTAGTCGGTAAACTAATCAACAAGGTGCACGGTAAAAACAGCAAGTTGGGAATGAATGAAGAAAGGAAACTACCAAAACTGGAAAGTGATCAAGCCACACGAAAACAGACCACAACGCAGGACAGATGGCATACGGACCAACCAATCTCTGAGATGGGCGACTTGTAAACAGCCAGTCACGTTAAAGATAATCTATGAACTACATAGGCGGAAGTACCAAGAGAGAAGGTACCCACCCAACCACATATGATGATGTCTGTCTGAATAGTGACAAAAAGTTCACAAGCCAGTTGTCAAGTGGCCAAATCATCGAACATTAACAAATGTATCCAAGATATCACAGTATTTCAACACATTATCAACTAGTCTAATAGATCAATTAATACATTCTGAGTCCCTGTTTTTTATTGATTGCCAAATGACCTACGACGAATCATGAAAAAAAACAATGGCCACACTGAATCCGGATTGGGCTCGGGGGACAATACACCAAAAGGACATATTTGTCAACCTCAGAGATCATGTGATATATGGTTTGCACATAAGGGGGTGATTGTGTCCACCTGAGAAATGAACACTGAGGACTGGCGGAGATGCGGAATCCAATTGCCTAAAGAGTCCACACGAGCATTTTCGGCCCCCTCCCCCACAATCCGCTTTGAGACCTCTTGAACAGAAACAATCTTCAGTGGATGCCATAAACATTCGTTGTCTGTGGTAAAGAGGTGATGAATTAAGAGAGGTTATGTTAGAGCTTCCCTTACGCACTCTTTGGTGATGAGACGTACTTTACGAGATGGGCAGTACTTATCGACATGCGATGTTTCTCTTAAGCAGATGGCATAGCACCTTACTAAGTCGACTATTCATCCAAACAGTTTATCTTGAAAAGTCTTCTGTCAGTGTAGCAAATTCAGGAATCACTTAAGTTAGTTTCTATTCAACAGGAAGTTTCTCCAAAACAATGCTCAGGACTACGCACATGATTCAACTGTTTTGCAAGCTTTTCCTTGAAGTGACACTCCAAGAGGAAATGTTGTCAGCGAGCTGCTCGATTAGCTGTCCCATTGCTAGCTATGCGTTTGAGTATGCAGCAGTGGAATCCCCTGGTTGATACTGCCTATCTGTCCAAGTGTATGCAAACGACAAGCGTCAAATAGAACTATATGTGACCACCTTCTCTAGCCTCAGAGCACAGTGGAGAACAGCAAGCACTTTGTCGATTTCTTACAAGATAGGGTAGTGAGTATTCATCGTACGACTCAAACTCGTGTTATAGTTGGCTGTCCTACACAATAGTGCTGTGAATTAATTCACTACCATTTGCAAGAGCCTCTGATTTGATGCGTCGAAAATTGCAACACAGTCGGATGATTACATCGGCATGCGCAGATAGCGCGTGCTCAACATCTTTCATCTGTCAAGGTCATTCCCAAGGAGAAGCATAAGAGTCAGTCGGCGGTATTTGACACACACGCTACTGGAAGCCTGGATAGTGAGTATTTTGACAACTGTGGAATCTTTGAAATAGTTGTGCTGTCGCATAGCAGATGAACTGGAATGTCTAGAAATTTCCTACTCAGTTAAATCGATCGCCGGACTCTAATTGGAAATAAATCTGGATAACAGGGAAAAAGAAACATTTCAACCGCATTTACTGTGTTTGCCCAAGCGTCGTCTATCGATGAAAACGTTGTTTTCTGTTCCGAGCGATTGTTGGCGAAAGGTTTGTGGGTGACAGCCACGACATGGCACTGTGAAGTTAAAGCCGTTACGTCAAATTGAGTATTGTGAGATTTTCGTTCTTTCCTGGCAGCAACCCACGTTATTCTGTTTGCAGGTGGCTAGAAACCCTGTATGACATGGCACACACAATCAATTCCGGCGGCGTGCATGCTGTGATTTCCTAGTGTGACTGCCTAGCTGAAGTTCGCCTGTCATTGCGCGCTGGACTCAGGTCGGTTAAAGTTTTCAGAGAATACTGGGTTGATCTCGCTGATGGCGCCTTACTCCGACATGATGCTCAGGTGTGTTTATTTTAATGTCGCTTAGAGGTGTAGAAATCTTATTCATGATCGTTCTGCTTAAGGATATGAGGCTTCTTCAAACCAATCCCCTACCATTCCCTTTTCTCTCCATTGTTTACCAAGGCTTTCTCCCTTCATGGTTGTACAGCAATATATATTACCGGTGTATTGCTGTCAATGATGACGATGATGACTCAACACGCTCACACAACACGCTCAAATTTTTTTAAATGCAATGTCCTCACAAGTAGAACCTGTGTTCATTTGAAAAATAGAGCATATATGGCATCGGACTGTGTTCTTAACATAATCACAAGGATTATTACGGGCACCTCGTTTATATTCTTCAGTTGACTCTGCTGCACAAAGGCTGCCTGATGTTTTAGCTGGAATGATATTCAAGATATCGAAGTTCGTTTTAGTAGTGCTTTTGAAGCCGACAAAAGCAGTGGACAGCACACCACCGATTTAACTTTTCTTGGACGTGATCACGTATGCATCTACATCAGCCTTATTTCGTACTTGGACATCAAAATATAGGTATGTTGTAATAAAATCTCATCTGCTAAGTAAGCTGGTGTGTACGGTGGCCTCAGCCGGAATTTACTTGAATTCCCCCTTTTTGAGACTGTCCGGAGATTTGATCAACCCTCTGATTGGATGCTTCTGTGAATCCGTCGAAAAGTGGTAAATCAGACCAACCATACCGTGACCAAGTGCAACAGGTTTTCAGTCCGTTCGTGATCCGTATTGCGTCGTGGTCCACCTCTTTGCTGTTTGTTTGTTGTTTGAGTGAAATGATACGATTGACTTGCAGCTAAAATGTCTGGAAAGAATGGAATGCTTCAAGCTGAACACCACTCAGGTAATCATAAATTGTGTAGACACACTTTAGGTAATTATCCGGACGGGGGATTCTGGTCAAGATATTCTACGAACGAAAACATAAAACGTCGTTGCCTACTGGTGATTAATCTATACTCAGTCATTCGTAAGCATTCGATTTATTACACGCAAACTACTGGGCAGGATTTTGAAACTACTGAGCTCGTGGAAGTGAGTCGAAGAGGGGAATTTGGAATTCCAATGAGCACGTCAACTATGTGAGCCAACCACCTAAAATTGCGTACTGAAGCATTCGTGGGGTGAGTTAGTATCGCGTGAACAATTCAAAACTCAACTTGCTTCGAATGAGATGTTGTCACTCAAGGGGCCAGTCAATGTAATGTGGTTTCCGTTATTGAAGGATGAGTGGCGCTGTGTCCTGTCTAAGTGAGTGTTAATCACACTGTTGAGCAGCCACTTGTGGCCAAACCGTTAAGTATTCAACCACTGACCGGAAGGTTGCGTGCTCAAAACTCTCTGAATTTCGTGAGCTGCGCAATGCTGATGATTCCCAACAAGAATGAAACAACTGTACAGTGCTTCTCGTCTTTTCAGCATAGATTGGCTTCACTGACAGAATGAAATCTCTGCTGAAAATTATCAGATCTCCTCACATTACCATAGACCAGATTACTTCATTTGAAAAAGTCTGAATTCTCTGAAACACAACTACCAGTGACCGACTGCCGAGGGTCGGTCATCTTTCTGTTTGGATAAATCCGATGTAACGATTACAGCCATTTTTAACCCGGTCCGAAAAGTCATTACCAGGTGCTAGGCTAAAAGCATCTATGGCGAAATCAAGCAAGGAACATCATTCAAGTCTCCTGTAGGTCTGGTGTACAGCCATTTTTCTTCGATATGCTACAGACAGAACTGGATCATTCCATTCTCACTTCAAACCTCAATTTACCACACAACAAGTGGACTAAATTTTATTACCAAGGCAACAACTATGCCAAACTCTTGATGTCGCCATCCAGAGTTCTTCTATGCCTGACCATACGAGAGAAGCCGGAAGAAACGGAAAAGCAACAATCACATATGTATGAAAGAAATTGGACACCCTGCAGAAGAACAGGAATATGTCGAGCCCTGTCTCTCCATCTGAACAAAACCTCTTGTGACTATGACGGAGGGGGTGCAAAAAACGTACTATTTCTGATACCGTGATCACCAAAACAATAATGTTGCTGTGTTTCACTTGGCCTATGGATTGTTTGCGTGTACTCGACAGTATCTGCACTTTTCAACCTCTTACGTGCCTTTAGTCAAGAAGCAGAACTGGAGAAAAAATGTACGGTAGTCAAGCTATTACGCTGAATAAGCTGTTGAAAGCTAGGATTGAGAAGCTAACCAATTACGCAAACCATGGTGCAATCTCCCTACTTCCTGTCAGAAATTCCTACACACTCTCTTTTACACAACTGAATCTGGCTTATGATGGCCCCAGGAAGGACGAAACCGGTCGTGGGCGGTCGAAGAGTTTTCAGCGACCTTATAAGTAGTACGTTATCTACTTCATAATTTACACCCTATAGGATATTCCACATGAATGTCCAGAGTTGCGAACAAACACTTAACTGCCGTCAAATTGGATGTGTTGAGCTAGTAAATCAGTCTGCCTCATACCTGTTATGGGACGAATGTGGCCAGTGGCCAGGTTTTATTGTTGTCGAAGGTAAAATAACTTGTTAACAAACCTAGATGAGATCTATTTGATAAGTTACAATCACCGATCCTTACCATATTCTGGCTTCATAACAGTTTCGATTGGATCAAAATGAAGAAATCCAGAAAAGATAGAATCTGATGTTTGAGCAATGTGTATTTCTCTCCTTTCATCTAAATCCTCAGAAACTGCACTAGGTAAACGCCATGACAACAGCGTCTATTCAATGGTCACAACACCTATCTGACCAAATGAGTCAGGAAGGAAGGTGAGACGCGTCGCTCAAAAATGAAAAGCTAATCAGAGACACACAACCACCATGTTCACTGATATTCATCGTAACGAAGTCATCTGATCACAAGCAAAGGCTCTCTGGAGCATATCCCATCCGGAAAACCTGCGGATTCTTCAAGCAGACTGAACTCAAGAGAACAGAGGAAAACCGCGGATCCTCAGTATACGGACAGCGAAGACAAGTGGGGTCAGAGCTGGCGAAGATAATTAGTCAGCTGGGGCCAGGTTCCTAATGCCTGCAGGTCAGTTCTGATCAAACACTTGTTTGTACACAGAAAGCCTCGTGGCGTGTGCTGGTTTAAGATGGACGGGTTGAAAGAGTGCACAAGAACTGAGTGCTCATATCAAGAGATCGGACAAATCTATGGTCAAATCCATGTTCATAGTCTGACTTGTTAGATGCGTGTAAAATGGGGAATATCATAAATGAGCGATTCAGCTGGGATTCAGTTGAGTCTCCCGTTAAAACCAAATTTCTGTGCGAACGAGTATAGTACGCAACAATGAAGACATTCCAACAACCACAGTCACAATCTAAATCGACGATAGTATGAGGAAATTTGGAAATTTTTGATACAGCTTTCATCCTGCAAATGTAGTTAGTCTTGTCTGAAAAGCCGAGCAGCACTGTAAAACAACTGTAGCAGTTCAGCTGTAGCACCCTTTCGGTGCCTAGCTGTCATGCCACCCGAAGGAAGCACGAGGCCTGGGATACTGCCAGGTGGCCCAAGCCTAGACAGCGGAAGTCGCAATGCAGAGGTCCGGTTCGAAGCAAAGACCTTCCGGTCAGTAAATTCGCGCTGTAATAACTGAGCCACCTTGCTCCCTGTTGGGGAACAGGATATAGGACCACTCATACTTTTGCCAGGCGATTCACACTACATGGTCACTTGATGACTGGCTCCCCGGGTGATGGCTTTCACGATGAAAGGCTCAGGCATCTTATGCGAAGTCCGTCTTTGTGAGCAGCTGATTTTTCGTTTCTCGGTAGCATGAGTGTCACAGTGCTAATCAACCATTGGTGGCCGAACGATGCAGTTTTCAGCTATTGGTCGAGGTCGCGGCTTGGAGACACCGTGGACATTCGTGAGACACGCACTGTTGATGATTCCCAATAGGGATAAAACAAAGCTTCTCAGTTCTTTGGCATAGAACAGCTCCATTCTGACTTTCGGTCATTCAGATGCAAGCTTTTCCTCTCCAGGCTCTCCCAGCGGTAAAACCCAAAAAGATGCAACGATTCGACTATTAGATATTCTAATTCACGTGCTCTGACCACGATAAGTAAATAACGCATATGGAATTTTTCTGAGTGGAACGGCAGTATGTAACAGTTCACACTTTTCGTAACGCTTCCAGATCCCAACCAGGAGTTTTGAATTCCTCAGCATTTTACAAATTTCTTGCTTTGGCTATATTTTTCAACTTTGAGCTTCTCAGGTGAACCGCCTCAACAGAGGGCAAAATCTCAAGACACTGACTATAATCACGGCCTGCAACAACTGATGTAAAAAACGCCATCTTAATCGCATTTGCATGCGAAAGCTCCAAGCGAAAAACGGTATTGGTTTGGCAAGAAATTTCTTCATGGTAACACAGGAACCCAGTACGAAATTCGATTATCTGGACTTCCACCATTTGTCTTTTCACCGGCCGAGTTACAGTCATCAACAATTCTTGTTGTTTACACCTGGAACTTCGACTTTCCGCGTAGCAACCATGCAAATTTCGCGTTTTGTTGGTTTCAGAGAATTTTGTCAAGACGCTGTTTCGAAACCTAGTCAGAAGTCGGTCATTGAACGGCTGAACTAGCTCAGACGAAAGAATGATTCTCACAAAGAGTGAATCTCTAGTCTAAGAGGAGGAGGAGCCAGTCAACCAGTGGCCACGTGATGTGGATCCCGTGACTGAATGACGAGTAGTGGTATGTCCTGCCTAAATTAGATCAATTCGCACCGCCGATCAAACGCTCGTGGCCGGACAGTCAAGTGTCCAGTTGCTAGTCGGAAGGTTGCAAGTTCGAATAACCCTTGAAATACGTTGGATGTGCTGACGATTCTCACCATAATTAATACAGCTGTACGGTGCTTCTGGGCCTTTCACCATGATTTGTACAGTGAAATCTTGATTGTATATTCCTTCCGTCCGACTAGAACTGCAGTTAATTTGATATTCACTCATGTAATCGCATTTCGTGCACCTGGCTTTATCGCACACAGTTACACCCTCCCATTAATTTCAAACAGAGATGTTGTAGTTCCAAAAATGTACCTTTATCATGCAAACGAGACACTGGCTTAGTACACAAATCCCGAATTTATTGACCAGCCCTCTGTCGACTAACTTGAAAAAGACAGTGATCCCCTTTTAAAATCAACCCCTTCCTCATCCTCTCTAAAACGACCACACAACCTTCGTTAACATAAACACGTGATGAACCATTTTCCCAACATTTACTGACAGTTCCCTGATATTAATCAACTTTACCGCCATTTTGAGAATCGATTACGATCCTAGTTTCATTCGGGAAGGATTTGGAGGACGTTTATAACACCTGTAGCCTGTCTAGGTTTGGGCGACCTGACAACATCCCAATCCATCATGATACCAGCAACTATATGGCTCCGAAGTATTCCGCTGATGTTGCGCTATTGATGATGGCGATGAGGACATAACACCTATTTTGCATCACTTCAAGCCATATCATTCCATCTCTCATAGTTTTATTATTGCCGCGCACTCTGTTATTTCCTATATTGAACTTATCTCCAAATTATTCAAGCGTACATCACTATAATTCTCATATGCATTCTCCTTTCAGTTTAGTTTGTATGCTTCCCATAGAATGACTCCAATGATAGGTGAAAAGCTGCTTCTCTTCAACATGCCTACTTAAGTTGTTCTCGACAAAATCCACGTCACCAATGGCAACCGAGTTCACAAAAGCCGATCGCAGTTAAACCCCGAACGTAGGCTCCTGTTGACGCCCAAATGACGTCACAACATGTTTATGCCGTAGAGTCCTCCTCAGTCTTTCTTCCTCAGTTTGCAGATAAATGCGTGAGTTATAGAAAAAAACTGGAATGTTCACTGTAGATTATTGACTATTTCGTTCACCGAAGTAAACAAAGTGGAGGCGTGAGGGTTAGTGCGTGTGGTACCATTAGTTCATTTCAAACCACATGATTCCTAATCATCCGAACGTGCATTCATTAAAAACTCTCACAGATACTCAAAACAAGAACGATTCCAACAATGATCAACCGAAAAAAATTAACACAAAAAAATAATTACGGATGAGTTGCGAAAAGACCGGGCTAATCAGCTGGCCGCTGGCTGATTCGTTCGGCCAGCTGGACGCGAACATTTCGCCGACCATCTAACCGTGCTATGAGGTGGTCGCCTCGAATCCCAATGAAACGCTTGCAAGCCAATTTTTAAGCTTGGTGAACGGATCAACAGTCACCTGGCTGATAAACAAATAGAAACATTGCCAGACTGCTCCAATCGTCGCTTGCTTACTCGCCGGAGAGAGTAGCTCGGAAGAGGGTGTCCATGAGAAAACCTAAAAATCTATCCGTCACCAAATAACGTCTACTGAGAGTGATGAGCGCCTTCAAAGCTTGGTATTCTCAATAAAAACATCTCGGTGTTGGAATTGTGAGCGAATGTAACATAATGATTGAACAAACTATGCTCTGATTGCCAAATCATTCTAGAACACGGTGGACTGTACTTCTGCCGAACGCCTCTAAACACAGTGAGAATCAGGGGGATTTTGTACTTTAGTGGGAACGGTTGGCGAAGGGGGCAGAGAAGCAGTTTACAAATTGTTGATGTGAAAGCCGTCCGTGATTTCCACATAAGCTATTCTCGGAAACCCTGTATGTTGAGAAGTGAACATCTGGGTAAGTTCTCCTCTGTTCTTGCACGAAACATAAGATGACCCGACATCCCCTTATCACGAACGCTGTTGTTGTGTGCTGACAGTCTACATATATTACGTTGCTGTTTCGGTGGGCGGAGACAGAGAGAGCAATGGTGAAGATCTACGCACTGCATATCAGAGTAGTGTGAGATATTACACCATCGTTAACTAAGCTGGCAAGTCATAAGCTGAAGAAACTCTGAAGTTGCTGTTCTTTTGACCAAGCTTCAATGACGTCTGTTGTCCCGACTATCGGTACCTTGTCGGCACCCCTCCGATAATCAGGAGTTTGTTTTGGAGTTCGCCTCCAGGCATGTCCTTCCATCCATTCTACTTGCATCACGAGGCTTACTAAAAACCTTTATACTTTCTAATGCCGTGTAATTATTTAAGAAACTATACTCCAGTGGACAATACTATCCGAAGTAACTCTTGAGGTCAGTGAAGCAGAAGAACATGGAAACATCGTGATAGACTTCTTAGAATTGTTGCCTGTCGTAGTTATCAGTATAATTGTATATTCTGAAGCACGTCACAGATTGACTTTTTACTTACACTAAAAATAGAAGTTATATCTGACTGCTGTTCCCGCTCCTGTCCCTGGTGCCGGAAAAAGACTCACCGACAAAGAACACAACAGCTTTATTGCAACAAGCGAGTGCGTGCGAGTGCAAAAGTTACAACAGCCTCGCGCTATCTAAAGGAGACTTTTTGACATTGATCCAGGCTGTCTGATAGGCGTTTAGTGAACACAAATCAACATCGATCGTGCTTTTATGACATGCCTGAACACTTATCATAGTCGGTCGTGTTTATTTGGCGTGCCTGAACACTCATTGGCTTTCGCTGAATTGATTGAGTGATTGACTGGCCTGGATGCTTGCCGGCTTCCCTATTGAGATTTTGGTGGAGTTCTAGGGTCTCAGTAGGTTCCGGGCGTTCTGGGGTTATTTTCAGGAATCTGACATTCCTGACAGAAGTTTTGTTCAACTGTTGGGTTTTCAGATACACAGGTTTCTAGTCAATCGGTCAGGGAAAAAATCGTCATACGTATGTGTCAAAGGTATACGAGAAGTTAAAAAAGACTATCTCCTGGCTCATACGAACGAACTGAGACCTGTTTTGATGGTTACTTTGAGTGATTACCCAAAGTTTTCCAACCAGAAGGCGACTTTGTTTAGAAGAAGGGCGTCTAAAACTATTTACAGGCCTCAGCAAACAAGGTTTTCTTTCTAGTGTGAGGTTGCCTTATTCTCCAGGAATTTTCACCACCTACAGACTTAGATCATCTGTGAACATACTTCGTTTTCAAACAACATAAATTATGAACTCTAATTTAAAAAAATCTGCTGTTTTGGCGTTTGGAGATCACCTTTTAACCAGTATTACACATCGACAATTACAACGCATAAGGCATTGGAACTTCATTTTAACAATTGCGCACATCAGTTAATTCAAAATTGTACTGTGAATTTCAAAATCGATCGAAACTACACGCCGCAATCCTTATTTATACGAAAGGTTTTTTTTACATATTTCTCCTGCCTATGCATGTGGTTTCTGTTCGCGCGACATGGGTCAATGATGAACTGTTTCGAAAACGATTTGTTTGCCTCATGTAGAAATGCGTGTTTGTAATCCAAACGGAAGTTTAGCTCAAGAAACAGAGGAGACACAAGACCATTTAGAATTGAACACAGTGATCGGCTGGCCAGGTTGCACGTGGATAAGTTATGTACAGTTGTGTACAGCCTGAAAAAGAGAGCTTCAAATCAAGTAGCCTTGATCTCTAGCCTAAAATCGACTCCTATCTGCATGATCTGATACAAAGACTTCAACTTCCATCCATTGTTTGGAGAGGCCGGGTTTGTCTGAATGGATTGGCTGTGAAAAGTATGGCGCCTGGGTCAGATTAATAACCCTTTTAATGAACTGTTGCTGTTATAAACAAAAAACTATTCGAACAAACGTGAAAATTGAAAAACTTCTGTACGTTTGGCCACCTGATAAGTTGTGATATGTCCTATCAGCCCGGCCACATACGTCGATTAGTCGGAGCCAGAGTAGTACATTACATCTGTTGGGATATTCACAGAGGTTTGTCAAACTCTATGCATACAAGTTACAGCTGAGAATGGAAGTTAGGTTCATAACTTTTTTTGGGCGAACCACAAATGAGGGCATTCTAGAGAACTTTAGAATAAGTATACATACCCTTTTAAGTAGTGCGTTACGTAGAGATAACTGCACGTTGCGGAATACATTCCGAACCTGCGAAAACCGTCTCTCAAACCATCCGCGCGGCTACAGTGGACAACGCTTTACTGAAAGTTCGTTAGGAAAACTGCTTTGAACATTTATTTTGCCAAAAAACTTGCTGGTTTAGTTAACGATGGTGTAATATCTCACACTACTCTGATATGCAGTGCGTAGATCTTCACCATTGCTCTCTCTGTCTCCGCCCACCGAAACAGCAACGTAATATATGTAGACTGTCAGCACACAACAACAGCGTTCGTGATAAGGGGATGTCGGGTCATCTTATGTTTCGTGCAAGAACAGAGGAGAACTTACCCAGATGTTCACTTCTCAACATACAGGGTTTCCGAGAATAGCTTATGTGGAAATCACGGACGGCTTTCACATCAACAATTTGTAAACTGCTTCTCTGCCCCCTTCGCCAACCGTTCCCACTAAAGTACAAAATCCCCCTGATTCTCACTGTGTTTAGAGGCGTTCGGCAGAAGTACAGTCCACCGTGTTCTAGAATGATTTGGCAACCAGAGCATGGTTTGTTCAATCATTATGTTACATTCGCTCACAATTCCAACACCGAGATGTTTTTATTGAGAATACCAAGCTTTGAAGGCGCTCATCACTCTCAGTAGACGTTATTTGGTGACGGATAGATTTTTAGGTTTTCTCATGGACACTCTCTTCCGAGCTACTCTCTCCGGCGAGTAAGCAAGCGACGATTGGAGCAGTCTGGCAATGTTTCTATTTGTTTATCAGCCAGGTGACTGTTGATCCGTTCACCAAGCTTAAAAATTGGCTTGCAAGCGTTTCATTGGGATTCGAGGCGACCACCTCATAGCACGGTTAGATGGTCGGCGAAATGTTCGCGTCCAGCTGGCCGAACGAATCAGCCAGCGGCCAGCTGATTAGCCCGGTCTTTTCGCAACTCATCCGTAATTATTTTTTTGTGTTAATTTTTTTCGGTTGATCATTGTTGGAATCGTTCTTGTTTTGAGTATCTGTGAGAGTTTTTAATGAATGCACGTTCGGATGATTAGGAATCATGTGGTTTGAAATGAACTAATGGTACCACACGCACTAACCCTCACGCCTCCACTTTGTTTACTTCGGTGAACGAAATAGTCAATAATCTACAGTGAACATTCCAGTTTTTTTCTATAACTCACGCATTTATCTGCAAACTGAGGAAGAAAGACTGAGGAGGACTCTACGGCATAAACATGTTGTGACGTCATTTGGGCGTCAACAGGAGCCTACGTTCGGGGTTTAACTGCGATCGGCTTTTGTGAACTCGGTTGCCATTGGTGACGTGGATTTTGTCGAGAACAACNATATTATATTATATTATATTATATTATATTATATTATATTATATTATATTATATTATATTATATTATATTATATAATTAATATAATATAACTAATATAATAATTATAGTATAATATAATTGGAGGGTTATATAATGGGGTGCAATGCAAATATGTGCACTGAGGTGTGGCGTAACGACATGTGATCCTGATGACACATGCGAATGGTGTCTGGTCAAGTGTCAAGGGGCAGAGTTTTGTTTATTATTGCACAATATTCAAAGAACGTTCAGGAAATTTCAAGGGGATATTTGAAAATGTGAAGTCTTCGGAAACTCTGTGCAAGTGAGATTTGACCGCTTTGTTTGAGCTTTCGGCAAACTTATGAGCAGTTTGTCACAACAGTGCAATTTATTGCGATATTTTGAATATCCCACCAAATGAATCGTGAGGCACGTCGGTGCAGCAAATTCAGTTGAAGAACATCAGCTCGAATTCAAGTGAATCTCTCGTGAAAACCAAATTGATATACAAAAGAGTGCATTTGCTGGATGTTGTTTATCATGAAAAATCGATTTTGATAAACATCATGTAATGCAGAATAAATTCTGAGATCTTCTGTCATCCGAAGCGGTTATGTGAGTTTGAAATCAAAAGTGGCGGTATTTTACCAGATAAAGTTGTTTGAAACATTTAACCAACGAACCAACGAACCAGCAGATAATGTTCTCAGTGGAGGAAAAACAACAAACCTCAAAGGGGGGTTGATCGGAGAGGTCAATTTACAAGGCCATCTACATATCGACTAACCAGAAGATAGGTCATTCAACATCCGCGCACTTTCACTCACAACGCACTGAACTTGTCATCCCGCTGATGAGGAAACGCTTGCAACCACTTTGTCAATCGCAGCAAGCAAATCAACGGCTATCACTGCTGCCTGAGCTGTCAGGTGCAACTCGTTCTGCTGCCCTCAATCTTAGATTGGTTCGATAACCGGGTCTCACTCAGTGTTCCCAGTGCCTGGACAGTCTTGCATCCATAGTTGGGCGCAGACACGAAGGATTCCACAATGTTGAATGACTGGATCTGTCGCGGAGTGCCATACTTCTCAGATTCCACTTCCCAAGATCACATTTTGTAGACTGAACTGCACTGCTTGCTAACCAATATTTAACGTCTGGCAACTCGGTCAGATTGGTCAGACGACTTGCACTTCCAACTTAAGTCATCCGATAAACGAATCGAATGAGCCGATACGTTAGTAACTGCATATTTGTGTAGCACTTTATTCTGAATTAAAAGCAGTCAAAATTGTGAGAGCGTTACGAATCATTCGGTGATTGTTTTCTAAGCGAATTTTACTGATACTGATCAGTAATGGGTTTCAAAAAAGGTTGATTTCTCTGCACGGATACGAATGTGTCCTTTCGACTTGTAATGTCTAGCTAGTCCAGACAGACGGCAAATAACCAGAGGATGTGCAGTTACCAAGCCGCACCGGCCGAGTTGTTTGTTCTGATCTACCGAGTAACCGACAGTCACGTTCACTTTAATAAAACTCGGTTTCTTCAAGAAACACCGGTCTAAGTGTACCCATGTAAAGTAATTCGTAAGCTAACCCGAGAGAATTTAACGGAATGCAACGTTCCGTTTGAGTCAGTCCTGCAAGGAGAAGTCAATGTGATGTGAACGTTGATTCCTTGCAACGCGTCTGACGAAGAGCTTTCAGAAAATCCTAATGCAGTGGTTAACAGGCTTATCGGAACATTTTGCAACATAATTTAATAAATTTATTTATTCCCGCATCTCCTCACCTAATGTTGAAGGAAACGGTAAGGTACTCACGTGAATCGCGGTCCAGAACATAAAAGGAGAATGCTGCTTTACGAGAGCAATACTGTACACTGTACTGGTTCGCCTTTATGATCTTCGCTTTGGGATAATGTATTAGGTTGTGGAGTTTGACTCTCTGGTTGTTTCTACATTTGGCGGTTTTCCACACCTTGTCGGAGTCCTTGGAATGCTTTACTCACGAATTCGGGGCAATATTGAATGCAGGACACAGTCAAAGCCAGAAGAAAGGACTCGGTGAATTCCTTCCTGCACAGCCATAAGCTAATCAGAGGATCGTTGAAAATTTGGGTGTGAGTCTATAAATGTTGGTTTTGATGTTAAACGAGGGTGTTAAGAAAGGCAACTTAACATTTAAATAGGATAAAGCTTAGCAACTGAATAACCTGTGGTCTTAAGCCTTTTGGTAGTGCAAATTATCGATCAGCCTCCCCGCGGAATAACTTCTCCCTGTGAACACCGCTCAGGATCAACGGCCGCAGAAATCGATCACTTGGAGGTGACTAGAGTTAACTACGATAGAGTTGAGGCGCTTTACTCTCAGCTCTGACTGCGGAATGAGATCAGAATCATGGTCACAAAGACTGCAAAATTCAACCTTTATCTCAAGACGAGGATGTACACAGCGAAATTAGATATTTTAGACCTAACGTATCAGTTCTAGCAGCGCGGTGTCTGGTTGCTTCTAGACGTGCGTTTAGCCAAACTCACACTAAACACTGGCAACCATAGAATCCAGTTTGTTTGAATTTCTTTTATTTGTTTGTTATCAGTTCCTCTGAAGCACGTAAGCGCACTGTCTTCCGGTTTCTTTAGTGGTTTATTCAACTGGCGACTCAGCGAGATACCAGTAGGGTTGATTTGTTTTTGCCTCGGAACCCTCGATTTGTGTATCGGGAACGTCCACACAAAGTACCAAAAACCAGGAACTTGTGAAATAGTTACATAGGCCCAGCTACCTTTTTTTCTACTTTTTACGAATTAAACATTCTATAACGTGTTGTTGATGAAGGTTCCTTTTGTTTTCACTTCGTTCAATGACCTTCTCCTCTAGTGATGGCCGTCTAATATGTTTTTTCTTGTAAATACCTGACAACCGCACAGTTGTGCAGCTTTGGTGATCCCCTCATCCACTAAGAAACTTATTACCTATGCAAATAACGGCTTCTCGTTGCACAAATTTTTCGGGGGAATGTTCAGCATTCTTTAAGCTCCGAAGGCGCCGGCCCATGAACTATTTAGTGGTTTTCTTAAATCATAGTAATTCCAACAAGAATTGAACGTCCAATGCACATAGAAGACAGGTAGACTTCAAATCTCATGTTTGATCTTGTAGGTGATCGATATCATGTACGTGAGTACCACAAGAGTTGGGCTGCATACCTGTCTCTACTGTTTCGATTCCTCGTACACGGGGGCTTATTTGACGTTTCACACTAATTGGACACAACGGTTTGTCTGAATCCAAATAGCGTGTGCAAAACGCCATCAGACTTACCAGTTTTCTTTGAGTTGCTCCTCTGTCATTCAGCGTAGAATCTTCAAGTTTCCAACAAATGGCATTCCAATTGTTTCGCTGAATTCCTGCTAAATCTTGATGTGATTTGGCGCAGAGTTTTCCAAAGATCATACTGCCACTTCAGAAAGCCACCGAAGCCACTGTTTGATGCAATCAACAACTTGCATGGGGCTGCAGCTGACTGCACAACGCTCACAGATTCAACAAATGACATTCCAACAACGATTTCAGTCTCCTCCACCGCGATCAATACTTACTGATGAGTTGCGACCTTGATGTGAGCAGATTATTAGTTCGTTCGATTAGAATAGCGGATTGCACCCTGGGGCCCATCAGGTAGTCGTAGTCCCCCAGTTTCCGTCAATCTGATGTTTCACCTGAAACCAAATTGCATGAAATTCGGCAAATACACTTATCTGCATACCAGTTTCTCTAAGGTCGCACCAACTAAAATATGAGGCGGCCTTTGTGCAACACATTCAGTTGAAGAACATCAGAAACGAGAGATCTAGTTAAGTTTCAGGTGAGCCCCCTTTGAAAACCAAATTGGTATGCAAATGAGTGAATTTGTCGTACTTTGTACTGTGTTTAAAGTGTAGACATGTCCCTCAGGCAAGTAAAGTGAGTGGAAGCCCTTCTGGCTGACTGAAATGTGCGTGAAACAGGTTCGAGTAAACAATAGGTCCCAACTTATGGAATCACAAACAGAAGAACGTGACGCTTAACAATGCTAAAAAGTACGATCTCGACGGTGCGGATAGCCTAGTGTGTTGCTGACACAGTGTGGGCGATTCACTGTGTCCTAAGTCACAATCAAACATCTTTTATGGTGTGAACCCACATTTTAATGGTATATAACCATCATGAGGTAAAACCGAAAGGGAAAGTGACGGCTCGATTTTACATCGATGCACCTAAAGCTCACCTCATTCGGTGCTTCTGTGAAGAGCAATTTCGAAACGGTTCTGTTTTGAATCATTGTATTCAATTAGTGGGATCATCATTTCCTTCTGAAATATTTTAGCTCCAGGCTGCATCGAAATGCGCACATCAGCTCACTTAGAAGAATTTCGAACGCAGACTCAAGGCTTGCTGTTATACCGTGGATGAACTGAAGGAAAGATGCATGGGTTTCTGGTTAAAATTGGGGATGGAATTTTATTTAAAAGTCTGCAAACCCACTAACTTTGAGTGATGAATAATGGAAGACGCAACGCTGGTTGAACTTCTGCACTCACAAAAGCCTTCCACACAAGCTGGAAATTCGACAAGTTACTCAAGAGTAAGCCGAACTCACTGGTCGCTTGCACCAGAAGAATTTTGCAAGACGTCTACTGAGGAAGAAATTTCACCACAAGACACCAGGAAAAACACTGTTTTGAAATGGATTCTGTAGCTCGATTCTAAATAGATCTGGCTGATATAGATTTATGTTCCTGGTCAATACTTACAATAACCTCAAATTATTGTGGAAGAAATTACCTTACTTCCACAGCGTCAGTAAGGGATTCGACGCGGAACAGGGCTTCCCAAGTTTACACGCCTTTCGACACAGATAAGAGTTCCTCTTGCGTATGTCAGCATTGTAAACAACCGTAAGTGCAGAATAGCTTACAAGAGGCAGACGCGTTTGCTATAGAGGAAAGTGTTGGTAGCTCAGGCAGTGTAGATAGCCGTTGGTTTGTTCGCTGAACTGGTCAAGCAGAAAGACGCAAGTATTTCAACGACCTGTTACCGAAAGTACCAATCCTATGGCAGTCCAATCGACACGTGATCCAGACAGGGCACAAGGACAATGGCACGTGATACGAGATCAGTAAAAAATCACCGAAGTAACGCTGATTAAGTGTGTAACCGCATTGGTTCATCGAAAAGACGTCGACTCAGACGCTGGTCAATTTACCTTGGCAATAACTGTTGGTTAATTTTTATGTCGATTTTTAACACGCGTGTCCTTCAACTAAGACAGTTTTTGGCCCTCCCCCAGAACATCTCTGCCATAGGAAAAATGTGAAAAAATGAGTATGTTTATATTAGCGGTCTAAAATATACTGTATCAAAGGAACCTTCAACGGCGGTATGCCAGATCAAGATACCGTCAAGATGACTGCATTTGAGTCAATAAACCGGAGCTTATGCAGTTTAAAATTCCATCTACTCTATTATTCCAATATCACTGATTTTGGAATTAGTTTCGTTGCATGTGAATATCCTTTTCCGTGCAGTTCAAAAGGCCTAATTTCATCCTACTAGCTTGTTTACGTAAGACCACTTCATTTTGCAAAGTCACGTCTTAAATGTTCGATCGGATTCCGTTACTCCGTCAGATCTACCCCGTATGTAGCACTTATTTGATAACTATTATCGGTTCACCCCCTAAGGTTTCTCCACGAATGCGTCACTCAGAGGGATACCAGTTACGGAGACTTCATCCTTGTGGCCGAGGGGGGGGGTCTGAAACTGTGTGTTAAATGTGCACAATAGGTTTTTTCAGTAGTGTCACAGAAAGTGTGTGGTGTATGGATGGTTGTTGTAGTTGCTAGTTAATTTACTGTCTCCGGGAGATAGACCTTTGCAGTAACAGTTTTGTCGGATAATCTGTTAACTGCGACCTCCATTGAGTACTTCAACAAACGAGTCACTAGCCGCCTTAATTTTGAACTAGCAGCATAAACACTCCGTCAGATGCCACCGTCACCCATTTACTGCAAACAAACCATTTTGTGGACTTTGAAACTCCTCTTGAAGTCACCTTTAATGTCCCACCGAGCAAGCCAAAGGTTGATCAATACCAACAGGGACATTGCTCGCGGTTAAACTACGCAATCCAACATCCTACATTCAAAAGCGGCAGGTTTACTGGCTCCATTTGACCTGTTCCAGAGTTCTTCGATCTGAAAACTCAACTAAGTAGTTAGTGGCATCGGCTAATTTAGGTAAGTCAACAGTGCAATCGATTGCTCGATCCAGAGATCTTTCAGTGTACCTTGTACGTTATATGTCTTACAGTCTATCCCTAAGCCTGAGTGTTCTCTTATCGTTTGCAGTTGTACTGAAAGGAAGCAAACATTCGGCTCTGTGATATTAATGGGACTTTAATTCGTCAACCGGATAGTTGTAAGCAGACGTAGACTTCATCAAGTTTGGCTTATATTTATTTTAAAATGCAAAGTCCATTATAGAGTCGACCAGTAAGTTGCGATGTCCAAAGACTGGGCCACTGCCAGGTCTGAGTTTCGCCTAATGAGACAAACGAATCAATTTTTTCTGCACCAATGACGAAATGGTTGTTAGGTCACACTAGACAGAATCGTTTGTGTGCCAAAATTGTCCTCTGTGACGTAAGTTAAAAAGACCCTCAAGGGTTGTTCCATTTGTGTGGACTTTTGCCAACCAATTGTAGGTGGAACTATATCCTTGTTTAAACTTGTAACAACGTCACTCTAGCCAACCAAGACTTGGTTTCATAACGGTAATGCAGTGGTTCCAACAACTGACCGTGCTAGTTCAACGTTAGGAAACATGTGAACGCGTGAATAGCGTTCACGAATTACCATCCATTAGTCACGCATTGTTCATTCTACAACAGCCGGATTAGATCAACCGTATCGAACTGTTATTGAATTTTTTTTGGATTCTGTAATGAAGATATTGTCCTTCGATTGAAGCCAACCTATGCGTAGAAGCCGAAGATCGCTATAAAGTGATCTCATCCGTATTTGGAATCACCGGTAGTGTGCATCTCACGAAACCCAAGGGAATCTTGGACCCGACATTTCCCGGCTAGCAGTTTGAACACTTAACCGTTCAGCCACAAGCGGTTGATCAGCAGCGTGGTTGGTTCCCACTTAGAATATAGTGCCACTCATCCTTCAGTCACGTGGTGGCACGTATCGACTGGCTCCCGAGTGGTGACTTCACAAATGGAAGTTTCACTCGTCGGGTGAATTTTAATCTCCCTATGAACTGCTTATAAATTGTTGATGATAAGAGACTTTGGGTTTCGACAAATACACTCATTTGCACATCAATTTGGTTTTCACGGGAGACTCAAGTGAGTCTCTCGTTTATGATGTTCTTCAACTGAATGTGCTGCACACAGGCCGCCTCATGTTTCAGTTGGTACGATATTCGAGATATCGCAGTATATTTTCATGAAGGAAA
>SJOL01007771.1:263889-278982 GCA_004794785.1 Opisthorchis felineus | reverse complement strand
GGGTTTTTTTTGCTCTAAAACTGGACCTTGGTTTCACCATCAAAATTCTGTTGAAAGAGATATCGCTCAGCGTTTCAAATGAAACTTCCAACACAAGGGCATTCTCACGCTGTTTTGTAACAAATCATCTGAAGCTGTTTTCCAGGGCTGTCAGTCTCTGATAAGCATCGAAAGACAGTTCACACTGTTGAGATGGAGAACTGAGGAAAGTTTCTGAAAATGGGAAACTTTCACGTGACATCCTATTCTCACTTCCCATATCATTATTAATGAAGCCCTTCAAGTAATTCTGATGGTTTAGTGCATTGAAGTTTGTGTGTGTGTGTGTGTGCGCACGCAGTTACACATTAGCGCTGAGGACGTTTGCAAGGCGCTGACCGTTCCTCATCACCCATATTAGAGGGCGATTTAATGTTATACTGAACTTCAGGACTTGATCCGTTCTTTTCATAAAGGAAACTATTCACAAGGTTGCTGAAAACTCTTCGACAGCCCACGACCGGTTTCGCCCTTTTTGGGGCTCATCAGGTAGGCGCAGTCCCCGAGTTTCCGTAAACCTTATGTTCTACTTGAACCCAAATTGAACTGATTGCGACAAATACGCTCATTTGCAAATCAATTTGGTTTTCACGAGAGACTCAAGTGAATCTCTCTTTTATGATGTTCTTCAACTGTATGTGCTGCACAAAGACCGCCTCGTGTTCCCGTTGGCACGATATTCGAGATATTGCAGTATATTTTCATAAAGGAAACTACTCACAAGGTTGCTGAAAACTCTTCGACAGGAGTTCACCGGATTTCCCGAAATTCAGCGAACATATGAGTTGGAAAAACCGCTCAAGACGACATGAGGCTCTGCTTTTAGCTAGTTTGGCTATTTGTGTAAATGACGACCAGGATCCTTCAGATTCCAGATGACGAAAAATTGAGCTCCGGACGTGATCTTCGATGGGAATGGTACCGATTCCACGTAGCTTGACGAGGTTTTCAATGATCTGGGTAAATATGTTGCACATCATTCAAGCTTCCATAGAGTTTTCAGCTATCGCTGCCCTGACTTCCATATCCACGGTTACTTCCAGTATGATGGATGGACATTAATTCAAGAAAGAATAGGATATTATGCTGGATTACTCCGTTTGCCGTCCCTCTAATAGGTAAAACAACCTTGCGAGTAATTTTCTTTTATGAAAATATACTGTGATATCTCGAATATCGTGCCAACGGGAACATGAGGCGGCCTTTGTGCAGCACATTCAGTTGAAGAACATCGTAAACGAGAGATTCAGTGGAGTATCCTTTAAAACCAAATTGATTTGCAAATGAGTGTATTTGTCGAAGGATAGTTGTTCTTTTCTGGGAAAACCTCTATTCAGGTGGAGTGAGGGCTTCCTCACTCTGGCATGGCAGACGGAATACGCCCTTTTAGACTATCTATCATTCTTCGTTTCGTGACGGATTACTCAAACTGACTCAACCGGGTAAGTGGCCTCGTCACTCAGAGTTGACATAATAGTACATTAGTACACTGTATTATTATTATTCTTACACTATTACATTGTATATTATTACACTACCCAATCATCACACCAAAGAAGGCCCCAAACAAGTGTTTCTGTGACCCATTGCTTGAAAGGGTTCTGCATCCCGAGGAGACCATTTGGGCTTCCCAGAGAACATCCGATCTGATCCATCGATCGGTGATTACATCCGCTTTGGAGAAAAATTCAAAACACCCCATAATTGGTTTACATTTTGCTGGCGCCAGTGCAGGTCACGCATTTGCTTCCTAAGTGAAAAGCGGGAAACCTAGTGAACAGTGACCACCTCGGGTAAAAAATCGTATTGTGCAAGCGAAAACTCCATGTGTGTCACAACTCATCTTATGAAATACTGTTGAGAATAGCTGATAGAAGGTCACTCGTAAGTAGAAAATAAGTCAGCTTGGGCCAAAAATCATTAACGCAGGGCTTCAGATGAATCAAACCAGATAAGACATGGTCGGAAAGGAAATTTTCACCCAGCTAACTAGGTTTGGTTGTAAACAACAGGCAACAGTCAGGCACTGTGGACTCAAGAATTCAGTGTAGCTCTTCAGCACCAAGTATCCTTTACCATGTTAACCTTTGAACTAAGTAGTATGGATTGACTGCTCAAAATTCAGATAGCTCACGACCGGTTTCATCCCGTATGTGGGTCTCATCAGGCAGGTATAGTCCCCAAAGGCTGGAATAATCAATTCTTGGCTTGAATTTTAGCCGAATGTTTACTTTTCCATCGCACAAATGAGAGCAAAAGTGCGTAAAACTGTCTTACAACGGCGCCAAGTTGAGCGAAGTAATATACCTGGATAAAAAAGAGTTCATACATCACTAACTGAGGGATACAGGTGGTGTTCTTGAAGGGTACTACTAACAAGGTAGCTGAAAACTCTTCGACAGCTCACCACCAGTTTCCCCTTCCTATTCAGGTACATCAGATAGGCTGAGTCCCCGAGTTTCCTTTGGGTAAATCTTATATTCGAATTGAACCCAAATCGTACGAAATTCACGGAATTTTCACAAAAATTTGGTTTTCACGTGAAACTCGATAGATTAATATCTTTCGAGATGACACACTCTGATATTTCTAATATCGTACCAACTGAAACAAGAGGCGGCCTTTTGTATCATGTTCAGTTGGAGAATACCGTAAACAAGAGGTGCAGTTGGGATTCAGTTATATCTCGAATGAAAACCAAATTGATGTGAAAATGAGTGCATTTCGCGACGCAGACAGTTGTTTCCGAATGCGTAGACCAGGCTTAAGTCTACCTATGGGAAAACATCTGCGTGGTGCGTGATTTCGAATGACGTAGTAGAATACGTAATGTTGATGATAGTATTAGGATGCCAAAATCATTTTTTCCTGAATTCTGAATTTCAAACGTATGTGGCTGCTCGAATTCGAGCACCACTCGCCCAGAAAAGAGTTTGCTGCCTATATGATGTGTCACAACACCTTTACTATAGAACCACAGTATAGTACAATAACTGAGTACTGATGCAGTACAAACTTCAAACAGGGTCATGAGAATATTCTTCCGGGTTGTGAACTAGGTAAGAGACAAACGGGGACTGAGTAGTGAAGTCGCCGAACGCCAACAGGCCTTTTTCTTCTAATGTGTAGCACACTGGACGGTTGCTACCTTCTCGGTCCCGAAGCATCCCACTAGCCTTCGTTGCTGGTGCACATTGCGAGGCTGTTTGCCTGAGGTAAGTCAATGGCACTGCACTTTGTTACAGGCATTGCTAATATCTCGGTGCTAGGGTCTAAGCCGAGAGCAGCTCCGACTGCATCGAGAGGTAGGTTGACCAATAACGTGTGAACGGCAGTTGGTCGCGCAACTGACATCCGATTGGTGGACGCAAGCAACACCATACAAACGCATGGTAAGCACTGCCGTTTTTCCAAGCCATCACAACCCAGGCTGGCCGCAACAGTTTGTCGGTGCCAATTTCACAGGTTCTCCTAGCGGTCGGCAGTTCCCAGGCGGACAAAAATAATAGGCACATTACTTAAAGCGAAGTCGACACAGTCGGGCATATCCTTTGAAAATCCAAGTCTCGTGACACACTTCTAGTGAACCGGAAGAATGATGCGTTCGAAGCATCTCATTTTGTTCACTGCCCCTATTCCGAAGTAGTGTTATTGTCAGCTGACTTCAACTGACACTATGGATAATATTTTCACTGTGGTGCTCAAAACGTCAAAACTTTGACCTGGCGACTTCAATCTGTATGTGCACATATGATGAAATGAATGCTATTTGCTGTTTGATCCGTATGACCTTGAAACAACAGAATACTTCGACAGGAATAAGCTGATAAGCTACATAACAGTAGGGCCTTATTTTGAGCAAAGTAGCTGAAAATGATATCCTCCATTTTATGCGACTTCCGTGCATAGCGTCGGTAAACTGAGAAAGTTTCCACCAAATCATGTAGCGAATCACGTGATTTCTTAGCGATGTTTGTACTCACGATCATAAGAAACAACTGGAGGTTTACCGCAGGTCACGAATTTTAACCACAATTTTTTGGAAGTACCTTTAAGCCACGGGATTTAAAAGATGTTTCCATAATTATAGACGCAACACGCTACTCATAAGGTTGCTGAAAACTCCTTGACAGCCCACGACCGGTTTCACCCTTCTTACTGGGGCCCATCAGGTAGGCGCAGCCCCGAGTCTCTGTCAACCGGTCCTGGGTTAATGAACAATTTCCAGTAACCTTGTGAGTACTCTCCGTTATTAAAATACACTGCGATATCTCAAACATGGTACCAACTGAAGCATGAGGAGGCCTTTGTGCAGCACATTCAGTTGAAGAATATCATAAACGAGAGATTCAGCTGAGTCATCCGTGGCAACCAAATCGATATACAGATGAGACTAATTGTTGAATTTCATTTCAGTTTGCCAGGCTGGCCATGTTACGGAACATATATAGCTCGAGTGAACTGCTTGATTGAAGGCGCCCAATGAGCCAACCAGATACAAAAATCACAATGACCAAATTACGTGAAAGCCAGCTCGGGAACAACCTATCGCCTTAGAGGTATCACATATGGTTTGGGAACATGCAACAGAGGAGGAATTTACCTGCTCAACCTCGCACAGAAGATGTCCCTCCGATTGGTGATGATACGCTTGCAACCCAACAGCCAAACCCGGTGAATAGACCAGCAACCAAGTTCGCTAGGTTTCCGAGATTGGAATTTACGATATGCTTTAGGAGAAATGTCTGTACAAGTTGCAATTTCGTTGTTGACGCTGGTGGTTTTCGGTTTAAAATAAACACTAGACCACATTGAAAAGGTCAATTCATCCTCGTCCTCGTTTCGGCATGTGTTTCTTCCGTCTAGAGCTGAAAACACCTACCAGATCTCCCGGTATAGCTTTTCTGCAGTGTCGCAGGACATGAGAATACTGAGACAGTCCTTCCCCGCTGGTTGAAGCTGCTGACAAACCACCTGTCCGACCAAGCGCCTGCATTTCGGCTGCACCCTATGATGGTCTAATTAAGCATGGTGGGCAACCGCTTTGGCTTTAAAGTCTTGTTCAACGGTACACATTCCTGCTTCACATATCAAAGATGCACACGCGATGTGCTCGCGATGCTGGTTTAAAGGTTTGTAGCGATATCTTCCAAATTACTGAAAGGCCGCAACTGACGTGAATCCTGTCCGGCAGTTGGACGTTCTGAGAGCTATTCAATATTTTCAAAAAACTTATGCAGCACTGACCAGGATTGATGATAAAACCCGGCAGGTCAACGATGTGATTCTACATGGAGTAGCAAGTGAATCGGTTAGGATCTGATAGGAATGAGACTGGCAATGGAGCTCTCTACTGGTCTGTCGAACTCGGTACGCGGATTGTCTGGAAAATGATCATCAAACTGTTTTTTGTGTGCAGTAGTTCAGGTGAGTGTTTCAACGGGAACTAAACTCCTCACATTTGGATAAGCAGGTACTGTGGAATGCGAATGAGCAAACTACCAGCCTGACCTGACTGGTTATCGACAAATGAGGACACCGGATAACAGACCAACCAATGGAGCCACCCGATCAAACAAGCAATCCTGATCGAAGGTCAACTCCGGCTAGCAGCACGCATATTAACACACACGCGACTCTACCCAGCGCACAGCCAGCTCCACTACACGCCCTAACAACCCTCGGAGGATGTCATCTCGATTGGTGATGAAACGTTTGCAATCAAATTGCCCAGCTCAGCGAACAAACCAACGATCGTGATGAGATCTCTCAGATCACATATTCATTCCAAGCGCTCCGTAGCGTGATATCTGTCGCCTACCTACTGGGATTTATCCGAAAGGTTGTGTTTGAGGGTAGTTTCGGCATACCTCCTATTGGCAGATAAGCCGTTCACCGCCGCAACAAATATATTATATTATACTATATATATTATATTATATATTATATACATTATATTATATTTACTGTGAGGCGAAGATGAGCGATTGTACAATGGACTCTAAAACACGTTATGATTCTGCCCAAGCACTGCAACAGCAGTGGTATTAGTAATCGTTTGGGATTCACCCTCCTCAAAAAGTTGAGAACATCCAATTCGACGTCTTTCATCTCGAGCCTGACCTATTCTTCGTTCTGGAGCGTCCAGCAATCGTGATAGACGTCAGCACAGAGTAAGATGGGTGCGAAGTGGTTGTGTGGAATGAGAAGGGGCAGAAGTATGGTGATGATGATTCTTCCCTCGACATCATCTCAACCATCCGTACCATCAGTTATAATGTTGACTCCTTGGTTCACGAACCGGTGATCATTTCATGTCGAAGTATCTGCTTTCCTCGGTCCATCATGGCTGTTGTTAGACTTGAGCTTCGTAGAGTTGCAATTAGTGGCTTGTGCCTGCCCACCATTTTGGGGATTCTATGTACTTAGGACACTTTTATGCATGATATATTGCGTCCAGTTTTCTTTTTTGTTCACATCTTTCCCACCCGACCCTGTGTCACCTTGCTGCTGCTTGCGAGTCTTAACTGCGCCTTCAAGGGCATTGAACATTGTTTGCCCTTTATTCGGCCGTCGGTCTTTAGACGTGTGCTTTCATGACAAACATTCCTACATACCTTGGAAATCATTCCGCTTGACTGGAAAGGTACAGGTGACAGACTGTCAAGTTGAACATTCCCGTCTTTTTGCTGATGTTTTCCTGTACGTTGTTCCACATCTGTCGCGCGGATTTTTTATGCTTGTGATCAACATTTCCAAAAACAACCGATACTAGTGAAAGAAAGGCCTTTCATTGAGGTTACACGATGTTAAACACGAAAGTAAGAATCTGCTTTGCACAGTTCTTGAAACGGGAACACTCTCATGCATCCAGCTGAATTTTTCTGGGCGTTCTTTAAACATCGAACAATGATAAATGAGCACTGCAAAGTGGTTCCACAATTTCCGTGCTATCTTTACGTCAGATGCGCAGATAGACCAGACACTACTTGCATGTTTAATGAGTAGTATACGCCGTTTCACTGGTAGTATTTATAACCACTTTTCCTGGTATCACCAACTAGCTCACGTTTGTTCTGCAGGACATGTTCACCAGTCATAATCTAGCTACGAGTTACAGGTAATGTAATCAGTAAACAGTAACGTATTTTCCAAACTGGGTAATTTCCCCACAATGTTAATTTCTCAAATGCCTCGACTTCAAATTTTCTTTTTATCGAAGAGAGGACGTCTCTCAACGATAGAGTTGTGCGCCATTAACAGATGAAACCGTCAATTCAGCCCGAACTACGATATTCACGCACATGTGATCCGTATATGAAATTTACTCTGTCATCAATTCGATCCTGCTCATGTGAGGACGGCGTGGTATCTGTTTTCCTTGCTCCCTATATCAAAGTCTCCTTTCAAAAAGTATAAACATCTGTAAAAGCCATCCGCATTCAACGGAGCATCCGGTTGTAATTTGATTTCGTTCACAACACAAATGGGATGGGGTGCTCAATATTTGGAAACGTTCTCCTTGAAAGAACATCCATAGATGAGGGGAAGAAAGTGTGTTTTTTGGGAGGATACACGTGACTGGAATGCTCTAGAACAGAGACTGCTTCCAAATAGTCAGCACTTTGTCACGTACCTTACAGGTCTCCGATCGATAGAGTAGTTACATCGTAGAGTGCATGGAGCCCTAAAGTGCTTAGACAGATGGCTGTCGGTTCGGATAGCCCCTTGCTTACATAGAGTTTCCTTCTATTACGGTATATTCTCCCAGCCTATGTCCGGATTGCTTTGATTGTTGCAACTCCAGTCTCTTCTATCCGAGGTGAAAGCCATCTGAGAAATTGATACACTGTCCTCTGCGCTAGTTTTTCCGGTTCATCTACCTTTTCTTTGATCCTTACCGGCAAAGTCAAACGGAACACGCACACAAACAAGCGCCTGAATGTAGAAGAATAGTTTACACAACTGTGTATAGTGTTTACCCATTACAGAAAGCATCCACAGACTGTAAATTGACGATCCACACCACCAGCTGTTTGTACCAATGATCATAAAATACAGGGATGTGTGATTGCCATGCCGGGTGCACATGATTCCAGTAACTACCTGATGACATTACGGACGCAGAATTTCGGATTCTGTCAAACTATTGGGATACCTTCTCTCAAGAATACTTACCTTGGGTGATTGTTGGCCAGCCTAATCCATATATAATATCTAAACAGTTCAATTTCACGTAAAGTACGTGGCCACGTATGTTCCGCGAAATTCGCAAAGCCGGCTTGTTTGGACAAACAGGAATTATCGATTGCAGGGGTGGTTCTTCACCTGGGATGCAGGCAGCACACACCTATATTGAGGACTGCGTACAAATGGTCCTGAAATTACTATCCATTCCATTTTTGGGCATGTTGAATCTCATACACATGTTGCTGATGATGACTCGAAACACGCTTGCCTCGCATGTCAGATGTACGAAGATGAAACCCGGACACGGCCAAAGGGATATGCACTGTCGATGAGTTTTTAAAAAGCTAAAGTCGAGCTAATACCTCCTTTGGTGTGGGCTCAACAGAACAAGTGCTTAAGTACAGGCGGGCGGTTGTTCGAACAAGAGTGATGTAAATGTGAATCCTACAAATCTCGCAATTACCTATAACCAATCTCGGTGTGTTTTCTCACATGGTTGGACTCTAGTAACACTATGACCTCTATTCATCAACTAGACCATGTTACGGTAGACTTCGTCGGCTTTTTAATAAAGTCGTTGGCACATGGATAATTCTGTTGATAAGGTTGGATAGGGTCACGAAATATCAAACTTGATGCGGACGCCACAAATATTCCTCCACAGACAGTTTCATTTAGATACCCTATAGATATCGCTTCTCCAGACTGTGTTCCTCGTATACTGACATGTCTAACTCGGCCCCCAAGGTCGTCCCTGTTATTTCGTATTGGACATCGAGTATAACGCTAGGTTATCGTTTATCTTTGCTCTCCGACTTGGAGTTTTCGTCCAGATCGGTCCGTTTCGGTTCAGGCCAGTGCGCGTATCGTCCATAAGGGTACCGAATCGATGGGTGTTGTTAACGGTTTGACGGAAGGACTTGTAGATAAACAGTGTAGGAGCAGAACACGTTAAGCGTATGCCTGAACAACAGCTCC
This sequence comes from Opisthorchis felineus, assembly GCA_004794785.1. Taxonomy (NCBI): domain Eukaryota; kingdom Metazoa; phylum Platyhelminthes; class Trematoda; order Opisthorchiida; family Opisthorchiidae; genus Opisthorchis; species Opisthorchis felineus. Next base: position 269,775 of record SJOL01007771.1, on the reverse strand, counting down.
AGCTTGTTAAAGTCCTGACGGAGCACTGGTTGGCTACGTTTTTGACTCCATCAGCAGCATTGAACGTTTCGTGGTTGGTTGATGAATATTCGAACAACTTCAACAAGTCCTTCTACGACCTACTAACTAGCGATTTAATGCTCCCCCAATACGTTGGGTTATGCGGAGTCAATTTCGGTAGATCGGATGACATTTGAAAAGCTCGCCTTCCCCACAAACTCAGAGCATTACAAACACATGAACTCTACTCTTCCAGAGCGCCCATTTTCGTTCCCCATTGAACAAACGATCTGTACGCTATACAAGACCTTCGGCGACCAAACATTTCCGTTGACTACCAGCTACCGATGCCTCAAGTAGACAATTTCATGGCTTGTGCCAGTGTTCCGAATGGGTTGACTCACGGAAGACCAGATAAAGTCAATGATCTCTGTCTGTGGTCTGCAATCACCCGAAGAGGTCAAGTTTCGTACCCGCCTCCTTAGGTGTAACAACAAACTTGACAACACTATGATCAAACTTCGGGACTATGGCGGTTCCGATTTATCGCAGTCTGGTCCACCTTATGCTGGCTCGTTACGTTCTGACTAGCCTCCGAACTAGGTTGCTGTGCCATTAGCGCCTCTGTTTATCTGTTGGAACTGCGCAGCCTGGTCTTTTGTTAGGTCTAGCATTTCCAAAAAGAACGACCACTGCAAGTGACTCGAGTTGGCCACAAAGATGGTCGCTGTTAAACCGAACGGTTTTGTAAAGTCCACGCCCCACCACCGAGGTCCACAGTCAAAACACGTTGGTTGTTTGAAATATCTTCTTGTCCCTTTCGAACCTGGCTTCCAATCAAGACAGAATTCCGTGTCGGTGTTGGTTAACAGGTGGCCGATTCGATGCTAGTTGGAGACCGAATGGCGTATGACCATCATCTCCCGTTAAACTTGACGTGATATTAGCAGACCTCGACTGGAACCAACGGAGCACACAGCAACCAGTTGCTATGATGACACTGTCTGATACAACACTGCCATGTATTATCCAAATACAGTGTGATTTTTTGGCGCATGCAGTGTGTTGGAGTTCAGCCTCAAACTCCTTGGCCTCGTTTGGTTGAAGTTACTTGAACTAGCCTAGCTTCCGAGCGAACAAGCACATACATTTGACATGTAAAATGGTCCGATAAAATCCTGCAGTCTCCAGTCTGGTCTCAGTTGTTATGTTCAAGTCCGTGAGGCAAGAAAGCTGGAAGATCACCACAGAGAAGGCCATGGTTTAAATCATGTTCTCCTTAGCTGTATTGATTTCTAATCTGATCCCATGTAATAAATTCAACATAAAAACACAAGAAAGGCCATATTGATCAACCGGAATAAAGAAGCACAGCTGCTGAAATGGGAATACTGAACCTACCAACCAGATGTGTGGCCCAAGCTACACATTACCCTTTCTATGTCTCGCAGACTAGGCCTAGTGTCATTGTTTGTACCCATGTGCGCGGGAAGTACGGCGAATCATCGCAACCGACTGATCCTATTGGTGGGTCCCTTTTTTCAGCCCAGCACAGTGACAACCTGCGAAAGAAATGCTTTGCTCAAGTATTCACCCTTAACCCATATGAGGTGAAAAAGCCCCCAGTTCGTTCACTAGGACTTAGCCACACTTCACTTTTAATATTACCAGTACCGACGTGGACAGGGTATCCTTGTGAGTCGAATGGGAGCAGTCCTCCCATGAGAGTCGAGTTTGAGGGCGGTGGATGTTTTACGATGTTCTATCGCCACCATCTGGAATTCATCCAAATCAGCTGTTTCAAGGGTCAGTGTAAAGTTAAACTGTATTATGGCAAAAAATCGGGACAATGGGTAATCATCCCAGAAAGCAGTGCAGGTGACGTCCGCACCGTTAACATCGGGCTAAGTCAGTGTCGGTCTGTGCCGAAACAACTTGCCGGTGACGTACTTTCCTCCAAGGACTAATGATGTGACCCGTCGAGACACTGTACTGGTATGTTTCGAAAAAAACAAATGAAAGATGAGATTACCTTTGTGTATTGCATTCTGTTGAGAATATCACAAACAGGATTCACTTGAGTCTCCCAATAAAACTAAATTAGTTTGGCGAATACGTTGTCTAATTTCACCCTAACGGTTTGGTCCCAAATCCTCCAGCTAATAGATTTTGTTTTACTACGTGATACAACTCATCTCGCCTACAGATATTACGTCAGAGCATAGTCTGCGATACCGCGTAAACAACAACTCCAAAATGCGAGAAGAGTTTTGCACAGTGTTCCGCGGTTCCACTTTTAACCGAAGTAGCGTTAATCTGTGACATGTGCTGAAAAATCAGGGAAGTTGAGTTACTACTCTGTAGCTTCTACGCAATTCAGCTGATCAAGTGGTGACAACGGACAACTGTTAGTTCATTTACCGGTAGGCAAAAACGTTACTCAGTTTGCAGGTTTTGTAAGCCACACAGATAGCCCCAATGAGTGTACAACCTTAGGCAGACGCAAAATGGCCTTGTCATGTGAGAGTCTGAGAGAGAAGGCAACTTTCTTTCCGACCTAAGCACATACCAGTGGTGATTTTCGTCAACCTTTGTGTACCCCTGTTATCTTTGCCGGAATGAATTCGATAGAATTTCCTCCTAATCCGGAAACTGTCATATGGTTGTACGAGGCTTTTTTAACAAGCTCTAAAAGGACTGTCAGTTCTTCAGAGCACAACCGTTTTCGGGTGTTACTGTGCCAAAATGTACTGGCTTGTGAATTTCCCAATGGCACCCCTCTAACTGTGGTACTCATTCGAAACAACGCTATGTGCTGTCAGAGATCACGAGGACAGCTTGCTGTAGCGATGAAGACCACTAGTAAAACACCCTAGGAGGATGTTTTAGCCCGATCAAAACCAATATAGTTTACTGTCCAAATTAAAAAGTAGGTTGAAGATGATGGGATGGGGACAAGTACATTAAAAAGTAAGGAACTTGTTTGAAAGGGTTTGATAGCCGAATGTAGGGCATAACCCAGTTGATCAAGTACACTGTCAGGCGTGTGGGGAACAGGGCACTTTTTTCTCCAATCATTTGCTGCCATCCTCACTCTCCCACACCGCTGTGTTCCTTCAGGTCACGCACTAACAACAGTTGTCAGATATGTCATCGGGTCGAACAACACGTTAGACGCTGGTCCCGAACAAGAATGTTGAGTGGGATGGTGTTTGACAGCACCAAAGTGGATTCAGATTTCATCGGCTTCCAAGAGGTGTTTTTCACTTCTGGCAGGGAGTTACGCACAAAGTTTCACCACTCGCCTGGGGTGATAGTGGTCATTTGAATAGGAAAAAGAGATGAAGCGAGAGTAAGCGACACATATTCCATATTAACACCCTTTTCCAGTCTCCGTTATCTTTTGTCACATTGATCGGGATTTATTGGGTTGAAGAGGACTTAAACATCACCTACATCCGGTAGCATGAAGCGATCGTAACCACCCATGAGACTTCATACTATGACATACGTGAGAACCGAAGTAACTCATTCTGTCGTGCCCCGAAATCAAGCTCCGCTTATCTGTAGGTGAACGGTGCCTGACCGGTCTCTGTCTATCGTGGTCAGTCTACTTCAGGTTTGCTTGTGGCTGACTGACACCTCGCAACTTAACGATTTATTGCCATAAAATTCCGCTGTTTGAACATGCCCTACTGCCAATGATTGCAAACTTCTAACTGCCATTGGAGTGAGAGAACAATCCAGTCCCACGAGTTCACGTAAAGATGTGCACTTCACATAACTAGCTAGAATTACAGTGTCAAGATTTTAAGTTCTCACGCTATCATATCTCACTGTGAATTGTGCTGACAAACTCCAGTCGTTCTTAGTATGACCATTGCATTCTTTGTACTGCTGGATAGGTTTGTCTTAAAATTTGTGCTGGTTGTTGGTGAGTATGAACCTATCAGGAAGGTCAGATTCCTGAAAGTAACCCCAGAACGCCCGGAACCTATTGAGACCCTAAAACTCCACCAAAATCTCAATAGGAAAGGCGGCAAGCATCCAGGCCAGTCAATCATTCAATCAATTCAGCAAAAGCCGATGAGCGTTCAGCACGCCACAGAAACACGACCGACTATGATAAGTGTTCAGGCATGTCATAGAAGCACGATCGATGTTGATGGGTGTTTACTAAACGCCTATCAGACAGCCTGGATCAATGTCAAAAAGTCTCCTTTAGATAGCGCGAGGCTGTTGTAACTTTTGCACTCGCACGCACTCGCTTGTTGCAATAAAGCTGTTGTGTTCTTTGTCGGTGAGTCTTTTTCCGGCACCAGGCACTGGAGCGGGAACAGCAGTCAGATATAACAGAACCTCTTAAGGAAATAAAATATGTCTCGAAGAATTTTTGGAAGTGTAAATCGCACAGTTGTGGGCCTTGAGAAAGACCTATTAGAATCGCCCTGCTTCGTGAGGTGAGTCCTCTGGGAGGAAATACCCTTCAAAGGACCAGGAGCAAGTGGCACATTCCAGGTCACTTCCTGTGAGTGTTCTAGCCAAATGGGATTAACTACCTCACAACTGCTACTGTATGGCAGAGGTTAATGTTAATAGCCCGTCATATCAGATTTCTCTAGACGTCTAAACAGACTGGAGGCATCAACCAAAGGTCAATAATTCGCACGGGGGACGCGCAGGTACAATGGACAGTGCAGGACGTCCTGGTCTGAAAAAAAAGCGTGACAACTGTACATTTCTTTGCCATACGACCCTTCGAGACAAACTGCTTTTCATACGAGGTTGTCAAGGTGAAGCCAACTTTGAAACGCAAAGTCGATTTTTATGATGGTCAACCCATGAAAACATGTGGTAGGAGATGTCCAGCTTAAAGTTTTCCAGGATATAAAAGAGGCATGGTGAACGTGAATCGTAGGTGTGACGCCGTGCCAATTTTCCACAAATTAGTGTACCTAATGAGCTCCAAGAAGGGCGAAATCGGTCGTGGGCTGTCGAAGAATTCTCAGCAACCTTATGAGTAGTGTATTACCTCCATTCCTATATCGCGATGTCTCGAATATCGTACCAACTGAAACATGGGGCGACCTGATGCAGCACATTCAGTTGCTTAGAGACATCATAAACGAGAGATTCAGCTGGGTTCCAGGCGAGTCTCCTGCAAAACCAAATTGGTTTACAACTGAGTGTATTTCGCTAATTTCGTGCAATTTGGGTTAAAGTAGAACATACGGTTGACGGAAGCTCGGGGACTGCGCCTATCTGATGAGCTCCAAGAAGGGAGAAACCGGTCGTGGGCTGTCGAAGAATTTTTAGCAACCTTATGAGTTGTGTATTACGTCCATAGTCTTATTGAATTTTTCTGTTTTTCTTCGTCGCATTGCTTATGGGTTCTCAAAGACAGTTATTGATTTCAACGATGTTACCGGAGCTACAGATGTGACTCTGGGGATGCTCTGTATCTTTGTACACCTGATTACGACAACTTACATCATGCAGTTGTCAGGTGCGAATCGTCGGGAGTAGGTTGTTCTACTGGGAGTTTGTGCTTCAATGAAATAGCTCAGAGGTAAACCGGAGGGCGATAAATTGCTATTGTATAGCCTATCCCAAATAAACTGACAAACTGTCACCTCAGTCCGCAGCTGAATCCAGACGGGCAGTGTACTTTGCGCTCAAGAAGTTGACGACTCACAATACAAGTAAATTTAACCCGAACTAAATGTTAGACTGATGCACTTGTTCCAATCAAGTCTGATTTTTGAAGGCCATGGGACAGTTGTGAAGGTGTACCATTCTAAACATAATGCCAGTAAATCAGCTGAAAAGACCAGCATAACCGAGGTGCAACACCTGTTGGCAGACATGCGCCGTTATCATATTACT
>SJOL01007771.1:238021-257286 GCA_004794785.1 Opisthorchis felineus | reverse complement strand
TGTCACTGTAGCGCTCCGACCAATGACTGACGTCCGCACAACTAGCTTGTGTTTTCCGTTCTGGTGACTGCGCGACAGACAACAGTCTTATTCTGTCCTTGCACAAAACGCATATTCGCCGGAAAGTGTGGTAGATACATCGCTCGGTATTTTAACGCACGTGCAAGTAGGTTTCACGTCGCTACGGGGATATGAAAATTTATCCAGTCTCCACTTGATAACTTCACCGGAAGTTTCATTGACCTTTTCGTGTGAGTCAGACTGTACTTTTGAATCACGACCCATGGGACAAATCATGTTGTTCGACAGCAACCTTGAGTGGTTCCGTTCAAGAAAATATACTGCGATATCTCGAATATAGTACCAACCGGAGCATGAGGCGGCCTTTGTGCAGCACATTGATTTGAAGAAAAACATCACGAACAAGAGATTCAGCTGGAGTGCAGCTCAGTCATTCGTAAAAACCAAATTGGTGTGTAACTGAATGTAGTTTGCATACACTTCACACCTATTTGACCTCTCCACCGACCTGAAAAGTCGGGGTCTTGGAATATGTAACTCAGCACTGTTAATACCAATCTAACCTTCCCCATCTCAGACGAGAGCAGTATTTCCTTTGCCGTCCGCAGACGATGCTGTCTGCCATAGAGTAGAGGGCCTACCTGGGAGGTTGGCGGTGCTAGATTAACAGTCGACATTGGTAAACTGACTGATGAACGAATGTATGCCACTGCATGATTTGAGTTACCCTTAGTCGGAGGGAGAATTTTTCCCTCAGTTTCGGAAATAAGTTTGGGTTGGGTCGAGTAAGACCCTAATTTCGGGGGTGGGTGACAATCCAAACTCAAGTGCACAATCCCAGTTTTGTGACTGGCCATTTGCGGAGGAAAGGACATTTGCCGTTAACCGCAGTTTCAGTCGGTGTCAGCAGACTGAAGCTTCATGTTTTTAGAACAACACAGAGTAACTGAAGGGCACTATTCTGATATCTGTTCGTCACACTCGGAAGCAACAAAATGAATAGGGTTAGGCTTGTGTCATTCAGTATGAAAGTCATTGGTCTAATGTCAATCCGTGGATGGTTAACAACTAACACGAGAGCCACCTGATCTTGTCAGTTGATCACTCCGCCACGTGAGCGCTAGCGCCTGTACAGACCGCTTTCGATTACAAACTTCAGGCTGACAAATCCCTATGCAAGTGGCTTCCGCAGTGGCCTAGGCACGGACAAGTGTTTGGAGATAAGCAAAAAAGCTGTTACGGTACTCACCTTTAGTCCCAGTAAACGGTCATACCTTGGTTCTGATGGTACCACGGAACCTTACGCAAAGGCTAAAGACATAGAGCCATATATGGGGAAATCCACACTGCTGCTTGATACACGCGATAAGTTCAGCGTGATAGATAAAAAGGTGATCTTCAAATCCATCGTGCAGCTATTACGAGTAGCATTCGAAGACCTAGACATACAGTGAGGTTCACTGGTCCTGGGAAGCAGACGGTTTGCCGGTCCAGCGGATCTCAACAAATGATTAGACGTAAGTCAGTCCGAAGTATCTTACCACCAGCTTGTGGGCGAATACATCCTACGGAACAAGGTCAATACATCAATCCAACAGAATAGAGGGCGTAACCGAGTCTTCTCTGTGACACAGAATCCAGCGCAGTTTATCAGGCTAGAAAAAAGTTTCAACCGGAACGCGGTGACGAACATTAGTGTTTTCGCGGTCTCGTTTTCAGCTCAGTACAAATCTATAGGTTAAAATAGGGGTAACTAATAAAATAAGCAGATAAGACTGATTACTCAATTAGAAAACGTGGAAACCCAGGCGGTTGGTTGTCAGTGGAACTCAACTGGCATCTAATTGGATGCCGTGAGGTTGTCTAGTTGGCCATTGATTGATTGAGACGGTCGATTCACGTCACATGACTAAGGCAGATTCGGAGCTCACACTAGTCGTTGCTTTGACAACATGATCGAAAAAAGTCTCATGACGTCATCTGTAGTGGCCATGGCTTAGACCCGGTCCGGATGACCGAACCGACGAAGAACGTGTTGTTATTTCAAACTGTTATGGTAACCGTGATCGACCACCTGGGTGAACGAAGTCAAAGCTCAGTGCGCAGTGAAATGAAAAAAAGCAGCACGCAGGTAAAACTGTGGATATTTTTCTTGCACAAACACTTTGCGGAGTTTAATTTCATGAGGACAAAAATAACTGGGAGATTCGGTTCACAGTGCTCCTAGACCGCAAATGATTTGAGACGAACGAAAGATAAATCCTATCAAGTAATTTCCCTAGTCAAATAACAGCACTTTCTAACCCACTTCACAAAAGCCCGGTTTCATGACAAAGGTAGCAAAGCACCGCTGATGGACTGACATGCCTAGTTCAATTTATTTTTCAGTTATTCATTAATACAAGACACATTTTGCTCGGTTAATATCGTGATGATTCCTGGTAAAGAAATTAGTTGAAAATATTGATTGACATCTGAGATTATACATTCGGCTCCGAAATGATATTTCGTCTCGTAGGCGAAGTCAATCTATACTGAAAAGCCGAAAAGCGCTGTACAGCTGTTTCATCTCTATTGGGAATCATGAGCTGTGCGCACCTCACGAACCCGCGACCCCACGCCAACTAGTTTGAACACTTAACTATTCGGCCACGAGCGAGCGATCATTAGTGTAATAAACTCGCAACTGGATAAGATGCAGTGCCACTCATCCTTCAACCACGGGATCTACATCAATTCTTCACTAGCTCCTCGACGAACGACTTCTCAGATGGAAGTTCCTATAATCTTGTGAGATAAGTCTCCACCTGAGTTACTGATGTGGGTGTTATTCTCTGACGACAATAATTGACTGACCTTATGTAAGCCAGTTAACAAGCCTCCACCAGATCAACTACACGTGGATAGAGTGGTTTTTTTATTTAGACGGATGCTGACCTATTCACATGATTGGCTGAGTACCAATGAAAATCATAATGCCTCTTCAGAATCATCATCAATCATATCGGCTGACCTGATACTTACTAGGTCATTGGCTTAGAAGTAAGGGTGCCACCGATTATTAAAAAATACGAAAAAGAGCGCTTTCGTCCTCACCGGTCCATGGCTAAGATCATTGGATAAAACAGACGACCAGTCACCAGTGGTCCGATGATTATGTGAATTCAGAACTGTCGGTACGCACGTGACCTGGCGGTCAATAGCCTGATAATGTTAACAGAGACATCTATCTGTACCCACCTGATGAGTACTCGTATTGCTGATCAAACCAGATGCACTTGACCAATCTCTCAAGCTTCTCCTAACATTCAACCCGACGTCTAATTTCCCGCAAAACTTTTTTTTCTGCGACTTTTTTGCCCATTTCTATTCTCCCCGAAAAATCGCGAAGTTTCACTCTACGCAGAAAGCAGGTGAGTCTCCCGTCAAAACCAAATTGGTACGCAAATGTGCCTGTTTTGCTGACCCATTGGTGGTCTACAGATTGCGGACTAAATATCACAAGACTGCTCATTTTGGATCCCAGATTTTCGTTTTGTGGTCTGTTTTTTCGTGTCACGGAATTCTCATGCTCTGTGTCCAATCTACGTCGGTCCTTTGTCTCGTTCAGTGAGACTGGAGACCACAAATGCAGTGAGAAACACTCTTTATTCAGGAGAAACTAACTACCGCAGGGCTCCAGAATGGGATCATTTTTCGTGTCCGATAGATATCTCTAATCCTAATGAGACATTCACTGACGGGTCCATGTGACTGACACACCTATCGCTTGATAAGAGGTGCCTCTTATCCGGCAGTTCATTAATGTACATAGCTAATTCATAGCTAATTACTATATACTATACTATATACTGGCCTGAATATCGAAAATAGTATCAAGCAAAGAATATTTTCCCAAGTCCCATTTCAACCATGTCATGAACAGTCAATGTGTCCAATGTCTCGAAACAACTTGACCTGGTTTGAGTTAGGATGAGACGGAAATGCATCCAACACACTGATGACAAGTTTAGAAACCGTCAAAGTACATCACTTTCTGTACACAGACGGCATCAGATTACTGGTGCGGTCTGTTTGGGCTGTCTTGATTTAGGCCCTCTCCAGGCACGTGCGACCGGTTTGCTGCCATGGCAATCGCCCTGTTTGGTTGCCATTCTTAGCACGACAGTCAGCTGACGACCTGCTGTCTGCAACACAGCCGCCAGAACTGGTTTACGTCAACCATGCTTTTATGGACAAGCTGAGTCAAACAATGTCTACCATCTAGGACAGTGTCTGTGGCCTAGCACAGAATGAGGACGTCTCGTCGGTTTCTTTAGTCATCGATGGTTTAGAAGCTCGCCCACAGACAAGCCTGAGAAACGAAACAAAAAGCGGGTAGTTGCTGACTTCAACTTGTTCTCTGTAGAGGACAACCAACCGACCAATCTCTTATTCGGATCGAAGTTGAATTCGAACGTTTACCGTGTGTCTAGTAAAAACATACTCATCAAAAGTAGGTCAAAGAGCGTTTGAACTGAGAAAACAGCTGGTCTAAGCCTGCAGTGCATTTCAGACCATTGAAGTCGATAGATTGATCAACTTATTGAGCTTATCCTAATATTTCTGACAAAATCTAAGCCCTTAGACTCAAAATAATGTCATTTGTTGTATACCTGCTTGTCAAGAAAAGTGTCACCGTCTGTCCAGGATAAACTCCATCAGTTGATCACCATTCACTACAAGAAATAACGACCGACCACAGTCATTTTTTGGTCAATATAACCTGTCCCGGATAATATCAAGAGTCATACGAACTTGACCTCAAGGTAAAGGTCTCATCCGACTACTTTCGGATTGATAATGTCTTGAAACACCCAGTAGCTGGTAAGATTTTGTATGGGGTTTTAAAGACGGCTGGAATATGCCCATTCAAAATGCGGATAAATCGCAAACCTTGACGAGTCAGTTTACTGGTCAAGTGCAGATTTCAATCTCACTCATTGAGATCGTTGGTAGATCGTGCCAACTAACCAACGAGAGTAGAGAGTCCGTAAAAACACGCCACATCGGCGAATTAATCAGGCACTGGTAAATTACGTGCGGCTACAAAAAAAACAGAACCAAAACACAGCAGTAATTGGGCGAGACAGTCACAACCACACCTGATGGATCAACACGGGCGGGTTATTGATCGAATGGATGACAGAGACAAAGGGTTATGTGTAGGGCACTGTGACCACGTTTTAAGATTAGGAAAGCACGTGATTTCGTATGAGGCTTTTTTACCATTGGGTGCACATGATTCGCTACTGCTCTACTCCAACGAATTACGGTCTGGAAGGTTGCGCCAGAGTCTGGGACGGATGACGTTTGGGGCTTCGTTTTTCAACAGCAAATTTGACTTAGCCAACCTTTAGAAGACGAAATCGGTAGCGGGCTATCGTTATTCAAGAAAAATAATTTGATCTTTGGATTAACATTCCAACGGAAAACTCAGACGGTTTTTGTGCATTGATTTCTTTGGTAAATACGATAAACGAAAGGCTGGCTTGAAGAAATACAAGTTTTTGTAAACTATGTCGGTATAACGACAGACTCAGGTGACTTTCTCATTTCTTCAAGCAGTTTTTCAACAACCTTCTAAGAAACTATTCTTCGAAATCTCGAATGTCGTGTCAGCTGAACCATGCGGCTATCTTCGTGCATCGTATTCGGTTGAGGAATACCGTAGACGCGAGGTTCATCAGAGTCCTTTTTTACCACGAATGAACTTCGCAAGTGAGTGTATTCCGCCGACTGCGTACACTTTCAAGCAGAACATAAGGGTGATGGAAATTCGGAGACCGCGCATACTTGATGAGAAGGTAGTGGGAGAGCTTTCAGCAGCCTTATGAGTAGTGCTTTAAGTCAGGGAAGATCCAAGGGATTTCCCGCTTTCGACATGTTCAATCAACTAACGACAAAAGTCTCGAATTCCACTGTCTGATATAGTATTTTTCTCAAAGCGGCTAACATCAGTTTGGTAAGCATGGAAATCACCTCGTGAGAATGTCTAACCACACCGTTGCTTCTGGGGGGGGAATACCACAATTACTGTCAATGGCAGTGAAATTAATTAATCTAAGAGGCAAGCTTATTCTACTGCTTGGTAGGAACTTCGCTCAGCTTAACAAGTGAGATGGTTGACTTAACATGTGTTCTTAGGGGAAGAGCCCAGTTTCGGCTTACCAGGGATATAACAAAAAATATGATAATCGTTCAGCCGTAACAACTTTTCAGAGCCTAGGTACCATGCCAACTGAATGAAACACGAGGGCCAAGACACTGCTAGGTTGCCCAAGCCTAAACAGGAGCAGTCGAGATGCAGAGGTTGGGTTCGAACCACGGGCCTTCCGGTCAGTAAATTCGCGCTTTAACCACTGAGTGTTTAACAGGCCGAATACTACTTAATCATTTAAGCGTTCTTGTTTCGGTTTTCTCTTCTGAAGAGTGTAATATGTGCTGTTATCTTAGAGTTCACAGAAACACACCATGAATTTAACTGTCCCTAGTTTGTAGCGAGCCTGGAAATGGCAACCTTGAGCGTTTTATCCCACCAACATTGTTTATACTCCCTTCAACCAGTATAACTCAAGCAGCGGTGAGCAGGATATCGTACGTCAATGCTTTGGGCCTGTCTCTTTAAACATAATGGCAAGGATGGCACCAGCGTCAAATGATGTACACTACTCAAAGCCCCAACATAAGTTTAGAACGTCAAACCGAATTACAACGTAAAATCTTTTATTTGCTGAAATTACGCAAATTCTGAGGAGCAGACTTGTGTATCGACGTCAACCGCTTTTAAGTGATTGACGTAATGCATGCAAAACACTCATCAAATGAAGAATTTGTGAATTATGGTATTAGTAGCTGTTCTTGCCATGAAACACTCCCAAGGTCACTGTCGTGATTGCCAAAACGTGAGTACGTAACTATGGAACATCTGCAAACATACACACACTCACACTGTCTCTAGGTTGATGAACTGACATCTTCTGTTTTACTGAACCAATTATTCAATGAGTCCATCCTTGTGTTTCAGCCATAATTAGTGAACTCTCTACGCACCGCGAATCGGGGGATAGCGCTACAGGTTAACAGAAGCACCTATGTATGCATATCAGAAATGCATATCCCACTTATAATTCTCAGTGCATTTTCAGTTATCTCGAAAAATTAATGCTCCTGAGGAAGCGCTACAGAAACATGCGTTGGCGGCAATTTAAAAACTGTGATGAACAAACTTTCTCTTGACGTTTCTGTTTGGACCATGTAATCAAGGCAGTAGAGATCCTTCTCCTGGATTCCGACAGCAATTTGTCCGCCCGAGTTTTTCTCCTCATTGTCTTTAGATAACTCAGTGGTTAAGGCGCACACTTACTGATCAGAATGTCCGTGGTTCGAACTCGGTCTCTGCATCTCAGATGTTCTTCGCTGGGCAGCCCCCGTCTTCCCATTGTGTGGCAGCCAGAAGCTAAAAGAGTCCTACAACTGAACAGTTTTTTCCTCTGGTTTACTAGTGGCAAGAGTGCTTGTGACGGTTAAATCTTATCTATCTTTCTCAAACATCCACACTGCCCTGTCTGCGTGAACGAATACCTTTCTAATTTTGCTTCCGGTACCAATGGGAACTTTTCTACACTTACAGAGGGCAATAACAAGCTCGGTCTAAATCGTCTTTCCTTTCAAGCCTGCCAAATCTAGTCGTTTGGTCAGTCACATTGACGACCTCCAGGTAAACAGTCGATAATTTTACCGATTAACGTGTGGACTTGCTGATCTGAAGATCCATGGTTCGAACCCAACCTCTCGACTGTTCCTGTCTAGGCTTGGGTAACCTAGCAGTATCTCGGCTCTCGTGCTTCCTTCGGGTGGCATGGTAGTAATCACCGAAGGGGCGTTACAGCTGGACGATTATTGTTTATTTTTACTCAGTCACTGGTTCCAGTTCAGTATTGCATACGAGTATTGCACACACGTTCCCGGTAAATCTAAATCCCACCTCCGATTTCCAGACCGTAGAGCTCAACAATGCTTGCTGAATCTGCGCGCAGCCCACGGCTCTTTCAATAATCAAAAGAACCAAATTTGTAATGCACATGACTTAGAAGATTACCCTACAACCTTAATGGATATTTCGTCCTGTAAATGAAGCCAATCTGTGCTAAAAAGCCGAGAAGTAGTGTACAGCTGTTTCATACTTATTGGGAATCATCAACTTTGCGCATCTCACGAAACTCCAGAGAGTCTCGAGAAGGCGATTCGGTTAGTAGTTTGAATAATCAACCACTCGCCCACGAGTGGCTGATCAGCAATGTGATTGACTCGCACTTGGATTGGATATAGCACCGCCCATCCTTCAAACACAGGATCCACGTTGCCACACGTGTTGATTGGCTCCTACAATCTATGACGAAATGTTGGGCTTAAAACTGCCGATGTGATTGCCATCTATCTCTTGATCCACCAGTGTGTGTCTATGTGATAGACACGACCACCACGCAAACTTAGTGGCCACCCCCCTCCAAGTGTGGTCCAAATTCCACACTTTTAATCTTTAAAGACCAGTGGTTGTTTCTGTGCCCCTGGCCATTATTATTCCCTAGGAAACACGGTTGCATCTAAGCGTGTTTCGTATGCTTTCTTGTTGTCATGGCCATGGGCAAAGCAAACAAAAAGATGTAAGATTGCACGATTGTGCAGATTGGTTCCATGTGTCAAGTGTTGCTCCGAACACCTGTAATAATACTATATAATGATCGTCCAGCTGAATCACCGTTTTGGTGCATAGCTATCTTGCTGCCCGAAGGAAGTAGGATGGCTGAGATACTGCCAGGTGGTCCAAGCCCATACGGGAACAGTCGAGATACCGGGGTTGGTTTCGAACCATGGACCTTCCGGTCACCGAGTTCGCTGCTCGACCACTAAGTTATCTTGAGCTCGAAAAGTATACACTAGTAGTAATACGACTGCATGTTTGAATCAACAGTCTGTGCAAGGCCAAGTTTTACACAAACTTCAGAAGAGACTGTCGATTTCTACTGACAGGTGAAGAAAACGGAGGCCTTGATTAACTTCATCTGCGTGGAGTTTGCTCAGCTTCCTTGCGAGTTTTGAGAATAGTGGGTCAGTTATTTATCCTTCGGGCGCAGGTAAACACGTTTAGTGACGTCATCATTCATGATGCACCATCTACCTATCAGTGGTAGTATCAGACAAATTGGGCATCTTGTAAAGAAACTCGTTTCCCCGTTCGACCGCCAACCACAATCAACATCGAAGCCAACTCAGCCGGCCTCATCAGACTTGTCTCAAAACCCCTCCCTTGTCCATCGATTAATCCATCAAATGTTTTCTTTTCTTTTCGTTTCTTTTCTTAAACAATGACTTCTTGATCTGTTTGAAGCTTTACCAATCGCTTTTATCTGTCGAATTGTTTTCTGGGGAGAGGCAGATTATATTTTTCCTTTCTTCCTTTCCCTTTCTTACGAATGAAACAAAATCAAAACTGCCCACAAAGACGGAGAAAGCATTCAAGCGTTGATGGCCCATTTGCGTCATTCATTGCAAATGATGCGCGGTGCCTTGTTAGTTGCAACGATTTTGTCCTAATCCCACTGAAAACCACGTGGTTCCAAACAATTTCCGGACGAAGAAAAACAATCGTGTTGTCTTTGTTCTAAGTCAACGATACAAGGATGAACTGTTGCGTTTTCCCACTAGCCTATGCACAAACGTTTGTGAAGGGAAACACCGAAACACTGGTTTTCTCGTCAATGCACCAAACACCCTGTATGCAACATATCACTGATAAATCCCGGTGCTTAATTGCCATGTAACCATGGAGAACAAACACCCTAGCAGAGAGTTGAGTGAAAAGTGACAGGTTCGCGAACGTGTTATTTAGGTGGAACAAGCATGAGCCGAATACCTTCGCCGTCGAATAGCATTCAACTGAAAACACCTGAGGGATACGACAACTACACCCATTTGCATACCAATTGAGTTTTCACGAGGGACTCACCTGAATCCCAGCTGAATCACTTGTTTATGATGGTTTTCAACTGAATGTGCTACACCAGGCCACCTCATCTTACAGATGGTATGATATTCAAGATATCGCAATACCTGGTATAGTCGTGGCATACTACGCACAAAGTGGCTGAAGACTCTTCGATAACCAAAGACCGGTTTGCCCTTCTTGGGGCTCATCAGGTGGCGCAGTCCCCCCTTATGTTCTACTTGAACCCTTATTGCACAAAATTTGACTAATACACTCATTTGCGTACCACTAGGCTTTTCACGGGAGACTCACCTGAATCCCAGCTGATGAGTCTGAATTGGAAGGGCGAACCTAGTCGTGGGCTGGCGAGAAGTTTTCAGCAGCCTCATGAGTAGTGTGGTGCGTCCGTATCTGGGTAGTAGTTCAGCTAGCCCAATCCAGCATTCCTTGTAAACCTGAACTCATTCTCCTACAAGTCTGACTGGAGCAACTCATGTTGCTAATCGATTATTCATAGGGAAAGTGTTTTGTACTTTCAGGGCCTTTTGTGTGTCCTTTTTCTGGTTCATCGTGGTTCCTTTAACTCCTACGTGAATTCCAATAAAAGACCCACGAAAAAATTCAGGCTGGACGTGTCTTAGGGTGTGTGTCGTGGGGGGGGTATTGCATGTTTAAATCCGATCCAAGTAGGTTTGGTGGGGGGCGTTGACGTGGATGAGAAATGGTGAAGTGGATTAAAGGGGAAAACCCCCCTTAGATCTTCCCAACGGCTTAGAATACTACCGGCATTACCTCATTGATCCCATGATAGTCTGGACAGCAACTATCACAATGGTAAGGTGACAGCTGGTAAAAACCGGAATGATGGCAAATGAAAGATTCCTACACGACAATATCTACCTAACACCTTTCAGTTATTTTGGTGGTTCAGATGGAAGTGCGATTGTATATCATGACACTGCGTCCTTCTGCCTCACTCACTACACTCACTGTCTCATGGTTAAAACTAGACCCTGTGGGGAAGGTAATAGGAACTACAAGAAACCACAGGCCATAAAGAAACGCCAGAAGATAAATCGCGACTTTTTTGAAAATTCAATCAAGTATGGACGTAATACACTAATCATAAGGTCGCTAAAAACTCTTCGACAGCACACGACCGGCTTTGCTCTTCTAGGGGCTCATCAGGTAGGTGCAGTCCCCGAGTTTCCGCCAAACCTGTGTTCTATTTGAACCCAAAACCTCACAAGCGAGAGATTCAGCTGGGTTCCAGGTGAGTCTCCTGTCAAAACCAAATTGGTATGCTCAATCAAGTATATTTTTTATTCTGATGTGTTTCAGGAATCCAAATTAAAATAGGCTTCAATTTCTAGCCAACTAGCCACTTGTGTATTAAACTTGTTTTCAAACCTTCCCTCCTCAAGTCCACGTAAATCAGTAGCCAACAGGATTTTAGTTAGTTTTGCTTTAAGTTCGCAAATTCTAGTTTACGAAGTGACCGATAAATACGAAATATCGATTGACTGTAATGGCGTTGCACTAACAATATATAGTGATTATATGCGTGCAGTCAGATGCAAATCTTTTGAGATAAAACATTTGGCATTTAGTTGGGCCAATCTTCGAGCGTGTTTATGACAGATTCCGTGACTGCAGCAGTGGTGCAGACAAGGCGGATAGCTGAACTCTGACGTTCGTAATATGTAATCAAACGACAATGGTCTTTTTCTCGTCTGGCAATCAATTTAGTGTACGGTATGCTACAGAGGATAATGTTGGTAGCTCAGGTAACGTAGATGGTCGTTGGTTTGTTCGCTGATCTGGGCAATTTGATTGCAGACGTTGCAAACCAATTGCCCAGCTCAACGAACAAACCAACGACCAGTGTACATTATAGCCTGCATCGAGAAATGTCTGAACATTTACTCGCGTCAAACTAACGAGACAAGGCCATGAGCACGATTGTACACATCAACGGTCATTAAACACGCACTCCCTCATAATGTGCTCGAGGCAACAGTCTGAAACGTGACATAAACTTTGTTCGCCTGGCTATCTCTACTGCACTATCGATCAAACAACTGAGGAAAGTGAGGCACAATATCGATTTAATCTTGTGGTCACAAACAGACAGTGGATTGAGCTAAAAAATGTTTCCTGGTGTTTGTTGAACAGAGTAATGAATACTGATTGGATGGTACCATGAGGAGATTTGGTGATTTTCAATCGATTCCGTACCGTCGGTAAAGCCAATCTATCATAAAAAGCTAGGAAACATTGTACAGCTGCTTCATCCTCGTTAAAGATCATCATAAGATCATCACGAAACTTCACTGGGGAGTTTCGAGCCCGCTGTTCTCCTGCCAGTGTTTGAAACGTTTGGCCACGAGCGCTGATAAGCAGTGTGATTATTTATCACTTGAAAAAGATATAGCACCGTTCATCCTTCAATCACAAAAACCATATCACGTGGTCAACTTGCTCCTGACTTGCTCCTCGAGCGACGACTTCTCAGATGGAAGTTTCACTCATCGAACGAATTTTCTTCTTCCCCTGAGCTACGTACAGCCACTTGTAGAATCACTGGTCTAAAAAGAATTGTGGAAATAGGATACCTTCAAAAGAGAGTTTGAGTTCTGCAGGTTAACAATGACACTTTTTTAATTAGTGAAATTTTATACTTTTAATAGCTATTGTGAGTATCTGTAGCCTTTCTAAATCTCATCCTGGGCACACCATCTATAGTCTGGCAACTTGGAAGCTGAAAGTGTCACTCTGAAAACAACGATGCATTAGTAACCAACTGACTGTATCTTACTCTTATTATTCCCTTTATCGACTGTACTCCGTCCAGATAAAGTTAAACTTCATTTGCGAACAAATCTTCAGAAAAATAGGTCTCGGATGAGCGGGAATAACTCGTCATCATTCATACACCAATAGATTTGCAACAAAAGGCTATTGGTTATTGATCACCTGACTGTCGATCAGTTCTCCGAGCTTAGCAATGAGTTCCCAAAAGTTTCATCCACAATCAAGACGACAGCATCAGCACGTAATTGAGTGTAGCTAAGCAGTTGATGACGATTTTATAAAGTTTTTAAGAATTGGGACCATAGAAAATGTTCATTCCTGTTGGTTAATTGACAAAAATGACAAAAATCATTGAAAATCACGGAAGATGTAGTGAGTCATCAGGTGACCAAATGTATGAGAGGAAGACCTCGAAAACTATGACGATTTGGACGAGGTGGATTACTGAAATCACGGAGTGTACTTATGAAAATCTTGCTTGGGAACTCTGAACTAAACGTGAGGGTTGAGATGCGTTCAGAGTAAAATTTACCAAAGCTAACTCGTTAAAATATGATGAGAAACTTCGACACTTGCCCAACCGAAGAAAAGGGTATCCACAGAAGGGAACTGCGAAATGCATTACATTTGTAAGTCATCAGGCGAGATGGCATTGATCTTGATTCTTGCCAAACTGGTCTGAGTCTACAAGTGAAGCAGTTTGAATGGGCCTGGAGCCCGGAGGTGAGGTGCTGTCCGTTGTGATGATTCCCGGAATAGTACGCTATGGCAGTCGAGAAATGTCATCTGTTTATTGAACAGGTAACATACTTCGTGAGGATTGTCAGCAGTGCAGTTGAACTCTAAACCGTTCGGCCATGAGCGGCTGAATAGATGTGGTTAACTCACATTTAGACAGGACAGTGCCACTCAACTTTCCTTCTAAGAAACCACATCACACAATTACGTATTGACCACCTCATCTAGTGACGACCTCTCAGATGGAAGATCCAATCGTCGTGTAAAATATTACTTCTTCTGAGCTTCCATCATCATAGAAAGCGAATCATCACTGTTAAACGCTCATGCTTTGCTGCCATACAAACATGATCTTTTTGAAAAATTTATCGTGAACAAAAGAATAAAGTTGGATTTGAAAGAGACTTAGTGTCGGTCTCATCACAATCATTCCGAGGTGCCCACACCTCCTGATATTTATTCAGATATTCTGGGTAGAAACTGACAGAAAAACGCCAATGACGTTGATTAGCACCCATATGTTGCATTGTGTCCAACCTTGCACAGGACAGATCATGCGGAGCCCATCCTGGATGGCGGGTCACACAGACAGTATCCGGGCCCTTCGTAACCTCTTTCATACCCCTCTGTCAGGTCAAAGGTTTGCCACCTCCCTAATCACGCTGCTCTGAACTGGTCACAGGAAACCGCACTCTCTCCGGCAAACTATGGGTTAGCATACGCAATACGTGACCCAATCATCGCAGTTTATGGTATTTGGCACTCTTCGATGCGAATCCCGTTTGCACAACCAAATACTCACTCTCCAATAGTCTCGCGTCGGATTCGCCAGCACCTAACTACACGAGCTATGGTTCTGAGACAACGGTTGTCGAAGTCCTCAAAACGTCTCACTTTAGCTGCTCTAACAGGCCAAGTCTCACAACCATACAACAAAACATCCCGTACTGTAGCCTGATGAACATGTCCACTGAGATTCAGGGATATGCCACTTTATCGCCATAGGTGTCTCAAATTATCGAACGCGACCCGAGCCTTAGAGATTTGTGCATTGACCTCATCTGTCACACTACAATCGGAACTGATACAACTTCCGAAATACGTAGAACTCTTCACAACCTTGGGTATTTAGTGACCGCATGTCCAGAAGGATGACCGCATATTTTGTGGGCGTTACGCGCATGCTAAAGGACGGAATGACTTTGGTCATTTCATCCAAAATCACCTGGACCTTCTCCTTTACGAAGCCGAGAACGATGTTTTCTGCTAGTAGCGGCTTACATGGCCTCTGAATCTGGGACAACGGTTGTCAAGACAACGGTTGAACATCGTTCCGGCTATATCCTGGGACGTTGCGCACGCTCACTCTCACCTGACATGATAATTCGTCGGTTCAAATTATGTCCAAGATTGGCTTGAACATTTCTCCGAGATTCAAGCGGTGCCTCTGTTCTGTCCGATATCTAGTGCATGAACAAAGCCGGTAACACTGTGCCACAGGTAAAACACCCAGCATTCTGCAAATACGTGGCGACCTCTTTCCAGCACGAATTCTCATCTGACGGTGGAGCAAATGGAAGGTGGTCCAGAAGGTGATTCTGGTAAATTAATCTAGCTTCCGGATCTGCTACTCTGCACCTTAAGCGGCCCAGGAAACCGAAGGGAGAGGTAAGGATTCATTTCATGATGCCTAAGGCTGTCAGCTCCGGCTGACGTGCAGAGTTTGCGGCCAAAACCGTTGCAAGACTAAGAGGATTGTTAGTCATACAAGAAGAGGTTGAGGGAGGTTGAAGAAAGAGTATGTGGAAGTATGCGGCAAGTATAGCGACCCCTGGACGACTGGTGTGACATGAGATTATTTGTAATTGTAACTCACTGTTGTACTTGGCCTGGGATACTGTCAGTGCGCTCAGTTCTAGACAGGAGGACGATTAGTGTCCACGACAGAAGCCTTTGGCCCAAAAACC
This sequence comes from Opisthorchis felineus, assembly GCA_004794785.1. Classification (NCBI taxonomy): domain Eukaryota; kingdom Metazoa; phylum Platyhelminthes; class Trematoda; order Opisthorchiida; family Opisthorchiidae; genus Opisthorchis; species Opisthorchis felineus. The sequence goes on along the minus strand of SJOL01007771.1, from coordinate 241,719 downwards.
TGACCACAAGGAAGCGGTGTTTGGCGGAAAATGCAACGGCATTGCCATTTTAAAAAGCAAGTTACCACACATGTTCCAACCCCCAACCTGGGGGATCAGGATACTGTATTGATCAGAACTCTAACCTTTGACCAACCTGGTATGAGGGACTCTGCGAGTGCGACGCGGATACCTCCCAGTATAGCGCAACGGGTAGCGGAGATACACAAACCGTCAAACCACGGTAATGTCCAGTGTCTTCGTCATTATAGAGGGCTCCTTCTGGTCTACCTACAATTTGTTGGTAGTGTGTGAGGATTTTTAACTTTTCAGTGGGATTCTGGTGAAATGTGCACTGTTGATGACATTTGATAAGGAGGAAACGGTTGTACAATGCTCCTAAGCTTTTCAGCGTAGTTTGACTTTATTGAAAGAACGAAATATCACCTGAAAATTCTCAGAGGTCCTCAAATCACCAACGAATAAGTAAAGCTTACTACATCTTGCATCGGGTTTAGGTTGAGAACCCACATTTGCACCCAATCATGTGTTCATGCGTTATTTGGAAGGAGCGCGGATTTCGACGACGCAGTTTTCTCCTTCTGTAACAAGTCACTTCCAGCAAAATTCTGTGGTGATAATTTTTTTGTCGCTGCTTTGGTTAGATTATTATTTCTTGGAGAGTGGATTTTTGTCCTTCCTGTGCATTTGTGATGGAACACAGCATATTGTAGGAATTGCCAAGCTGAAACATTCTTGGAACATGGGCTCTTCTTATACGAATGTTTCTCATCTATGAGGTATCGGGACGGTTGACCCACCTCCCTGTCTCCAGAATAATGAAGTCTAGATAATTGAAATACGGGAGGATTCTCGCCTTCTTCCTGCGGACAGGTGCTCGCAAATATAAGTAATATACGACAATGTAAGCTTATCTGGTGAGCGGTGTGAGATAGTCACGTGAGTCGACGTCACAGTGCTTGATTGGTCCTCTCTCTTGGTCATCTACAAACCGTCATGTTTTGGGTAATTCGGTTTCAAAGAAATTGCAAAATGGAGCTAGCACTCTCATTTTATAAGCCCTCATTTTTCAACTTTATCCACAGACCTGGTCGACTGCTGTTTATTTTGAATTTTGCACTGGAAAAATAGGCTGTAGGTAAGAGTTTTCGGTAAACTTCTTCTTCAGGCACTTGTCTATGGACTGAACCAGAAATCTGTATCACAAAGAAAAAACTTACCAATCGATTTCTCAGCTGTGGTCCGTCACAGAAGAGTCGGTCTGAAAAGTAATCAACTTAACTGTGGTTTCTCATGGCCAGACTTTTGAAGAAACCAATCGCCGCTTCGACCGCCCAACTTCGCTGAAATTGGAGAGGACTCCATCGAGTGCATACAGTGGTCCGCGTATACCACCCCGAGCTTCACCCGCATTGCCAGAAGGGTTGCAAAGCCGGCGGTGCCTGGAAGGAGATGCACTTCTTATGGCCGTGATCACTTTTCAAAATATCGGTCCGCAAGTGCCTCGGACGAGGAAGGCATGCCAGAAACTGAGCACGATACGCTGAATCTAGTGGTCTGAATAGGTCCTACGGTAGTGATACTCCACCTGGACTTGTCGGTCCCTTTGAGCAATAGAAATATGGGTCAATCATACCAAAACTGGTACCTTTCAGCACGACACTCATGATTTACGTCGTCGGAATGAAGACTTCACCCACACACTGTCGAAATTGAACTTTCACGATTCGAAATCTCAGTGGAGCTTGGTCATCCTCAAATCGAACAGGCAGTTGCTGTGGCACAATAACAGCACTCCTGCTTCGACGTGCTCCATTTTGATCATGATCAAACCCATGCAAGTCTATTTATTTGCTGTTCAATTTGCTCGGAATGAGTGAAAAGCCTAAACGGATAAGCAGAATATCCTAATCTACAATCCGATGGTTTAGGCCTAATCGCCCGGTTATTAACCACTCAAGTTTTATCAAATCGATCAGTTTCCAAACACTCGATCCTGAGACTGTCCAGCAGGTTCAGCCCCACAAAAGTTGTGAACTTAATTAATGTAGGTGCCATGCTAAATAATATAATATATATAATATATATGATAATCACTGAGAGAAATCAGTTGACCAGGTAATCAATTCGTGCACCTTGAATGTCCAGATTTGGTGCAAAGCTTCTATCCTGCATGGTATGGTTATGTCACTCTGGCATTTCTTGCACCTATCAATCGCGTCAAATTTACTTTGGCCATCAACTGGAGCCAGTCCATGAACGAATGTCAGTCAGCTCCCTCCAAACTGTCTGTGCTACAGATTAAAACAGGCGTTCAAACATTTGCAAATCCGTAACGAACGGAAAGCCCGATCTGAATTGCAAATCAGCCTTTTAATGTCATACGTCAGTCATAATTAAATACAAACATCTGTGTGTCCTGAAGCTTGTGGAATTGTTTTTGTGCGCGCACCAACGCAGATTTTGAATTATCGTAACATTAGCTGACCATTAACAGAGGCAGATTACGGAAGCAGATTGTAGCCTGATTGATACTGGGGAGTTCCCCCAGTCGTGTTATGAAATTATCGGCAGACAGATATTACCAGAATCAGCAACCTTACCGGCAACCTTATGAGTTGTGTGTTACTTTGAGACAATAAGATATTACCGGACTTTGCCTGCTAGTGGCTTGGTACAGATCGGCGAATAACAGTCTTCACTGATACCCTTCCACCAAACGCTTTACTGTCACCAGTGGCCACTCTTAGGATGCCACAAGGGAGCTGGAATTCAAAATGCTATTTCGTACAAAACCGATACAATAATCCTCCCATAAACTCCGAAGAGGGACTACTCTACAGTAAGCATTCCTCCAGAGATGCCAGTTTAATCTACATAATGAGCTCACGGATTGCCTCACTCTGATAGACGAGTACGCTCCAGGAGAAAGATCATGAACCATGGTCCATAGCAAAACGCAGCAAAAAACGTTTTTCAAGATCCACATAGTAATTTGAACTATGAGATTTTCGAATGCAGATCACCGCAACGACAGCTACTAAACTGCCCAACATGTATGGTTAAACTACCTAGAAGAACTCATATTTGAAATGGGAATCAAAGCGGTGCCATATGCTAAATAGTGAAGTTTTCCAGCCCGGGTTCCTTTTCCCCATTGCTAGCGCTTTAGCGTCTGGATCAGAACATGAGTAATCATGTCACAGTTGGTTAGAAAAGGTCATCTGTTCAACGCCTACTGAGTTTATTGGAAAGGCCACCTACAATCAAAGGAGAGGTACTCGAATTTGTGAAGAGTTCTACGTATTTCGGAAGTTGTATCAGTTCCGATTGTAGTGTGACAGATGAGGTCAATGCACAAATCTCTAAGGCTCAGGTCACGTTCGATAATTTGAGACACCTATGGCGATAAAGTGGCATATCCCTGAATCTCAGTGGACATGTTCATTGGGCTACAGTACGGGATGTTTTGTTGTATGGTTGTGAGACTTGGCCTGTTAGAGCAGCTAAAGTGAGACGTTTTGAGGACTTCGACAACCGTTGTCTCAGAACCATAGCTCGTGTAGTTAGGTGCTGGCGAATCCGACGCCAGACTATTGGAGAGTGAGTATTTGGTTGTGCAAACGGGATTCACATCGAAGAGTGCCAAATACCATAAACTGCGATGATTGGGTCACGTATTGCGTATGCTAACCCAT
>SJOL01007771.1:224905-236292 GCA_004794785.1 Opisthorchis felineus | reverse complement strand
GAGAAGTTAGCAGTCTCAGACACGATTTACCTGTTTAGTAATGCGTAGTCTGACAGCTTGACAGCTGATATCAAGTGCGTTATGCTGTTATCCAAGTACAGGGCCATGCCGGCCATAAAAAACTCAAGCATCGTGCTGACAGGTCACGTGATCATTAGCTGCGTACGCGGCTACCTGACATTTATCGACAGCATGCAACCCTTGTACCAGCAAGCGATGTGATAGATACCCCCCAGGAGTTTCACCTTCATTTGAGCAAAGATTATATAGGTGTTTTACAGCTTCTTAATTAATCCAGCTTCATCTAATAAGTCAGTCAGTAAGAAGATTGTTTCATTTGTGAGTGTGTTCTAAGTTGGACTCGATCCTATGTGAAATTGTCGCCCACTTGTCATCCTTCTCTCATCGATCCTGAGTTAGAACATGAGTTTTTCAATCAGAAAATTGTTTGTCCGAACCACGCACGCACAGGACCGCACTGAGGCTGCCTTGATCATGTGACACGAATCGATCGACCCGGTCGTTCAACGGCCCTTTAGACCAGCTCACAGCATCCAATTAGATGCGACTTGGGTTAAGCTGACAACCAATCGCCCGTGTGTCTACGTTTTCTAATTTAGTAACCAATCTTAGCTGCTTACCTAGTTATTTACCCCTTATTTTAACCATTAGATATGTATTGACCTGACGAGAAGATACCGAAAACATTAATGTTCCTTACTGTGTTCTTGTTGATCTTCCTTAGTTATTTAAAACCTATCAATGAAGAGTTTTCCGGTTTTCAGGGTCTGGCGAATTTGAGGATACCAACTGTTGGACTACTGCGGGTGGGTTAGTCTTAGCCCAATTGGATTTCTAAGATTTTGCTAGTGATGTCCACGAACTGCTCAGTTTTATCGGTTGCTGATGGTAGGTGTGCGATCAGGAAGTTTACGTTCGCACGCCTTGTACGGTTTTTTGCTCACCAGTATATTACTTTACAGACAAGAGGGTAACGTGTTTTTTGTCCAAAAAACGGATTGACTTCTATGCAAGTGTAATAATAGTGATTCATCGTGTTTCGCCCACAGTCGTTCCAGGTTTGAAGGATGTGAATACGTACGAGGAGCAGACAAGTGGGTAACCCATCTCGATCGAAAAGTTCATTAGTTTCTAAAGTCCCCTGCCAGTCATTAAGTCACCAGTCTTTGTATGATGGGTTAGTCATGATAAGTGGACATCTAGCATGGTAGGCAGGACGAATGAGTGACCAGTCACGTAAGAGAACCGTCACATGAGGTATGGCCCGATATGTGCAGATATTAAACAGATCGAATGGTTGATTTCCCGGCTTGTCACACTGTCAGTACGCCCAAAAGGTTGCAGACAGGTCAAGTCCCGGTTCCATGTGGTTGTTGATCTAACCCTGACCTCTAAGCTCATCTTATGTATCCTAACTACGACTCACCCTGCTTTCTGTTCTGGTGAGAACTGTTTTACTGTTTCATGAGTCCAGTTCGAGAGCAAAGTTAAGTTATTAAATGGAACTACTCATACTTTTGCCGAACAATCTTTGACAGCCCACGATCGTTTTCACCCTTCCTATTCTAGGTTACCAGGTAGGGGCGCAGTCCCCGAGCTTCCGTCAACCTTATGTTCCAATTGAACCCAAATTGGACGGAGTTGCCAGATTCTCTCCTTTGCGCAATAATTTGGTATAAACGGGAAATTCAATTGAATTTCAGCTGAATCTCCCGTCTATGATGGTCTTTTGAAAATGAATGCACTGCACCAGGCCTACTCATGTTTCATTTGGTAAGATACGCCAGTTTTGCAATACATTGTGTGGACTTAACACACTACTCATAAGGTTGCTGAGCACCCTTCAACAGCCCATGACTGGCTTCACCCTCCTTCGGACTCACCAGTTAGGCGCATTCTCTCTCACCATTATGTTCTACTTGAACTCAAATTGTACGAAATCCACGAACTACACTCATTTTCACACCAGTTTATTGGTGATCCCCAAGATGGGCGAAACCTGTCGTGGGTTGTTAAAGCTTCCTTCAGCAGCTTCTTTCAAGAAATTATAATGATATATCTCGAATACCGTACCAATAGAAACATGAGGAGGCTTTAGTGCATCACATTCAGTACAGAATGCGCCAACATTCCTACTTGTTTGAGAACTAAGTAATATGGGACGAGTACTCAAAATCCGCATTTTGCACGTTCATCCCATACTAGTGATCTCAGTAAAAACGAACGTTAAGGAAACAGCAAACTACACAAAATTTACTACAACTATATCTTGGTCGAAAGAATACGATGCCGCCCCCTCTCTATGGCAAGCAGGTACCAAGCTTCGAAGAGATTCAGGCGTACAACCCTTCCCGAGTATTTAGCTGAGTTCAGCTCACACTTAAGCTGGCACTCAAGCTCACTTTGATGGATTTATACAGCTGACCAGATGCCAAAGAAGGTCAAGTTAGGGAATTTTAACAGTCAGAACTAAGTGCATGTTTGGCGCACGCTGGTTGACCTTTACCATACTTTCGCCCGCAGGATTATTTGACTTGAAAGCTAGCCAAGGGAAGCCAAGCAGACTGAGCGTTGATCGATACTTTTCTAAGTATGATTGGAAGCCGACTTATGGATAACATAACAGACGGTACGTTTGACGATATTCGACCTGTTTTCAGCTCCTTTCATTTGCTAAGTTTGGTGCCATTCGCCAGAACCTGTGAATACGGGTAGCGTGTTACGTCTGTTGAACAAAGACTGGTTCATTAAATCTCTGTCTGATCACATCTCACAGTGGCTGACAACAGCATCCACAGCACAATTCCGAAACCGACATCCAGTGACTGTGACTTTCACGGAAGCTCTTCTCACCCGAATGCACCAGCTGACATCGAGGGTATAGTGTTCAGCCAGTGCTGTTATCATAGGCAATCTTCAGGATATTTCGACTTTTTCTTCCATCGACCTTTATGTATTGTAACAATCACCGTTGTTCTACACCATCAAAGTAGATAATCCTGATGGCTTTAAGTGTGTGACTGACAAAGGTGAACTTCCGAACTATTTGTCTTTCACACCAGGTTGTTGAGTTGGATCAAGAAAACACAATCATTCAAGATTGCTGGTTAGTTTTCTAGAATAACCTGCTATCCATATCACGTGTGGCATGGACACACAAGCTAGCAACGAGGTATCCTCTTTCGGAATCAGCCGAATGCTTCACGATAGCTCTGAGAACTTACGGCTTGTTAAGGACGCTTTGTGTATATTAGATCGAAATGATTCCTGGTACTTAAACAGACTTCATCGAATGCAGAAAGCTGCATCAAACTGAGTAATTCCGTCTAATTGTACATGTGGGTCAGTAGTATTGATGGCATAAACAATAAAATGCAAGGAATCTCAGCAAAAATATATCTTTCTTTAAATTAGTTTCGGTCTGCACAAGAGGTGCCGCAGATCACCTGTCCTGTTTATCCGCAATTAAGCGAACAGTACGGTTTGTTGACAATCTCTCTCCCTCTTGCAGAAGATCGAACGCAGAAGCCAAAATGTGACAAATTCGGTCAAGCTAGTTAGTCGCCTTAGGTCTGGGACAATGGATAATTAGGCGATGTAGGGTCGCCCGACAGTCCCGACGTACTGCAGAAAAATTAGTAAGTAGTAAGTGTTCCCGCTAAAAGTACATTCAACATTTCACAAAAAATTAACAGGCTTGTAAACAAAAACAAGATACTATAATATTATTATGCACATAGAAACAAACGAGGTTGTATAAAAGCAAAAAATGGAATTACGTGGGGAATAGATCCCAAAAATAACGGGAAAAATAAGAAACACTAATGATTAAAAGGAATACCGTAAAAATTAGCTAATTAGGTATACACGGATAGATGGGTAGATAGATAGATAGATAGATAGATAGATAGATAGATAGATAGATAGATAGATAGATAGATAGATAGATAGATAGATAGATAGATAGATAGATAGATAGATAGATAGATAGATAGATAGATAGATAGATAGATAGATAGATAGATAGATAGATAGATAGATAGATAGATAGATAGATAGATAGATAGATAGATAGATAGATAGATAGATAGATAGATAGATAGATAGATAGATAGATAGATAGATAGATAGATAGATAGATAGATAGATAGATAGATAGATAGATAGATAGATAGATAGATAGATAGATAGATAGATAGATAGATAGATAGATAGATAGATAGATAGATAGATAGATAGATAGATAGATAGATAGATAGATAGATAGATAGATAGATAGATAGATAGATAGATAGATAGATAGATAGATAGATAGATAGATAGATAGATAGATAGATAGATAGATAGATAGATAGATAGATAGATAGATAGATAGATAGATAGATAGATAGATAGATAGATAGATAGATAGATAGATAGATAGATAGATAGATAGATAGATAGATAGATAGATAGATAGATAGATAGATAGATAGATAGATAGATAGATAGATAGATAGATAGATAGATAGATAGATAGATAGATAGATAGATAGATAGATAGATAGATAGATAGATAGATAGATAGATAGATAGATAGATAGATAGATAGATAGATAGATAGATAGATAGATAGATAGATAGATAGATAGATAGATAGATAGATAGATAGATAGATAGATAGATAGATAGATAGATAGATAGATAGATAGATAGATAGATAGATAGATAGATAGATAGATAGATAGATAGATAGATAGATAGATAGATAGATAGATAGATAGATAGATAGATAGATAGATAGATAGATAGATAGATATAGCGTTTGCTTGATCGATCGGTCGGTAGATAGTTAGATAGCTATTAAGATGAATAGATGGATGGTCCTAATCTTTCTTAGTTGTATCTTCGCATTGTTTACTCTTATCAAGTTTTGCGAGGCTTTTCTTTGGAGCGTGACCACTTTATACATAAATTGTGATCTTTCCACAAAAATCTCCAATATGTTTCTTTATAATCTCAAAAATATCTAATGGAACGAACAATTTCTTCATATAATTATACAAGGCTATACCTACTTTCCGATAATATCGGATCTGTTGGACTGAAGGTTACTTGACAAGTCTACATGTAGATAATAGCTCAGAACATGCAGAGGCATGGTGAACGTGAACCTTAGGTGTGACACCGTGCGACTTTTCCACAAATCAGTCTACCTGATGAGCTTCAAGAAAGGCGAAACCGGTCATGGTCTGTCGAAGAATTTTCAGCAACCTTACGAGTAGTGCATTACGAATATACATGTATCACGATATCTCGAATATCGTAGCAACTGAAACATGAGGCGGCCTGGTGCAGCACATTCAGTTGCCTGGAAACATCACAAACGAAAGATTCAGCTGGGTTCCAGGTGAGTCTCTCGCAAAACCAAATTTGTTTGCAAATGAGTGTATTTTGCAGAGGAATGCTTTTTTGATGTGCGCGAAACGATACTTGGAAGAAACGTTTTATTAAAAAACCATGAAGCAGCTGACAGGCGGATTATTTTCGTAAAACGCAAATCACTATTTCGATGAATGACATTTTCTCTTCAAAAGCACGCAGTATACTGAAACGAAAAGTGGTTGCTCATAAAAGACAAAGAATTTCATCAGACCATGATGAACATCGAATAATTCCATGAGTACCATGAACCGTGATTGATATTGTCATGAGTGAACTTTTATAACGACCATTCTCGAAGCCTTCTCCGAGTTCAGTGCGGCCAAAGGAAAAAGATAATGTCAGAACAAAAGAAGCTGTCCTTATGAACTGCGTAACCACTGGCTACTTTGATAAAACCTCCCTTAACTTCAAAAATAATGTGGATTTTGGCAGTTTTTTGGATTATTTGCAGCAGGAATGTATTTACTAGTGGTTGGTCAGATAGTGTTGGTCTGTTTACCGAGTTTGGCAACTCATTTGCAAACGTTTGACCACCATCTCATAAAACGGCATCAGTGCGCGCACTGATGAAGAACCACTGAAGGTTGATTGGGAGCAAAAGGCATCACTAGTTTCATCATTCAACGAGGTGTCAATTTGACCTGGACGAGTTATACTCTTCTCCCCTCAAGCGTCTCTCATGTTGCGTTGATACTTAGACGATAACATGTCCATCTTACCCTACGTTTGTGATATTCGACACTAAGAACAGTAGTAATTGTGATGGAGTGAAAATTGGTTTTCCGCTCTTTTTGAATTGATAACAAATGAATCTGCCTCTTGGTACTCATCAAACAAAGCACTTTACGTTCTTTCACAAAGTTTATTTCAGTTCACACACACACAGCATTCTTCAAGATGATATTGAAGCTGTTATTGGTGGTGTTTCTTTTGTTACTAAATGTGGAGCACCTGACGAGTCTTCTGACAGCCACGTTCGAGATAAATGACGTACACAGGCAAACTTCCAATAAAATCTCCTTTTAGCTCTGTACTACTGAAAAAACGAGTTGACCCAATCTGGCAGTCTGAGCGAAATACCAGCTGACATGGTAGTCACAACCGAGGTTGTTGTACTATTAGCAACCGGTGCACGATTTTGTAATCATACAAGACTACGGTATGGACCGTTTTGTGAATATGTACGCGTACGTGAGTTAAGTGTCTAGACACCTGACGAAATATCAGCTGACTAGTTTTCGATCTGGCGAGAAAGTGTAGCATTTCAGATTGGTCGGTCCACTTTGCAGATCGCTGTCGTCTGACTGTTGGAACGCGCGCTCACCGTCGGCTGACAGTCTAGCCTGATTGTGGGACGACAACTCCCATCCAATTGGATTGGTTAGTCTCGTAATTGGGTCAAGGTGATAGCCGGTGTACCGTACGACGTTGTCCTAACCAGGATGGCATTCTGTTGCTGTCGGCTAGCGACATATTTGACAATCGTCATCAAGCTGGCGGCAGGTTTTCGCTCAACAAATCGAAAGCTACGGTGAACACTAATGTAGGTCAGACGATTCGCTTGGATCTTCCTAGGCATTTTATCTGCTTAAATTCATCAACTTTGATCGATTTAGGTTCGCTGACCTAGTATCTGATGGGCACATGGAGTTGTGTCTTAGCATCGAATGTGATCTATCGACCTAGAAGGATAGAGTAGGCCTCATCCAGATAATAAAAATTGAAGGGGCAGTCAAATGCTCCTTCCACTTTTTGGTATTGCAGTCTACTGCATTGACTTCATGTTGCGACTTTACGACGTAAGGTAACTTTAATCTGTCTGAGCACAATGCTTCACCACAAGCTTATTCACCTGATAATACTTCTTGGGAATCGACTAAGCTGAGCCAACATACCGGCTGAAATTCGCACTTGGAGTATTGCACTTTGGGCACCTCTGCAAAATCTAGACAGTTAGCACGATTTTATTCGGTTAGTCGATCCACACCTTATGCGGCTTTGTACGCATTGTGTATGGCGTACGCACCATCGCATGGACTGCTACGGAGGTTGGTCCCACCACAGTTATATGAACATGCAACGGACAGGTACTCAATTCTTCTGTCGCTCGAGCAACACACCAGAGTACCTGTGCAGCTGAGTTAGGCTATCCAAATTGCAATATCTTGGCCCCTCTTAAGGATGTGGCCCTCACAGACCACCTGATCTGGAAAAAATTGTGTACTGACAGCAGTGTTTTCGAACAGACAACCAAACCTGACGAAATCGCCCGTGCACAGGCCATACGCGTAGCCATGCCGCAACGGCTGCTAGCCCGCTGGCAGTGGCAGGACCGGTATCTGCCGCTCAGTTCGCAGGCGGTCCCGACAGCATGAGTCAAACAGTCCCGTCGATCACAGCTTCGGGATTGACCGCCTTTTGACTTCAGTGTACTTGAGCAATACACTCATGGACAGCCCGACATTAACATAGGTCTTGTATGCAGTAAGATACCCATACGACCTGAGCGATTTCCGAAAGTGCGTAAAGAACCCAAATGGAATAGGTGACTGTGTTTGTCAAGATCCACAAACTACTGAAGAAAGCCTGGGCCCGAACCCGATCACTTTCTCAGCGTGCCAATCGATATGTCGAGAGAAAAAATACCGAAGCGTATCAATTGTTAGTGCCTATGGTATCCAAACCAAGTTTCAACGCCTAACAACAAGGAATGTTAGGAAAGAAAGCAACCTGAACTCGGCCATATTCCACAAGGATGTTGTGACTTAACTAGACGTGTTACAATAGAGCAGTGGGTAAATTGATCGCAAATCAACCGGTTTTCAAGAGTCTCACACTTCTGTGCAGCTGAAAATACTGAGTTTGTTTTGAAACATCAACCGCAGACTCAAGTATGCAGGTAAAAATGAGGCAATGAAAGGCTCCTGGAAACAGCCTGGTTATCTGCACCGCTTAAACTGACCCGCTGGTGACTGACTGCTTTTTACCGAGGTTCGAATAGCTGTTGATGTATAAGACATGATAAAACTGATGTAGAAATTCAAGACCGGTTTACCCGGTTTATTGTGTCTAAAAGCGATTGACTGATAGCGCGACTTCAGGAAGGGTGGTTAGTTGTTTGTTAGTAGTCAAACGGAAGTAAGGAAAACAAATAGCTGTTAGAATACCGCCCAAATGATCGTAAATGGATCCATTGATTTGCCAACTCAGTCAGTCGTATCAGCGAACACAAAATGTCACCTGATCGGGAAAAATCGAACCCTCGACGTCCCTGTATGGGATAGTTGTGCACCAAAATCGTCACTTTAATCAAAAAAGCGGAGTGACGCTTCACATTAAATTAATGCGTTGGGTCGTCAATTCATCAAACGTAAAATGTTACCTGATCAGGTAAATTCGACCTCTTAATCACACACACTGGGATATTTGTGCATCAGAATAATCTTTTTACCCGAAAAAGAACGGAGTGACCCTTCCGATACAACTCACGTGCGTAGCCATTGATTCTTTCACTCGACATCACAAGGTATCACTAGTATTATATTGCGAAACAGTACTTGAGATATTGTCATCGATCAGCAACTGACATTGTTTCAACCTAGAATGAATCCGTAAACGCTCTCCTCCAATATCCAACTGATCCACGGGGTTGGATTTCTATCATTGAAACGCACCCACCAAGACATTTTAGACTTCATCACCTGCTAGTGATACATGAGCACACGTGTCAATCTATCGAAGTCTGGGACATAGGGGCGCATCAAACCCCGGACATCTCGCAATAAGCCCAAAGCAAATTCCTTCGATCGAGAAGAACCAAAGCTCAGGTAGAAAAAGGTTACGAGGCTTTCCCATGCCTCCGAGAAAATTTCAAGATTTCTAGTGTTAGAAGTAGACCGAAATTAGGCGAATCGGTGGCTAATTTCACCGCTTGATGAGAGGCTCTTTGTCCTGAAACTTGGAAGGTAATGTGAGTAACAAGCTGCTATAAGGTTTCCATCATATGTGACTCTATATCTTCAGCTTATACGTAAGATTTCTAGTACCGTCAGACCAAACATAGAGGATGAATTTCCGATCGACGGACTGCGGCCATCCTATTCGATCCGGTGCGAAGGACCTGCACCTCTAGAGTGTCAACGCTTTTGGTTGGTAACATAAACTGAAAAGACGGGCCTTGGTATTCGATGACACTGGTTATAGTGGAATGTATAAGTTGGCTAGGTTACAAAGCCTTGACGCGTTTTCAGTTGATGAAAGAAATCTGCGACACCCGATTCAAACGCGAACACAAACCTTGTCGGAATGTTATCTTTCACATTCAGGTTAACCTCACTGGGTGAGACTGGATACCGAGTAAAATTAGGACGAGACACGGTCAATGAAATAGTCGTCCAGCTACTATGACGTTTTTTCGATGCCTAGCTGCCAAGTTACCCGAAAAAATCATAAGGACCATGATGCTTCCGGGTCACCCAAGCCTCGACAGGAGCAGAAGTTGGGTGTGAAACACGGACCTTCCGGTCGGTAAGTTCGCGACTTAACTACTGAGCTCTCTCGAGCTCACGGTCAAGAACCGATGTTCTGTCATCCGCAAGTGACCAGTCGCAAACTGGGTTAGACTAGGTCAGTGGGAGCTCGAGTTTGTATCATCGTTTATTTTCTGAAGTATGGATTTACGAGTCAGGAAAAAAGGGGAAATTGTCCGCTCGCATTCAGGGTAACGATAATCCGGAACAGCAGAAACCAACTTACTTGTACACCTTAGGTAATCCCGAGGCAATAAACGAAAAATAGCTTTTAAAGCGCGCAATAAAAAGAATTTGATCTGAATTGTATGCACAAAACAAACCGCGGTTTCGCCAGAGGATAACGAACGGATTTTCCCGTGGGACAATCAATCCTGTCAGGCAAAAATTTGGCAGTTTGTTTCAATTTCAAACACTGGGGGGGGGAAGCTAAGTAAACAAACCTATATTCTGACCATGGCGATAGTTGCTGACCGTGTACGATAACGAATCTGAAGATCAAACGCATTTCATTGTTCGTCAGGAAAAACAAATGAGAAATTCGATTACAACGTCTTATAGGATGCTATTCGAATATGAGACGGTAGGTTTCTATCCGTCCTCAAGTACCATACTCGTTGGTCTCCTTCTCGCGCCACTCGCTGAACACGTGATCTTCATCCGAGGTGATTGTTCGCTTGTCACGGCGTGAAGCTGATCACGCCTTGATTCACATTCCAAGGTGATGCACTTCCGCTAAACGGTCTCTGCTTGATTTATCGTCTTACAATCAACACTTACAATCCGTCAGTTGCAGCTGTCACCAACTAATGTAAAATTCAGTTGACTGGATGAGCTTCCCGTTTAAAAATCAGTGAATTCATAGAGGAAGTCCATGAAGAATCAGTTCTTAGAGGGTGCGAATGCATCCACATCCATTTCCACGTATTCGTTCAGTACAACAGACAAATAACCGAAACCGACAGCTAATTTAATAAAATCAGGCTCAAAAAAAAACGATTTCCCCGTCTCTTTAAGCTGGACAAAGCAGAGGCACACCCTCATTGGTCTATGGGAATCTATGCTCTCCTAACCACAGAGGTGTGAGGCAAGGAGATCCACTCTCCCCATTATTGTTCACCATGGCTATGGGTGAGGTTCTTGGATTGTCGATACCGCAACTGGGGTATGAGTTCCATGACACCCTAGTAGATGGTTTTGCCTTCGCTGACGACTGGATCGTGTGTGCAGAAAGTCAGGCTCGCCTTGAAGAGAAGCTTGAAGCTGCTGCGGTCGAGTTTGGAAGAGCTGGTATGAAGACAAACGCCCGAAAGACGAAAGCGATGGTGATTTGTGGGGACAGGAAACTTCGGGCGACAGCAGTCTCAGTCGAACCATTTTGCTTCGCCGAGGAACTCATCACTCCTATGGGTC
>SJOL01007771.1:181820-200280 GCA_004794785.1 Opisthorchis felineus | reverse complement strand
CCGATAGCTTCAACGCAGGATCGCCGTTGGTTTCGTGAGACAGCCATATCTGTCAGGGTCACTGATCATCCGTTCGTATTGTCCAGTGTTCCCCATCCAGAGAGGCACAGGAGTTAGCAACACAAATGAGTTGTCTGGCAGTGGCATACTTCTTTGCCAAGTCATGGACTGAGCTCCCTCCCGGATCGTCCCCATCCGGTACATGACCGCGTGCAGAAAGGTCTACAAGGCGAACGATGTTCTTGCACCCCTTCTGAATATGAGAATTACTGTCGAGGCACTCAATTCTATCAGTATTCTGTCGTGCTTCCAGATACTTTAGAGTAAGTTCGTCATGTAAGCCACAAGGGATTCACCATCATTTTTGGGGATCGCAGGATTCAAATGGTCTGGACCAGGTATTTCGCTGCGCTGAGACAATGAAATTTTACGCCTGACTTTCGTTGTCGATAGCAAATTTATGTTCCCATCCCACTTGGGTTCATCTAGCCATTCCAGAGAATGAGGTGGCATAGGCCAAGTGAACTGTCCTTCAAAGTGTTCGGCCCATCGTTCAAGAGGACGTTTCTCTGAACGAACTGAGGTCCTATCATTTTCAGAGGTCGTTTTACTAATACTCTTCATCGGAATGGTATATAGGGTTTGATTGTTTCCTGTTGCAGAAGCTTTCTTCATTTTGCTGGCTCTATTCACCCACCAGCGCTCCCCGTTATCCCTTGAGCGCTTTCCATTATTTGACGTTTCTGGGATCTGAGTGCACCAGTCCCATCGTTTGATGCTGGTACACTTTTCCTGACATCAATGAGAGCTGTTAGTCGCTACGGGATCCAGTGCTCATTGGGGTGTGCAAGGGACCACCAGCAGACAGTTTCAAAAGCTACGAGCATGGGTTTTTTCACCTTTCTCCAATCATCATCCAACTCACTATTACAACTACCGTACTCATCGAGTTCTGGAAGCTTGTTAGCCAAATCAGCTAAGTACTGCTGAGCTACGGAGAGGCTTTGCAGATGATTAACTGAATGATCTTTTATCGACCGGAAAGCGGACTGGTACGCGTGCCTGCATATTGCCGTGGTCAGAGTCAGGTGGTGTACTTCAAAATGAGCGACAATCGTGTATCGAAGCTCTCCATCGGTAGCTGGTTGTCATATGATCCAAATAAATCCAGGGCTGCTTTTGAAAAATACTCTCATTTACACACGAATTTGGTTTTACAGGAGGCTCAAACGAATCCAGCTAAACCTCGTTTCAACAACCTTATGAGTAGTGTGTAACGTCAAGTCCAGGGCTGTGGCTTCAAATTTACTCGATGTGAACCCATGTTCTGGAGGCTTGTGATGGCTAAAAACAAATGTTCAATAGCTAACTTGGGAAGCCTTTCCCCATCAGTTGTGTGGTGAGCGTTGATCGCGAATCAGCCACCAAGTCGGACTTTCTTCGGACCTAGTCGGCAATCTGGGTATTCATATCACCTGCCAGAATCACAGAATCATTTCCTGACAACTTACAATAGATGCCAATGTTAGAATTGCTTTCTGTCGGGGTGAATGTTGACACAACAACAACCTAGCGTTGTTTGCCGCGTCGGGCTATATTCAGCTCAGTTGAGCCAGTCATTCGAACAGCGCAGAGACGGCTATTTATTGAAATCCAGTCCAGTAAAGCGCACTCAGCCCTGTCGTTAACCAAAATTCCCACACCGTAGACACCGCGAACCACTAAATCAGGATCATCAGACACCCTAAGAGTAAGTTGCGAGAAATATGGGTTCTTCCCAAGCGGCTCGAGCGGTCTGTTCCAAGTGGGGTCTTGTATGCGTGTTTCGGAGGCACAACATAAATTGATAGAAAGAGAGAGCGAGGTATGAACAAGAGATACCTCTTGTCCCATTTGGCGCAGAGTAAGGATGCTGGGGTTGAGGTAGCCCAGTGGTTAAGGCACGAAATTAGTAACCAGTGGGTCCGTGGTTCGAATCCAACCTGTAAGTCTGGACTGCTTCTTGATCAACCTGGAAGTAACTCACCCCTCTTGCTTCCTTAGGGTAGCCAGGCAGTGAAAGGGTATTAAAGCTGAACAGTTGTTGTTTTGGTTGGAGGACGTTGGAAGCACCAGTGTGGAAAGGACCCCTTGAATTCAATAACGGTTTATTTTGGTTTATATTATTGGGTAGAGATTTGGACATGAAGCAGCGGTCAGATGACCAACAGCTAAATAAATCAGAAGGAATTGTTTGGGGGACGCATGGGAGGGGTCAGCGAATGAAGAGCTGTATGAGCAAATGATACTTCTTAGCTGTCCAGGCTGGGGAAGACAAATCTGGCTCAGTTTGCTGCTCAAAGGCGCAGAGAATAAGGCATAAAAATCCTACTTGTGAAGCCACTGCGCACAACAGATGCCTTCGGAGCATAGCATTTAACGGTATCATTCGTTAGTTCCTTTGTGCTCCAATATAACACGAACTATCTCGCGCACGATACTATGCAATTGTACTTGTCCTGGGGGACCATCAACTTCGGTTATCATGGATAAAAGGGTGGTATAGGTGCAGTTAGAGCCTTTAAGAACTGGAATGAAGTTGCTCCAAATCCTTCGTCGTAGCTCCGCGGCTGATACGGTTTGGAAGTGCTGGTATCCATCAAGTTCGGTTTCACTTATGCAGGTGTGTCCACAAGTTGAGCAGCTTTATAAGTTTACTTGTTCCCGTGCACGTATGCTCGTCGCTTTATTACAGGTCGCTTACGTTCGAGTACCTAACTCCGCGGAGTCTAGAAATGCGCCGCATCGATGTGTATTGAGTTCCGCCAACTTTATACGTTTATATGATCTACAATCCAAATTACTGTTGACTAAGCTCGCCCAAATTTTGTACCTGTATAGTAGCTTCGACTTCGTCCGACATGGAACATCACTGTCCGTCATCATTGTCCCATATAGCGCTTGTTCCGGAATGCGACTAGAATGCTGGCGTTCCACAGATGGTCTAACTGGCGTAGCTGGTTGCGAATTAGGGTGGAGTCATGTGGATGGGACTTCTACCGTCGCTCCTGCTTCATTTTGTCAATTAGCCCTGTTCTCCAAGTGGAAGCTGTGGGCATTCGGATGTGAATCTGGGTGACGCTGTTCTCAATGGTTGTGTTCACAGCCCATCGCACACCAGGATCTACATGGGCCGAGACCATATAATTCGCACAAACTTTGGTATACTTATTTATTTTGTGTCGGTTTTAGTGTACAAGTCCCTTTCCTATTAGGATACCGGAAGACGTGGATATCATGGTGTCAAAACCATCACTGTGCTTAGAGAAGAGATAGTCTCATGGTTTTGACTTGTTCTACTGTGGCATCAGATCCCACTGGACGTAATACGAACATTTATTTTATAGCTAGGATCATGGACACATGTCAGCATTCAACATGGTCCAAGTAGACAAAAACAAATAAGTAAATAAGCACTACTTACGAGTAGTCAAATTATTACCTCGGTTAGTTCCTGTTTGACTTCCTATCAGTGAGCAGACCTTCCAGAACTTTTTCTTTAGGCGGTAGCGAATGATGTGCCAAGGTTTGTTTTCAAATATTCAAAAGCATGTCGGTACTTGGACGTTCTGGGATGATATGGGAGAGTTTGGACCAAGCGATAGACACTGGTAGACTTGGGGAACTCAAACATCAAAGGTACCATTCGATAAAGTGAAAAAAATTTTACTAAAAATTGTACTTTTATGAATAAAAAATACGAACTGAGATGGGTTTTTATTTGATCTCGGGTCAAACATCCCAAAGGGCACTGTTATCAGGAGACTCAGTCATGCTATGACCAGCTGCTGAGGATATCACAAATTTTCATGTAAACTGAAAAATGTTGAACCACATTTCACCCCCGTGCAAAAACGGGTCACATTGACCGGAACCAAAGTTGAGGGCTAAACAGAGTCAGATACTGGTTAGCGTCACCAGAACTGTTGTCAGCGTACCCCTACCTGAAGAATACTCCATTTTTCCAACTTTCATCATGTACTTGTGATGACCTCCCCAGAGTACGCCCGACAACTCTGAAACTGAGAAGAAAACCAACCTTGTCCTCTGCATGCCGACCACAGTGCTCCTCCCCTGAAAATGAACATTATTTCACAGGCTGATTGTAACATCTTTCTCAGCTGTTCTCCATCTGGAGTAACCGTTTTTACTCAGTCCTGCCAGCAATACTCTACATGGGTTCATCTCACTAAACCAAGTGTATATGAGTGAAATGACCCCCTACATTCCAAAGGAAAGGGTCTTTCTGTCTCTTTCGGAGGGAGCCGGGCATTTTTGGGGCATCTGTATGTTAAGTTAGAAACGGCAAATGCTACTATGTCTTCGTTGCATATGGAAACACATATAATTTATAAACGCTTCACCAAATTGGTTACACATACAATTACGGATGGTATGCACAGCAGACCATGATATTTGATCAAATGGCTGTTGATCTGTTCACTGAGCTTGATAAGTGATTTTCAAACGTTTCTTCACCATTCGAGGGAGCATTATCAGTGCGCAGTTAGGTGATGCTATCATTTCGACCGGTGACGAAACGTTTGCAAGTTAGCGAACAGATCAACACCCACCTGATCAGCTTCCAGTGAAAGTAGCTGAGCTACTTTCAGGATTACAAAGCATTGCCAACAATAGTCTATGTTGACCCGAAAGGCGGCGCTCAGGGTCAGGGCGGTTCTGCTGCTCGCATCCAGTGATGGAGATTTCATCATGTCACACTACACCCTTCCCCTGTACTTGCGTCTAACACGTTCATGATATCCTAACTCACCTACTTATCAGATGGTCTGTTAATGCTCCCAAAAGGGACACTGAAAGTACACCATTATTCTTGAATAAACAGGAATTTCGTTTCCGGAGAGTCCTACCTTATCACAGCAAAGTTGTTCTGAACAGAACCTGGGGATTCAGTGGGCATACTTTGGCTCCTTATCAGAACTCGTCAGCTGAGCATACGCTTCACTCTGCTCACTGCCGTACTCTAGACATGAAAACCCAACGTCTTTCCATCACCAAGGCACATTGAACAGGCACGACGCGTTCAATTTATCAAAGATGATAAAGAATGATGGTTATTTTGACATAGACTGAGGGATTACCATGATTTTAGTTGGTGGTTGCGGAATTTTGCAGAATACATACTCACATGACTCTCGTTTGAACAATCATCCTTCTGTCCTGGCGCAACCGTTCTGATGAGTCCACACCAAAGGGGGATGTACTGGGCTTGAGTTTAGATCTTATTCGAGCTCATCAGCAGTACATATACTTGGCCGTGTCGGGGTTTTAAATCCGGGCATCCCACATGCGGGGCGAGAGTGTTACCACTACTCCAACAGCGCACGCTGGACGCATCTGAATTTTAATGTCTGAACAGGTGAACATGTTCGCGCCTCAGTGATGTGATTCCCAACTGCCCGTCTGCGACTATTCACGCAGACTGTCGATCCGGAGTGAGCGAACGGCCTTGTACTTGTTTTTGGAAAATGTAGAGGTTTAGTAGGAAAGGCCATAGACTCCAAGATTAGGCATACGTCAGAAACCTAATCAGGGTAGATGGATGACTCAACCAAGTAACTATCAGATCTCAGTTTGAACAAATGCTTCACTTGTCTTCAGCAGTGACCAGCGATTATAACTTTCACGTGAAGCTATTGACCGCCTCTGAGTGGCATGTTTCCCCGTTTGTTTGTTCTTAACAAGCATGTGGGTACCTCTTCAAAAGACATTGTTCAGCATTCATTCTGACGAACGTCAGCCAACGTGAGGAACCATGAGACAACCTTGTAGCATTTGGTTGAACCTTATCAGTCATTCAGTATCCGTAGTCAACTCACTTTTCAAAACAGCGTGTGCCAAACAATTGGGCAGAATGAGTGGCAGATGCACCTTTAAGAAGATTGTTGAACGTCGGCACTCATGTTGTGTCATTCGTGTAAACAGATAACAGTGTGAAATACCAGAATGAAGTGATAACCAGTTCGCGATGTGGTCGGGTTTTCATAATTTCCTGCACTTCCATCAAAGCAGTATTACCTGGCCTAATGGATGTGGCACTGAGATAATAAGACGAGTTGAACTGATGGCTAATGAACATTTAGTTTGCTGGTGTAACGGCGCATACTACGGATGAGGCATGCGAGTAGTGTGTGGTTTTCTCGTAACTCTGCCTAGCGTCTAGTGGAAGCTGCACCCCGTGGGATTTAATACGGAACCTGTGGAAGTGCTTTGCAGCGTTCGTTTACAGTTGCGTGATAGTCAATGAATATCCACTAAACATCAAGAAGACGAGTGAGAATGTTCAGTTCCTAAAAATAAGGTGCATATGAGATGTTTACTTTCCTGTCCGATAGTTTGTAACCGTTTGGTTGGTGTTTGCTAGCGAACGACTACGGGGTGAGAGGTTTTTCTCCTTACACTGGTAGTGTGAGAAGATCTGGAAATTCCTCAGTTGAAATTTCGCCCTGTAAGTGAAGCCGATCTATGCTAAGAATCCGAGAAGCTCTGTTTTGTCCTTATTGACGGTCATCATCAGTGCTAAACTCATAAGATCTTGGAGTATCTGGAACCCGCTAACTCCCTGCTGCTAGTTTGAGCCCAAGTGAATGCTTATCACACCGCTAATCGGCCGCGTATGGGTGAAACGTCAACAGCTCAACTACTAACCAGGAGGTAGCGGGTTCGACCCATATCCACTGGATTTTCTTGAGGTGCGCACACTGATGATTCGCAATGAAGATGAAACGGCTGTACAGTGATTCTCAGTTTTTCAGCATTGATGAACTTCACCAACATTATGCGGACCTCTTACTTCACCCCGACCCCTACAACGAATGGCTCACACAAATCTAGCTGAAGAATTAAGTAACAAGGAAGATATTAGGAGAACCAGCTCTGAACGTAACTGGACTACACAACTGCCAATGGAATAACCGTTTTCGTTGAGACAGATTTGATTGGTTGTCCTTCACTTGCCATTGACGGATGAGTTCTATTTTTAGTATCACATTTTGGCCCGCCTAGAACTTTCCACGTGAGCTTCATAAAGAGCCCGTTTTCGGCTGCACATGACACGCCTGTACGCGTCAGTGTTCAATAGATCAGCTGATTCGCACGTTCATTGGCTTTTCTGGTTTGGCTAAGCGCATCAGGCTATCAAGCGGCCATCCAGACTCGGGTTCACGGTACTAAGAAGGCATTAAGAAGACTGTGGTCCACAACAGAAAACTTTCTGACAAACTCAAAAATGAAAAAACATGATTAACATTTAATGGTGTCTCTTTCCGATCCCAAACTGAGGGAGACGTCTCACGTAGGTTATTGGACTGAAAACCGGCTGTAACCATGACGAGGGAGCTGTGATCACATCTGACACACAGGTCACCTGCACTTCTCCTATCAAAACGGCTTTTCTAAAAAAATATTCCTGATTTCCCATTGTAATTCCTCCAATAAACCGAAGAGAATGCAAATTCTGGGCCCCCAAAATGGCTAGTCGAACTCTGTTCGAAACAACACGGTAATCTAGGATTGCGGTTGATGTCATACCCGCTTCTAATACAATATTTTGTCAAATCTTGAGGGCTTTTCGTGACCGGACGCGTTCTGGATAGCCAAGGAACTGTTCGCTGAAGCATGTGATGCTAATCGAGGGTTGTGGCTGTCGCAAACAAAAAAGATTTCTTCGACAGCCCACGACCGGTTTCGCCATTCTTGGGGCTGATCAGGTAGGCGCAGTCCCCAAGTTTCCGTCAACCTTATGTTCTACTTGGAACTAAATTGCACGTGAAACTACTATGTTTCAGTCACGGATAGGCAAGATTATCGACTAGCCGGCACAGGTTTCTTATACAACAAAAAGTTCCTTCAGGTCCCGTACCAAACACCCAGATGCTAATCAAATATCATTATTCCGGTCAAGAAAGTGTGCAGGTTGGTTTCAAATTTTCACCTCTGTCACGAGGAAACGCCGTCGTTGGTTCGATATTTTTTGCATCCATCGTACCTACCTCCTTGATGCATGGAATGCGACACTGCTTGATCTTCTCACCTTTATTGACTTCCTCAATTAAAGTTGGATGTGTACCATCGAAAGAAAGTAATTTGAACAGGTACCTGAGAAGGCAAAAAAACACCCCAACAATGCATTTTCTTTGGATGAAGCTTTGAAAAAAGAATTCAAATAAAATGTGCCCAATTTTTGGTCTTTTTTTTCAGAAATATAGACCGGCTCTCGGTCCAGGCTTGATGGTGTATACTATTGGTGAAGAATTCTAGTAGTCTCTACTCTGATGTCCAAACTCCGCCCCCGCACCCGATGGAAAGTGAAGGTTACGACAGAAATTATGAAACCGCTCTGAAGTGTTTGTTTATAATTGTTTGATGTTCGAAGAACCTCCAGGAAAGTTCAAGAGGACACTTTGAAATGTTTACTTTTCAAAAACTCTGTGCAAATGAGATGTTTACTTTCGTCTCTCATGACTTGTGACCGCTTAGGTCGTGTTCGCTAGTCGGCTACTTTGCACAGAAGTTCTCTCCTACTTTAACAGGCAATGGCAGTCCATGGAAGCCATCTGCATAAACGATGCTAGACGAGATCTATCTGCTCAAGTTAAAGAACCAATACGAGGGGAATACTGGTTTCAACTTTGTTACTTGCTGGGCTCCCTATGTATCTTTCTACACTTAATTTTTCCTTGATTTTTCAGTGCGATATCGACCCATTCTGGCGTACAGTTCCCCCTTTCAATAGTCTACCCATTGTATCCAACCTGAGTGGCTCTGCGTTGTACTTTCAAACATTTTCGGTTTTCTCATCCCCTACTGGGACAGAAAAGGCTCCATAACACTACGAAAGTATCTGTTTCTCATCATAACAGCTGACAGAATATTTCACTAGGAACCGGATGTTGTTGCTTACCTTGATCGTATAAAGACGGTTAAGGGCAAAACAAAAGTACGGAGATGCTTGCATGAGTGGGTGTTTGGATAAATAGCTTCGCTAGAAACAGTGGTAAGGAGGGTGAAGTGTGTTCACACACCGTTGTATCACAGAAACCGTGATAATGGCCAGTTGATCAGCTGACCGCCTTTGCAACTTGGAAGAGGTATGAAGGATCGCCTCCCGGCGAACAGAACCAGGGACTGTGACTACAAAATGAAGTGCAACGACTGCACTATATAGGGCAGAGGGCCAAAGAGCTTAAAAATAGATTTGGAGAGTACGGGAGAAAAATAAACCAGCCGCCGAGAAAAAATGGATTTAGGAACTGTTGCAGTTTTGAGGCGGGGACTACTGTCCAAGCCACAGGCTGATGGCCGAGGTGGTGGAAATCGCCAAGTATCATAACAGCATAGAAGGCGTAGAACCGGAAAGCTCGTGGAGGACGGTTTTAGATCAGTCGAGCTGATATGTGATGGTGTGCGGTTATCAGAAAGAGTAGTGATCAACAGAAGTAGTGAAGCTCTAAAGTGCACTTAATCTCACCCCGAAAGGAAACTAAATTAAGGTAGCAACCACAAGCCCATACAGACCAAAGAAATGTACCAGTAGTACCCAAAGTGAATCACCACTTGAGGCACCTTGAAATGGGAGATTAAAGAACCAAACCTGGTCAGAAATAATTCGAAATTCTCCCAACCCAACAACCGTAAGATTTAGGCAACCACGCTAAGCGAAAAGACCCTTTAAGTGACATTCAACACTGATCTGTAGAAGTCTTACTGATTGGTTCTCCGTCTGCCTTAAAATTTGACCAACTTGGCCTGATGAAGCTTTTATGTCAAAAGCGAAACATTGCCAGTTAAAAACTACCTATTGTTTACCAAGCCCTTCTGAAACGATACACTTGACCTCTCCACATAACATCTTTGGTGAGAGATTTTTGAATCCGATCTGCAGTCAAGATCGTGCCCATGTTCGGTAATATGGGATTAATCGATCACGGTGTGATGGATTGCTTCACACCTATGCTACTGCATGATCGATGTGTCTGCATTATGCCCTGTGCAACTTTTCGTGAAATTCCCCGGGAAACGACTGCCGAAAATTGGTGTGACTGGATCAAATATTATCAGGCGGAAAGGTAAGTATCTTACATTGTTTCGATTAGTGAAAAAACTGGGCCTGGTTCTCCTTATTTTCTCATAAATTCTTCCATCCATCTCAGTCATTTTAGAATTATGTATGAACAAGTTCCTTTGACCTCGTGAATCATGAGTGAATTTTAGCAAGCTGGAGAGTGAGAAGGGCAGTTTGAGCCCAGTTGCCGACACAATGGGTAAACTGCGGAAGTATTTAGTGTCGAACAAGAGAATATACTTTGCATAAATGAAGCTACTCATAAGGTTGCTGAAAACTCGTCGACAACCTTCTGAGTAGTTTTTTCCCTTATGAAACTATACTGCGATATCTTGAATATCGCAACAACTGAAACATGAGGCGGCCCCATGCATAGCACATTCAGTTGAAGAATATCATAAACGAGAGATTCAGTTGAGTCTCCCGTGACAACCCAGCTGATATGCAAAATGAGTTTATGTGTCAAGAGACTATACTTGTTTTGATGTAATTCACCTTATTTCTCACAATTTCTGATTCCTGAAATTTTGGGATTGTGCAAGTTTCTCGGTAATGCAATCGCAGTAAACATTGGTTGCATAACTTTATGGAATGTTAGTTATGTTAAAGTCCTTTCAACAATTTCTATTTTACTGATGCCGCTGCTGTGATTAAACACATCAAACGGAATTTGCTAAGTAGCCTAAAGAGCGGTCGCCAGACCGTCGATTGAGGCGTCTTGAACAGTTCAATCAAAAGTGACTTGCTTCATCCATTCAGATTGGACCGCTTGGATGCGTTCAGCCTGCGCTGGTACAGAAGCGTCCAGCTTGTTTATCAGGTAACCAGGGGCAACCGTCCCCGACGTGTTCAAGTATATACGTTAATTATGGGCTACAATAAGAGAAAACATCCGAATAGCAATCACTACAAGCCAACAATCTGTAATTAAGTGAGAAGAAGAATAAAATTTTCTCCAATGAGTGAAACTCCTATCTGATAAGTCGTCACTCGAGCAGTCAGTCAACACGTGACCACGTGATATGGATTCCGGGGTTGAATAATGAGTGGCTCTATATCCTGTCTAGGTGCGAGTTATTCACATTGCTGATCAGTTAGCCGTCACCGAACGGTTGAGTGTTCAGACTGCTAGCCGGAAGGTCGCGGGCTCGAAACTCCTTACTAGAGTTTCGTGAGATGTCACTGCTGAGGATTCCCACAGTAGACGAAGCAGCTGCACCGTTCTTCTCGGCTTTTCAGCATAGATTGGCTTCACTGACACGGCGGAATGTCAGCTTAAACTATAAACATGTACAGCTTTATATTATAGTTGCCTTAGGGTAAATCGGAAGTTATTTCCAGGATCATTTTCATAACTTACTCACTGACGTATTATAGTTCATTGTAACTATACGTGGCAGGACCTCCGGGCCTCACTGCAAGAGCGACTTCCACGGAGAAAGAAGTCCCTTCTTTTCACGGGATCGTACATTAGATTGCGGCTAACGGACTGTGCACTCGTGAACAGTGCAGGGAAGTGGCTGCTATTCAAAAGCACCCCGACTGAGGTTACTATATTTAGCATAGGGTACATTTCTACCCAACTCTAAAAGTACAGTCCTACCAATCATCGGGGGAAATGAATTGCTATCCTGAACCATATACGAGACCGGTACCTCGCTTGGCAAATCGGTCGAACTTGTTTACTCAGATAACATGTGGATCCTTCTTGCCAGGCAGCTATGATTCATCTGAAAGCCAGAGCAACATTCCAAGAAGAGCTTGCGTCATCGGAGTCGCCAGATGATCGACATTGTGCAACCGGGCTGTCTGTCGTTGACCTGCAAAGTGTGGACGCCGATTTTTCGGCGACTTACTCAGCTAAACACACTACCGGAAAGCCCAAAAATAGGCCACCGTAGAGAAAACAGATTTCTGTCTCCATCCTAGGAGTAAGCTCCCCTCGGGTCATTTTTAGAAGTCCATAAAAGCTTCATACCACTTATGTGCACCGCTGATGAGCTCTAATAGAAGCTAAACTCGAGTGCGGTGTATCCCTCTTTGGTGTGGCCTCACCAGAATAATTGTGCGTGGACAGCAGGACGACGGCTCACATAAGAGTTATGTGAACGTGGAGTCTACAGTCACGTTTTGACTGGCTCCTCGAGTGATGTGTTCTCAGAAGGAAGTTTCGCACATCCAGTCAAATTGTCCTTCCTCTGAACTGCTTATTGATCGATGATGTTGTCAGGAGATTTGATAATGCTCAACAGAGATTTCGGCCTGTCACTGGAGCCTGTCACTGAGAAGCCGAGAAGCATTGTCGAGGTGTTTCATCCTTGTTGGGAAAGATCAGCTGTGTGCATCTCAAGAAACTCAGATGACATGTTTGCGCAAACCTGGCAGGCTTTCAAAAGGCCGATTAAGAAGGGTAAATACATTTTCTACAACTCCGCTTCCCCACTCAAACCGCTCAGCTCACTGTCTTCCTAGTCACTCAATGCTAATTTGAATAAAACATAGATTCAGGTAAATCCGGCTATAAAACAACCCAGGTGTCACATTTATAAGTTTTTTCTCTATCGCTTGACGCTTAATTGTTGCAACTTTTGTCGACATTAAACGTGTGTCAAAGCTAAAGAAGATGACGAAAACCAATCGTCAACATGAGGGGAATGAGCTGCAAAAAGCCAGACAAAAGTACTCTTTCCCTTGGATTGCGATAGGTTCTGATGTTAACCATCGGAAACACAGTATTGATTTTCTCTCCTTTTCAAATACTGCACACAACTATGTGTGAAATTCATCGACAAGAAAAACGTAAGTAATAGAAAATCAGAGGGTAACCAGACGACAATATCAATACTGGTTTGGTTGACTGGCAATTCTTATGGGAATAAAACGATTTTGATAGTTTTGATGCTTGCCCCCACGTCATATCTGCAGACAGGAGGGTATAATTCATGGTTCCATGAAGCTAATAAATTCAGGATTTACTGATGGGTCTAGCAGACAGCAACATCAATGTTGACACTGATGCTTCACTGCCACAAAACCATAAAGTTCATCTGATTTTATTTAAAGCCTTAAAGAGAAAGGAAAAGAGAAGAGTGGGTGAGGGAGGAGACCTGTTGCTGGCCTATCGCGAGCACTCTGAGTTGTTTACACATCCAAGCACCCAATCAATCAATCCGGAAAGAAACTGACAGCATAAACGCCACTGATATCGATTAGCTGCAGTTTCTCATAATGTTTTCAGCCAAGCGCGGGTAGTGGGGCACGAGTAACCTATCCTGGAAGACCACCAAAAACCTCAAAACTCTTCGTCACACACACCCTTTTCCAAGTCTCGCATTTTCCACCTAGCAGTTTGCACCCTTCTAAAGGAGGAAGGGAGAAAAACATTGGTCTCGGTAGACGACATTCCGGCTTGCATAGAACACGGCTTAGCCACCGCACTTGATGTTGCTGGATGTTTTCCGCGACCGAAGTTCCTGCTGCACAACCGAACGCCAATTTCCTAATTAGCTCGTTATGAATCCGCTGACGCCATCCGACACCATCAACGCTTCTGAGACATCGGTGGTCAAAAACCTAGAGATGCATCACACCAGCTGTCCACAGCGTCCATGTTTTGCAACCATTCAACAAAACAACGCTTCCTACAGTCAGGTGCACGCGATTCTTAGGACCCAGTGATGTGCCTTTTGACGCCACTGATTCTGGCCTTTCAGATCCGTTCAATGACTTCGTCATACGCACTTCCGTCAGAGCTAATACAACTACCGAGATATGTAAGGTCCCCCACAACCCCCAGTAATTCTCCTTGAAATGTAGGGAGTATGTTCAGAGACTGCACGTTCTGAAACACGACTTTGCACTTTGAAGTTGCAAGGTGAATGCTGAAAGGCGGTTTGATGGTGGTCAATTTATTCGATAGGGTCCGTGCTTCGCCTTCGTTTTCAAAGATGATGAAGGTATCGTCTGCGTATTCCAGAACGAAGCGATTTACCCCAGAAACGATTTGAACACCGGAGTTTTGATGGCCTTTCAGGGTTTGCCCTTTACTTTCATCAACGATGAGGCTGAACAACACCGGAGGGGTGGTCATCATTATTGGACCTCACTTTTTGTTTGGAGACTTTTAGAGAGCACACCATAAGCGCGCACCTCGTACACACACATGCACACTTACCATACACTCCCGAATAACAATACCTTCAGAGGGGACCGCAGATCGCAGGAGATACCGTGTTTGCCCCTCCTCCAAATCTAAAGAAACATGATGAGCCGTCGAGTGGGATTCTTTTTTTTGTTCCGTTGTACGTGTGTTCGTTGACATTTCAATTCATTGCACAACAAGTCGTGTTTCAATCGGATCAGCCATTGTAGGCCCCTATTGGTCAGTTCAACATGCAGTGTTCGGTTGGAAAGTTAGGAAGCGAATCGCCGAACGATAGACGGAATAATCTTGAGTGATGTTAAACATCACCGTTGCTTGAGAGGCCTTGCTATTTGGTGCAGTACATGGTTAATCCAAGTCAAACGAGGATATTGCACTGGTCTTTGATTCTTCGTTCACTGGATTGGAAAATTTGATAGCAGTCTGATTGGTAATTTATTGCAATGGGCTACCAATATTCTCTTCAATATCAAGACGGGGTGGATCAGAATAACTCAGAATCCGTATCAAGGTGTCGCGTGAGATAATTCGTGGTAAAAGCAACCACATTTTCCTGTGGTTTGTGCTCATTTCCCTTAAGTCGACGCACGCGCGTGATTAGAAACCCATTTATCAACTCCAAGGTTGTTTTACACCATCTGGCTATGTAAACAGTCGCATTCAGCTTCTTAAAAATGACCAGCGAAGGGGTAAAATTACAGAGGAGAAAGAACCACTCCAAGATTGACATTTTCGAATCAGAAAAAGGTCCTTTTAGCAATATGGTTTAGTGGACAAGTGGGCCAGCTTGAAATACCGATCGCTCGTATGACGTTCAGAATACGACGGCCGAGAATGTTGTGTTGATTGTGGAATTCATGCCGCTCCGAAGTTGCCAGTATTACAGAGGAACTACATCGAAGATGTTTTACTGCCAATTATGAGAATGTTAGAGGTCTAATGTGCTTTATAATCCTGCTTGCTGATCTTTACGATAGACTTGGCGTTTTTCGAATGATTTTATCCCTGGTTGCTAAACACCTGGATGGCACTTTAACTAAAACTTCTGTCCTTCCATTTCTAGACAGCCCCAAATTCAACAAATACACTCATTGGCATACCATTGTTTTTTTTTTGCGGGAGACTCGCCTGAATCCTAGCTGAATCTCTCGTTTATGATGTTGTTCTTTAGGTAGAACACGAAGTTGACGAAAACTCGGGGACTGCGCCTACCTGATGAGCCCCAAGATGGGCGAAACCGCCCGTGGGCTGTTGAAGAGTTTGCAGCAACCTTATGAGCAGTATGTTGAGCCCAATCTTCCCTTTTTGGTTAAGTGGACTCACCATTGTACATCCGACGTGTTATCATGCTCTATCGGTTCATACTGAGTCTGCCTCAAGAATCAATCATTTCAACAAATCTAAGTGACAAAATACAAAATAATTACTGACGAGGAAAGAAGGAGGAAGTGTCGGACGTTATTTTCCGCAGTATACTCAATCCTCTTATCTACTGACGGATTCATTGATACCTCCGCAGGATACCATGAGAAAATTTGAACGTTTGGAATATGACCTCATGTTTTGCACTGTGTATTTTGGTCTCTATCGCTCTAGTTGATCTCTTCTTTATGAACTTGAAAAAATGGTGAACTTACTAGGACCTGCTTCGGTCTCAATGACCGAGAATAACCTTGAAGATCATTTTATCGATTCGTCACGCTCAGCAGTCGTGATGAGAAGACTTGTGAAGAATGCAAGAAAATATGAAAACCTGTGTGCAGAGCGTTGAGTACAGCTTTGATTACAGACTGATTGAGTTACACATGCGACCCCAGTCATACTGTACAAAGCATCACAAGGCATGTGGTTCTCGTACAATTGGTCCATTGCGCGCTACCTGGCTGTCTGATGACTCCAGGTTTGCTGACAACCGTTCGTAAAGAACCCTTATCATATTGGAAAGGCAATAAGTGTTTGCATTTCATTGTCAGATCACAGAAAAGCCAGATAAATTGGCCAACTCCACTCCACTGGTAACCCGGTTTAGCATAGCTTGAAACTGTCTGTGAATTCCATTGCGTACACACGTACACAACAGTTCGGACAGCAATACATCCTGTATGTGTAGTTACGTGTCAGTATTTGCTCATTATCCGATTGGTTGACGTACCGACGCGCGAGAACAGGTCGCAGCGCGCATGCAAGTGCGCACGTGTGTCAAAGTAAATCCATTCGCCACCGAAAAATTCCCTTCTGTCTGCATACTGCACAAACATTTCACACATACTGCAAGACAGCTGATTGGGTCGATGGCTGATCAGCTGGTAAAGGATACATATAAAAAGTGAAGTCTGAGTACTTGACTAGCCTGCATCTCTGTGATGACCCTTCTGTATCAGTGACAATTTCTTTGTGGAGTGAGCTGGGAACATAGTCTAGAAAATGTCAAATTTGGGGATGGAGACAGACGAGGAGCCTCGAAACAAAACGTCAGCAGGTGAACTGGAATGCGGTCAGTCTAATGGGCAAGGAAAACGTAGGGCCTTCTTCCAGGTCACACGTGCCCGTGCGGAACGAAAGACGACTGAACATCCTGTTGTACAAAATGAGCCCTTGGATAGACGTTCCTTCTCGACTCCACAAAACCTTGCAAAATTAGGGGATCTCTCTGCTACTCAACCGCCAGATTCATCACATGGAACCAAAAAGGTAGGAGCTAGATTTATACGTTCTGTACTGTTAATTCAGCTCAAAGTTTGGGTAGTTTTCGATGTCGCAGCACTGTGATTCATTTTGCCAAAGCTTAACTGAACTAACTCCCGTCGTCCACCAAAAAACTTTGTTTTTATCGTCTCGAGAATTCCGAGTCTGTCTCTTGGATGTTCTCTCTTGTATGGTGCACAACTATCGTTTGCAATAAAGTTCAAATTAAAGTCTGCCTCGACAAGTGAGCAAAAGTAGTCTATAAGTACGGCAGTGTGCTTGTCCTTCTAACGATACGCACCACGGAGAATCGGAGGATTCTTGACGGACTGTGCCCTCACTATGAGGTCAGTTCTGTTCTGTCATTCGACCCGAGACAAGCTTTCATCCTGTTAACTCTGTGATCCGATCGTGTTGGTCACTCGACGAGGCTGTATGGTTATGAGTGAGTGGTATGTTATTCATCAACAAAAGGTCTCGCAAGACATATCAGGTTGTTCCGTTTATGAAGCGGAAACTTCATTCCCATACATATTGGAGTTTCACCTGAATACGAGCAAGCTAGCGACATCCACGGGGTGCCTAACTGCCATGACACCCGTAGGAAGCACCAAGGCTGAGATACTGCCTGGTGGCCCAAGCCTAGACAAGAGCGATCTTTGTGCCGAGGTTGGGTTCGAATTACAGACTTTTCGTTCACTAGGTTGTCGCCATAAGCCCTGAGCTTTCGTGGGCTCATCTAAAAACAGGTTACTGAGGTTATCTTTTGATACTTCATTTCAGATAGCTCTTAAAAATTATTTAAAAAGATTCTCATCATTTGGAATTCTCCTCTTTGTTGTGGACCACAATCCTCTCAATGCCTCCTTAATACCCTGAACCCGAGTCTGGATAGCCGCTTGATAGCCTGATGCGCTTAGCCAAACCAGAAAAGCCAATGAACGTGCGAATCAGCTGACCTATTGAACACCGACGCATACAGGCGTGTCATGTGCAGCCAAAAACGGGCTCTTTATGAAGCTCACGTGGAAAGTTCTAGGCGGGCCAAAATGTGATACTAAAAATAGAACTCATCTGTCAATGGCAAGTGAAGAACAACCAATTAAATCCGTCTCAATGAAAGTGGTTATTCCATTGGCAGTTGTGCAGTCCAGTTACGTTCGGAGCTGGTTCTCCTAATACTCTTCCTAAGCACCAACCCACAAAAAGCACTTATTCTCAATGAACTGTAATAAACGAGATCAATGTACCATAAGTACTTGTTAACTTGGCCTTGAACTTCTTCCAGGGCATCTTTTTCAAGGTCACACTCGGGTAATTTTTCTAACTGCTCCTACTGTCAGATAACATCCTATCTGTCACTTGTTTACACTACTGAGACCCGCTTCCCTCCTTTTCTGCTAAGACAGATTATTGGGACATGACATTTCAGACAAACGATGTTAAAAGTTTCCCGATAAACTTTTCTGTAATGTGCATTCTACATTAAA
>SJOL01007771.1:113306-156364 GCA_004794785.1 Opisthorchis felineus | reverse complement strand
TGCTCTGGTTCCGAATCGCCATACACAACGATATCGTCATCGTACACGGCAACATTCTGTAGTCCCTTCGTTAAACGAAGCACCAAGTGCGTGAATTTGAATGGTGTCCCCGACAGACTAAACGGCATTCGCCTAAATTGATATTGGGTGTCCCCAACCGTAAACGCCATTTTCTCCTGGTCCTCTGACTTGATAGCTTGTTGCCAGTATCCGGAACGCAAGTCGAATACCGGGACTGCTGGAGGGAATCGAAAATCTCCGCAACCGAAGGGACAGCTGCAACCCGGTTTACGGTCAGTTCATTCAGACGCCGGAAATCCACGCAAAATCGGTATTTCCCGTTCGCCTTCTTCACAGGCACAATTGGGGAGTTGTATGCACTGTTGGCTTCCTCGGCTTTGCCATTTTCAAGCATTTCTTGGACCTGTTTATGGATGGAGTGGTAGCGGTCGAAAGCGTTCGGAAGGGAGAAGAATTTCGTGTTCAATCCATGAGCACAAGCCAAACAAATCTTTATCTCCTGTGAACAGTTCGGAGTGCTCCTCGACCACAAACTGTACTGACGGCACATTACAAGCTGGAAGCTTTTGGACATGCAGTTCGCTCACGGCAGTGCTTGGGTAACCTTCAAGCTTGACTGCGCCATACTTTATCAACAGTTTTCCGCGCTTGAGGTCAACCACGGATTCTGTGCCCTTGAGAAAATCGGCTCCCAAGGTTGTCTGCTCAATGTCTGGCCTGATAAGGAACTCGTGCTGCACGGACCTGTCGCCTAGGCGCATTGAGTGCATTGACAATCCGTCAATTTTCAGTTGGTATCCACCCACTGCTCTTACGGTTAGCGCGCACGGTTTGCATACAGCTTCGTTCCCTCTCCGTCTCAGCGATGCCCCTGCTCCCGTATCAATTAGACACAGCTCCTTCTTCCCATCTATCTCGACAATAGCCTGTATGGTAGCCTGTATGACTGCATTAATCGCAACCCACCCGCGAAAAGTGGAGTAATCCAAAGCGTTATTATTTACATGCAAGGTACGAAGACTTGATTCTTCCAGTGGCCAGGAATGCCACATTTGTAGCATCGGCTCGTTCGAGCGCGCCTCCACGATTCTGTCTTGATGGCTGCAAGCTGTTCGGTTAGTTGGTCCACCTTGGTCTGCAGGTCCTCCACTGGTGAATCATCCCTCTTCTGTGGCTGCAAAGTGGCCAGTGGCATCCCGACCAATTCTCGTGCCAGATGCACCATCTCCTCCACACTCAACTGACCAGCTGCTCTCGCCAACCTCAACTGGGCATCAAGCGCCGGCTGCACAACTTCGACGAGCTGGTCAGACAGTAAATGCCGGCGCAACACTCCGTCCATTCTCGGCAAAACTCGATCCAACGACTGCTGCAGGCTGGCGAAGAACACGGTCGGGTCGCATCCAGGTCCGATGCTGACCGTCTTGAACCGCCTCATAGTCTCCTGGTGGTCGGCCGGTTTGTCAAACTCGGCTGTAAGAGCTTCCTTCGCGGCGAACCAGTCCATCTTCCGAGGGCCCTTCTGGCCGCATCCAGGGCCGCCTTCACCCGGCCCCTGAGGAGGGGCCGCCAACTTACCCCGATCGGTCTCCAGTCCAGCCGCCTCCGCAACATCCTCAAAGCCCTCCAGGAAGGCCCGCACATCCCCATCCTCAAAATGTTGTGGCCGCGGGATCTTCATCCGTCTCCTGGTCTTCGCACCAAATTAATGGAGGAAAACTCTTCACTGCGAAGCCATTTATTAGCAAATACCAACTAATCAGCTGTTGAACAGGAAAGTAAACGTCTCATATGTACATAGTTTTTGAAAACTGAACATTCTCACGCGTCTTCTCGAAATTTCGTGGATATTCATTGACTATTACACAATTTTAAACGAACACTGCAAAGCAGTTACACAAGTTCCATAATAAACTTCTCCTTCCATTAGACGCGGGGCGGAGCTTCGACACGACCACAGACTACTCGCGTGCCCCATCATCCGTTACACTGTTGGGTTGTCCAACCAGAGATGCCGGGGTTGGGTTCGAACCACTGACCTTCTGGTCAGTGAGTTCGCCCGTCAACCACCGGGCTATCTCTAGCTTACTAATTCCCACTTAATGAGAGCCATTTTAAATAGTCTAGGACCCAGAACCATGCCTTCGATGGATGCCGTATTCTATCCCAGTTTGGGTTATGATTCAAGCATTTGTTCCAGTGCTGCACTGCAATGAACGAACACTTTCCATTAAAAACACCAAGGAGGAGAGTGAAACAACACTCATTTGCATACCAGTTTGGCTTTCACGGGAGACCCAACTGAATCTCTCGTTTATTATATTCTTCCTCAATTGTATGTGCTGCACCAGGCCGCCTCATGTTTCAGTTGGTACGATACACTGGTATCGAAATACATTGTATGGACGTAACACAGTAATCGTGTGGGGCAGCGATTCGGAACATAGGTAGTTTAGACCTTAGAAACATACACTGAGCTGCAAATTATGGTAGGGTTAAGGACAGATTCAAATGAACCCCTAGTGTACTGCACCCGCCTCATGTTTCATTTGGCAGGATATTCGAGGTATCAGTGTTTTTTTAAACGAAACACACTACTCACAAGTTTCCTGAAAACTGGTCGACAGCTTTCGTGTTCCTTGGAGATCAGAGGGTAGGTGTAGTTCCCAACATTTCGAATAATGTGCCAGCTGAGACATGAGACCGCTTTTGTGCAATAACTTTAGTTCTAGGGTACCATAAAATTGATATTACGGCAGCGAAGCACAAGTGTCGAGTACTGATGTTATGCTGTCGATGATGATGAAGACGATGAGGATGATGACGAATATGATGTTGAAAGCGCCAAATTAACTTGCAAATGAGTGCACCTCTATAATAGTGTACAGTGTGGTTCCCAATTAGAACATAAGGTTGGTGCAAACTGTGCCTACCTGATGAGTCCCAGGATGAGCGAAACCGGTAGTGGGCTATCCAATAGTCTTCAACAACTCTGTAAGTAGTGTACCACGTCAGTTAGCTGTCTGGTTTTTCAAAGGACACAAAAATTTACTCACAGCTACCTTTTCCGAATAAATTGCATCAGTTCCACTGTGCAACATTTTCTCAATCTGACAGCCCTACGTGTAATTTCCCGTTAAGATCGTGTGGCTCTGCACGGCATCCTCAAACCCCGGAAGTCTGCCAACTTAGCCGTCTTCAATGTCCATATTCTAAAGCAAGCGGAATACCAAGCTGCTCTTGTCCGTACAGTGAATTTCCTCCGCACTGAAATAAATTGCCAATCAGAAACAAGAATGCAGGACGCAGGCATTGCAACTGACTTGACTGCCCGGTCGTTCTCTTCTCGCCTTCGGTTACTCAGCTCTGGTGAGGGGAGGCCATTTCGGCTGGGTAGGCGGCTTGGATAGGCATTGTGTTGAGCCATCAAGCGGAAGCGTCTCAACTGGAGTGGACATTCATCGATAGCAGCTTCTGCGTTGCCGGGTTCTCCGGCTGAAACATGAGACGCCCTTTGTGGACATAAAATTTACAGAAACTTGAGGACTGTACCTACATGATGAGCCCGAAGAATGACAAAATCGGTAGTAGGTTGTCAAAGTGTTTTCCGCAGCCTCCTGAGTAGTGTGTCTCTTCAGGAGAAAAACTTTACTGGTTATCTCACGCGGATATTCTAAACAAACAGACCATGGCACACATATTGCATAGCTGGCTTCTCTCGAAGGAGACCCCCCTAGGAGCATCGCGCACCTAACTGCGCACTCTCCAACGAGGTGGATTTTCTTCAATGGGATATCACCCAGAGGATGCTGATAGTTAACCTAATGGTCAAATTCATAGAAGTTAGCTTCCTGCCCAAGACCTTTTCATGATGGTTTCTTTCAACTGAGCAGAGTAGCTTGTCATCAATCAGTTAAGGTAAATTTTTCTCCAGAGACATTTTTGTGTTATCATGGACATGCTATCTAACCCTGACTTTAGTACACCTCGCATACAACTCCCTCGTTTGATCTCGTGCTCTCGGTTAATCGATCGATGAAGGATAATATGTTGTATGTGTGAGAGAGAGAGAGGCAAAAAGATAGCCAACACACTACTCATAAAGCTGCTGAAAACCCTCTGACATCATAAACGAGATATCCAGCTGGATTCTGTTGAATCGCCTGTTGAAACCAAATTCGTATGCAACTGAGAGTGGTTGTTGATGGACAATACAGCTTAACTGGATTACTGATCGTTTTGGACCCTCATGAGCCAGACAGTACAAAATCAATAGCGAGATTTAGAAGTTTTAGATTAGCAAAATTGGGGACCCAAGGTCATTTGAATCAATATTTAGAACATGGGTTATTGCTTGGAACGTTTCCACAACCCTCCCGTGCTTTTTTGTACACTGAACTGAAGTGTTGCTAATGTGTTTGAATATTTGTAACCCGGGTGCATCCATTGGTAGTTGGTCACTTGAAAAACACTACTTGGAGCAAACTGGGAGGAAAGTGCCGGTCAATGAACACAAGTTTGTCACTAGAAGACATGACCAAATCCCGCTTATCTCTGTACGCGAAAACCGGGAGGGACATGAATTCAACTGGAACCGTGTCAGTGTACTAGGGCAAGCAAGAACAAATAAATAAAGCCAATTCCTGGAGACGTGGTACTCCACTGGAAGAGTAATAAGCGGATGCCTTGAGATTGACCCCGTCTGTCAACCTTTGAGGATAAAGGAAATCCAGAGCCATCAAACTCTGAGCCGAACAAGAAACCAAAGAAGAAAACAATAGAACCAAAGCAAAATGACATCCACATTGAAAGTACAAATTCTCCGGATCGAAATTTGCAGCTCTCATCAAGGATCACCAAAGTGTAAAACCAAAATAGCCAAAATAATGGGAGCTCGACAGCTAGAGATGACATGCATGTCAACCAACCAGCCTCACGAAGATAAACCGTCAGCTGGAACTGAACCAGTCAGTATGAAGACAGTGAAGTAATAAAAAAGGGAGGTATACCATCGACAAATCAGGCATCGGGAAGGCGAACCACGATGCAATACAGAGCGAGAACGGACCAAAGAAAAAGGAAATAATGGATAACAATTTCATTATGTATTGGAGCAATTGAAAGCAAGAAATGCGGTCAACAACGCCATGCAGGTCACGGTCGGACCAATCAGATTCCAAGTGAAATGATTAGCAACAGCCAATCAGGTTATAGCTTAGAACCGCTCTTTTTAGGCTATATAAGCACAATAACGACGAGAGGAACTATCCACATAACAGTACACTGACGGTTTGTCCTCAAAAGGTGATGAAACGTCTGCGAGTCATTTGCTGAGCTCGGCGAACAGATCAATAGCCATCTGATCAAGTATCAATTAACTCAGTTGTGCTGGCCCTCTGTAGTTGCAGCGCATGCGAATAAACAAACTTGGTGGATACTGCATTGTCAAATTCAGTGAAAGCAGCCAGTTTAATTGCCTGGGTCTTTTTTTAAGCGACATTCAATCCCAGCTCTGACACCCGGTCACACTTAATGGACCATTTTCATTGACCATACACACACAAAGGGCCAACTACAGTTATCCTCTCTAAGGAGGAATCAGTTGTACATAAATAAAAACCCGTGTAAGGATTGCTAGTGTACGTATGTATCGCGTATTAGGGGGCTACCAGTGTCACAGTGTATACTACTGATGAAACATGTGGGTAGTGTCTGGTCTCTTTTCCAAGTTCCGCTCCCGCATCTGATGGGAGGTGAAGGCTGCTACGGAAATTATGGAACTGCTTTGAAGTGTTCGTTGATTTTTGTTTAATATCCGAAGAACATCAACTAAAATTCAAGAGGACGCTTGAGAATATTCGCTTTTCAAAAACTCTATGCAGATGAGATGTTTACTTTCTTGTCTATTAGGTTGTAACCCTTTAGTTCATTTCTGCTGACGTACAGTTTCGTAGCGCATGACGTTTCTCTAATCACTAATATATGAATATATTTCACTCAAGCTTCGAAGCATGTGATCACGGCCCAAACAGCTTTGGGCAGGCATCTAAATACAGAATAGTAATGGCACAGATTAGTAGAAGATCTTCCATAGTT
Source organism: Opisthorchis felineus (assembly GCA_004794785.1). Classification (NCBI taxonomy): domain Eukaryota; kingdom Metazoa; phylum Platyhelminthes; class Trematoda; order Opisthorchiida; family Opisthorchiidae; genus Opisthorchis; species Opisthorchis felineus. Next base: position 150,247 of record SJOL01007771.1, on the reverse strand, counting down.
CACGTATAATAATATAACGGCCGGCGAGGAGCTTTTCAAAACCTAAATCCATCTCTAACCTTATATTTCATACGAATGTTCAAATAAACTCTACGTGGTTGGCCGCCCATACAAGCATTTTTGTTGAGTAGCACATTTAAAAGAGGCTTTTATATCAAAACTAAAATTACCTGTGCTTGAGCACAGAGAAAGCGAGGATGCGGGATAAATTTGGCTTCAAACTTCACTGAAATCGATGGCACCCAACAGGAAAGAAGAATGTGACAGCTCATCTTGAGGAAAGTGGATTTTGATAGATCTTACTGAGAAACGCCCTCAGTAAATACCACTGTTTCGTATCCTCCAACTCTGATTGGTCAGTCAGGAAAACGCCAACCAGAAGGCATGATGGCAGACCCACGTAAAGCTGCACCTTATTCGTATTCAATCGATTGCAGAAATCCTTGAAAAAGGTTGACTACGGCAACCGAAACGTTGGATTATAACTTCTTATTCCACTACGCCGTGTTTTGACTTTAAGGTTTCCACAGAAAGGGGCGTGTTATGTAAATCGGTAGAAGGGCTGAACAGGTAGCATAACATTCGTCGGATTGCTAGATGTTAGTATGCTACAACAGCTTTCGACCCTAACTAGCGGGTGAAAATTTGCATGCCAGAAAGCATTTAGGCTGAATCACGAATGCAACTGCTGTCAACCTAATAGCAAACAAAGGTGGGACGTTCTGATGAAAAATGCTTGATATAAGTCATTACCAGCTGTCACTGTTAATCGCTGAAACGCGCCATTTGAGACCACTATCTTTACTGGTCTGCGAACACTCTTCAGGATTCACTCAAGGAAAGTCCACTCAGGAGTGTTAATGCCTGCACGATACTGTATTCCGTAAAATGTCATTCAAATGCTTGCATTTCTTTATCAGTCTGGTCAGTCGAAAACCAGTTACCGGTAGAAGGTATCTTTTTACATCACAAACATCCATGTAACCAGGCGTTTTCCTAAAGCTAAACAGAGTGATGAACTAATTTTCAGTGCCAGATGACTACTCCACCGTCTTCGTTCTCCGCTGGCCCTGATCCACGTAACATTCATTGGCTCGGTTATCATATTGGCTTTCCAGACATGTGTCTTTTCAACTGAAATTTTGTCCTGTAAATGGAGCCAACTTATGGTGAAAATCGAAGGAGCACTACACAGCTGTTTCATCCTTATTGGGAATCTCCACCAGTGCGCACCTCACGAAACTCCAGGGGGTTTGAACACTTAGCCGATTGACTGATAAGCAGTGTGATCAACTCGCGCCAGTCATCCGTCACTCACGGAGTCCACATCACGTGGTCACACTTGTTGACTGGCTCCTCGACTGACGGCTTCTCAGATGGAAGTTTCACTCGTTTTGTGAATTATCCTACCCTCTGAGTTACTTATATTCTGTTAGTAGTGTGATAATTTTTTGGAATTTTCAATAGGTTTACCTACAGGACGAAACTCTGAAAATTCTCAAATCTCCTCACATGACCGAGGAAAAGAAAGTGCTCTTGTTTTCGCCGATAGAACCACCCTGATAAGACGTCACTTTATGATGATCTTCTGAGGCGTATTTCAATAGTGAACACCGCCTTTCCTTACAGGAGATAAATTTTTGCAAGTCTTTTCTGGTACTCTTCCAAGGGTAAACAGATGACTTGGTGCCATTAGTCTAGGACAAGTGCAAATAGGTCCCTTACGCGTGGCAGTTCAGCTCGTAGAACACCCTACCAGCTAACGAGAATCCACTTTATTCGTGTCTTTTATGAATCTGCTTACAAGTAGGTTCTCCTTTAAGGTTCTGCTGAATCCTGTCCCCTATAGTGACCAATCTTGTGGGGATTTAGTCAACTGGTGTCAGAATAAATTGGACACTATCTACTTATAAGTTGTAAGTAGCGCCAATTTGTATTCACCTACTGTCACACAAAGTAACACACAAAGTAACCTGCTTTTCAGATCTCAACAGTTTCTTCTGACTCACTGCTTAGATCCGGTGTGATCTAGTCAAGATCCCTCAACCATGATCTACCTCCCTCTACCTCTACATTTGCAAAAAGTCTCAAATCAGCCGTGAGTGTGCAGAACTATCACCCGACTTACCTACTAATAAAGTACTCCAAACGCGTCCCAAACACTTTCTTAGTGCTCATTCTTAGATCGCAGTCCTCATGTGTATGAGCTATGCTTGATCCAGGATCGACAGAAAATCCCATGCTTACCTCCCCTTCCTTTCTGCTTTCTTTTCGTCCACATAGTCAAAAAAGAAGCACTTTTCGTTTCGAAAAATCTTCAAAAAAGGTGAGTTTGGGTTTTAAGATAGTGAAAACTGAAACGTTCTCTTGTGTTACACCAGTCCAGTTCTTTCTGCTTCGTAATGGTTGAAGATAATGCGAGTAAAGTACGATTTTTATGACAACCGTGGGGCGACAGCCCACAACCGGTTTCGCGCTTGTTGGGACCCAGGTAGGCGTTGTCCCCACGGAGTTTCTGTCAACTTCATGTTACGTTGTACATGCTCTGCTTTACATCTTTCAAAGCTTCAGCTCGAGTTCTACTTACTGAGAGAGAAAGGCAAGGCTCTACAGCATCGTTCCATGTCTGTTAGTTTCTGTTTAGATCGTGAATGAAAAATGTCAACACACTTATCTAAATTTACACTGCGTCCTTCCACACATGTGCTTCTCAAACACGGGATTAGTTTGATTCTGTGTGGGTTTGAACAGGTCCGAAACTATACTGACGTTACATACTACTTATAGGGTTCCTGAAAACTCTTCGGTACAAAATTAGCCTATTATAACTTCGAACATGAAAGGTAACTTTTTGGGTGTTTCCTGGCTATAAAAGCATGATATAGCCAAGCAAAGCCCATACGAGTAACTCGGCTGTTAAGGCTACCAAGCTAGTGCAACCGTGGAGCGCATTCACACCAATGCTCCCACTAGTTTTTTCGCGATTGCGAGCCTTTCTCGATACGACAAAATCGGTAAAGTGGACTCTTGCTAATGGGAACGTTATCTTAACCATAAAAAGTGATCTCATAAAGTGAGATCTGATTAGCGAAATACACTCATTTGCATACCTATTTCGTTTTGACGGGAGACTCACCTGGAACCCAGATGAATCTCTCGTTTATGATGTTTTTAAGCAACTGAATGTGCTGCACCAGGCGGCCTCATGTTTCCGTTGGCACAATATTGAAGATATCACGATACATTGTATGGACGTCATAAACTAGAGATTCAGCTGGGTTTCAGGTCTGTCTCTCGTCAAAATCAACACGGTATGCAAATGAGTGTATTTCGCTAATTTCGTGCAATTTGGGTTCAAGTAGAACATAAGATTTGCGGAAACTTGGGGACTGCGCCTACCTGACGAGCCCCAAGAAGGGCGAAACCGGTCGTGGGATGTCGGAGAGCTTTCAGCAACCTTATGAGTAGTGCATCACTTATATACAATGTGATCTGATTACTTCTCAAACAACAGAATATCATGCTTTTTGATAGATCGATGTGAAGGATTGACATTTATGAATAACTCTCTAGCACTTTGGCCATCTCGGCATTCTTAAACGTTTGCAAAATTCAACAGTGCCTGCCTGTAAACCGGAAATCCTTTCTGGCCACCTTCCGAGAAATTAGTCTATCTACTACACAATATGAACTATAATCCACATTAATGGGCTTCCCATATTCAACAGTACGATTTTGTTAGGTCGGATCAGACTCAGTACGGTAATCAATAGACAGTTTTTCACAAAACACTGTATACCAGCGACGCCTCAAATAGCCTCAGTGTATTATCGAAACCCGCCAGTTGAAGCTCTACAGATGTAGTATTAAATTTGTGTCTCTGCCTAGTGTTAGTCATCATGCCTTTTCTGATATGGCAATTCATACACTTCATTCACATCTGTTGTCCACATGAGGAAGGAGTGAACTGTACACCGCACAGAAATTCTACGAGCATTAGGGTGCGTACATGTACCACACAAATTTTTTCCGCCAAGCATAAACAGCAACAGGGATGTTAGAGTAAACCGGTCAGTGTGACACACCTCGCATCTGCTGGTCAGGAACTTGTTCGACCCGATTGTTGAACAGCTAACTGTAGTATGGTCCTTCCCTGATTGGGTCACACTCCACTGGTCTCCAGATTTCACAATATTCCGTTTGCACTTTAGTGGTATAAGGCAGGTTCATAAGCTAGACTACTGTTCGTTTGCCTTACTTGATTTGAACCATCCAATCACTGCGACGCGCCACGTGACAGCCAGCAGACCACTCGGCGAAAGTTGAAGGTCACACGGTCACTAAACCAGTCCAACATGATCGAGAAAGTGTACACGCTCTATCAAAAATTACACACGCGTGACGCAGCCGAAAGTTAGCTGAATGGTCGAGTGATGGTTATCGTGCACGAAGCCCGTTTACTGAAGGACACTTTCGGTCATGTCATTGATCTCAGTGTGTACTTTCAAATTATGAACCGTGTGACTAGGCGAGACCACTGACCCGGAGTTTGCGCTAAAAAAACGAGTTTAAAAACTTGAATTCGAAGCTTACGTCGGATCCCCTCTTCCCTTTTTCTTATGTTTTTTTATCGACGTCACCATAGCGTACACAATCCAACGAACGTGAATGTAGGCGTCGAAATCACGTCTGGAGAGAGATTTATAGACTTGTTGTTTGACGCTTCTTTGTTCGCGCAGAGTACTTTAACCAGAATACCGGAGGTCAGCCCATGTTTTGGCATGCGTTTCGCAACTTCACAGTGCAAAATATTGCTTCACTATTTCCCATCTGAAATTTCAGAGTGAAGATCTTGAGTTTGTTGATTGGTTCACTAGTCTTCGCAGCTGCATAAGCTGTGATTGAACTGTAGCAGATGAAGTCAATGCGCGGATAATCAAGGCGCGCGAAGCGCTCTCCATCTAGTGTTATTTGTGGCGTCAGAACCGCATTTCGCTGAAGCTAAAGGGCCGTGTATACAAGGCAACTGTAAGAACTGTCTCACTCTATGGTTGTTAGGCTTAGCCCCTCCGGCCCTAGGCGACTTGGAGTGTTTGATACTCGGTGTCTCCGCAAGATTAAGTTGGCTGCAGCGAATCCGCAACGAAGTGGTGCGATTCGTTAGAGCGGCAGATCAAACCTACCTGGTTGAGATGGTGTTACGTATGCCAAACCGCCGTCCATCGGAGAAAGCGCTGTTTTCTGTTCCGAGCTATTGTTGACGAAAGGTTCTCGGAGGACAGGCTATGACATGGCAACGTAAAATGAAAGCGGCGACTATCAAACTGAGTGCCGTGGGATCTTCGCGCCTTCCTGACGGGAGCCCAAATGATCCTGGTTGTAAGTGGTTAGAAACCCTGCAAGGAGTGTCACATAAGAGATCCCCGTTGCATCTATGCCTAGCTAAATTTCGCCCGTCATTGTACGATGGGCTTATGTCGGATTGGGCTCGCAAAGAACACTGGGTTGGTCCCACTGATGACAGGAACAGATGTGTTTATTGTAATGCTTTTCAAAGACGTAGGCAATTTATTATCGACAGCTTTCCTTAAGGACATTGGGCTCCTTCGCAATAAGTCTCCACCACCCCTTTTCTTTCAACTCGTTACTAAGACTTTCCACATCATGGTATATCCGTGAATTAGTGGTGTACTGCTGTCATTGATGAGGATGATTTCATAGGATCTTTGGGCGGATGTCATTTCGGAGCCAACTGAGCTTCAAGGTCAACTGAAATCTGACACCAGTGTAGAACGTGAACTATTGCTTTCATGGGATACGGGAAAGAGTAGCTTGAAGTCACTGCGTGTGTTTTCAAAACGAAAACCTCCATGTAGGTCGATCAATGCGCTCACCTCTGTAGTGGCTGGTCATGCATGAACCGGGCGATAGAGTAGGGGTTTGGCAAATCAGCTCATCATCCGTATGCTGTTCCGGTGTATTTTACAGCCGCAGGGTTCAACTAAAGAGTTGCACAAAGCTACTTCACACAACAAGCAAACCAAATGAGATGAATCTTGAGATTCCTATTTACAACTAGAACGCAAACACTCAACTTCAGGCAGAAAAAATTACAAAGTTTAACCGAACCATGTCACGAAGACATCATCACCATCATTGACAGCAACACCAGATGAGAACACTGGTGCTTCATTGCTCCAAAACCATGTTTGACAATGCGTATAGAAACTGACAGTATGAACGCCACTGACACCGGTTAACCGCCATATCTCCAGCCAAGCACAGGGAGGGTCACGTGGACCTCATCCTAGAAGGCGGGCAGCATCAACAGCGCCCAAACTTTTCGAAACATTCTGCATTCTCTTCTGTCACCTCCACTTCTGTTCACTCCGAATCAGACACAGAATACAGAGCTTGTTGTGGCGGGCGGTAACTCGGCCTGGAAACCTTGGAAACCTTCCGTTGTTCGTCTCATTATCTCATCAATGACAAAATTAGACAAAGATGAACAGTGTGGATATCCTTTTCGGGCGCTTCTGTGTGTAGGGGAACTTTTCGAGAGCTTCTCCTACACCCTCCATACATTCTCCCCCGAAAGCACGTTAGGAGTTTTGGTGTAAACGACAAATGCCAGTTATTTCTTGAAGGTTGCGAACGTCAGCTGAGGTATTCCGGAAGAACCGAAAAATAGGCCATATCTTTCCTGTTCTCCTTTAAATGCCTAAGTTGTTACAGTCCTACTGAAACTGCAATCAGCAGAAAGGCTTGTCTACTACTGCAGGGGACGCTTGTGGTTCAAACGGGAGGCTCCCCTCCCTCTTCAGGGCCCGCTTGTTGTCCGCGGTCGAGTCCTGGCTGAGCGTTCAACCTATCGAAGGAAATCTATCGTTCAGTTTGCAAGCCCAACTTCCTCAGGCTTGACTCTGTCCGCACCCCATGCCAAGTCGACCTTCCGGCTGTTCCAGCTCATGCGGTCTAACTGTCATGTTCCTGCGACGAGGCCGTAGGCTTGACACCGAGCCCCTAGTTTGCTATTTGAACTGAGGAGACGGCAGCATAGTCCATACTCAAAACGAAAGTAGGTGCGTTGCGTAGCTGTGGCAACACTCAGTGCACTGGTTGGATGATCCAAAAGCCGAACGATCGGCAGGGCTTGTGTAGAGGTGTGGAGATAGGGATGCCAGTCTTTCCCAGCACTCCAACGATCAGACCAGTAGAATCAAACAAACCTAGGTCGGAATGGTCGCTTCAAGCATACTAAACGTACTTTGGTGTGTCCGAAGGACAGCAACTTGGAAGTACTTGTTGCACAACTCAAAAGAATTTCAATGGTGCGCCAATTGAGAGGTTTCATGAATTATCCAATCAGACATCGTTTCAGACAATCGTACAAATGTGTCATCAACCCGTAGGATCATGCCAATTTTGAGAAGCTTACGCATATTTTTGGGTCAGATGCCCCACAAAACTCTCCACTGAATGGCTGTTGGAATCAGGTCAGACCGGACAAGGTGTGCCCTCAGCGACCATAGTTCTCCGAGCACATCAAAGTTAGTCCTTCACTTGTTTTAGTCATTCATTTGTAGGCATGCTGCTATGATCTTTCTCAACGTATAGTTTACCGGCAAGCACAGCTGGCCGCGTAGAGCGACCGGTATTTGACAGTCGCACGGTGTCACGTCACTAACTCCTTAGGTGGACTACTGTCTCGTATGGTAACTAGGCAATTAGGTAAAAGTAAGACTACAACGAAGAGGTCATACAAGCTTCACAGCCAGGAATCGGTTTAAATCGTCATCAAACACGCAAAGTATCATCATATGAACACCAGTGGTTGGGAGGCCCAACCAGTGCACAACTGCACTCTTATCCACAGGATGCACCACTGGTAAGCACATTGGATTGTTTGTGCGAGGATTTGAATCGCTGAAGGACTGGACACTTTAAGTGAAATCTTCAGTAGAGGAGCACCATGACGTTGTCATGTCAGTACGGTTCCGTTTGGAGCATACCAAGGTAGGTCCAAAATGTGTTTCAACCGACCGTTCCAAAGCACGGTTTTTATACCCTTTTCAATTAAGCCGACTTACAGACATTCACCAAATAAGCTCAGGTGGTACAATCAGTACAAGGTGGCCACCAGCTCTAACGAGCCTGAAAGCGGTATTTCTCGGTTCATGTGTCCAGCGATCGTGCAAAACCTCCGAACAAATGTTCAGTTCGATTCGGGGTGCGTCAGCGAATAATGACCTGTGTGCTTCCAGGTGAACGACAATGTGATAACGCGCAGATGTGGGTAGGTCACTGCATCAGGATACTGTCAATGTGATTCTGTTCTTAAATGCTTCGTTCCCGAACTCATTCGGCTCTGCGACCCACCTAGATCCAAATCAAACGAACTGTGTATTTTTCACGAGTACCCTGACCCTTGAAAATGAATTTTCATTTTAATGGTTCAGTCGCTTATTTGAAAGGCATCTTCGCATTTGTTGAACCCGAATACATCCATATAAAAGTATGAAGCAAGCAATATTAATAAGGACATAAGTTTTCTCGAGGTACTAACCCTTGGGTACCGGTTAGCCGAACTTTGCACTTAAATCCAGTTTCCAATGTTTTTTATCATACAGTGCCCAGTTTCTGTGGAAATGCTTTCTAAATTCCTCATATTTTAGTGTGACGTTGTCCGCACGACAAAATAGCCTGAGCTCGAGTTAGCTCAGTGGCCAGGAAGGTCCGTGGTTCGAACTCGACCCCCAGGCATCTCGACCGCTCCTGTCTAGGCTTGTGCAATTTGATAAGATCTTAGCCCTCATGCTTCTTTCGGGTAGCATGGCGACTAGGCACGGAAAGTATGTTACGGATGAACGAAGGTGACGGACGACATTAGCCTAAATGTTTTTTTATACTTCTTCGCTAATTCCGCCTTCATTGGTATCCTCTCACTTTAGATCGCTCGCCATCTGACGCCGAACAAGACGAGATGAGAAGACAAGAAAGAGACGCTTTAGAAGAAAGACAACGTCGAACTGAACTTGAATTTGCTCACAGATTGATGACCAAACCGGAGGAGATGGCCAGCGATTTGTGTCGGATGGAATCTGAACCCGACCTCGTTCAAACGATTTGTTCTCCGAATTTCTTCAACAAGGACGCGATTAAATTGGACAAGAAGCTCTATCAGATTGATGTGGCGAATGCGCGTATATCCACCCTCAGTCGTCTTTCAGGTACTGCCATACTTGTGAAGGACTATCGGGCTCTTGAATTTCTTGAAAAAATAACGCAACGCATTCGAAAACAAAATGTGACTTTGTTCAAGGAGGCAGACAAGTACTTGACACAGTTCAAACGTGATCCAAACTTGTTACTGAATGACCCTAAGGAGAAAAACAAAGTAATTGGCGCGGATAATTTACACTCCCCCTTGTCTGAGAAGATCATGTTCATCGTATCGGATGATGATGATCAAGACGGGGAGAACCTTCGATGGGAGCTGAACAGTTTATCCTTCAGCACAGATAACAGTTCAACAGAAAGTGATGACGAAGGTCCAACTCCGGAGCAAGTCGAACATTTGGCCCATGAAATTCGCAAAGCTGAAGGGATGCGTTTCAAAAAGAAGTTGAAGCACTCGTTTCACTCGAAGCATTCACACGAAGACAACAAGACAGCCCATATGCCACCACCCCCGAACCCATTAGGCCATTCCAAGCGTGCTCTGCTCCGTTCCCATTCCACCGTTCCAAACGGACTTTGTGAACAGGGCAGCATGATTTCTTCTTCCTCATCCTCAATATTAGGTGATTCAGATGCAGACGACAGAGATTCGGTCGATTCCAGGCGTCGAGTCCACAAGTCCTCCCATGCCTCCAACCTCCCATTCAATCTACTGAGTCTCACAGGCCAGCTATCTTGGTTGGTCTCGGAGTATATAGAACGAGACACGTCGACCTATAAGTGGGCAACCGAACTGATTCACAAAATCAGTACAATGTCTGTGAATCGTGCTACCTGGCTAAACGTACATCAGCAGCTAAGGGAGACTACAGAGCTACTCTATAAGCATCGGGATAAACATAATGCATCGATCAAATCCAAGACAGCCAAGGGTGAAATCGCCTGGAATCGTTTACAGCTTGTCTACGAGACAGTAGCCTCCAATGACGGTGATAACGCAACAGTTACAGCAGAAACAGCAAGGAAATTATTCGCCAATGGTATGGCTACTTGTTGCCAAAATTCTTTACATCAACATCTTGTACATTTAGCCAGGTTTCTGGAAAAGAAATTCCATCTGGCCTATGTTTGTGACTTGATTTTGTGGAAAGCACAAAAGCTGTTATATGCTACAAGATCCGTTGCCTCAGCAGACACAGCCAAATACCAACTTATCGATTTTCGTATTCGTCATATGCAGCTACGATTGGACCAGGCGAACATTCAGAATTGGTCCAATGAACTTACAGATTGGATGACATGTTGGATAGACGAAGCAATCAACTCACAGTCGCACGTGAAGAATCAGTATGAGGACAATTTTTGCCTGGATGAATTGCGTACAATGCAATCCTCAGTCAAACGATTTCACACACTTGTCCAGCACTTACGAGATTCCGAATTCATGTCGGACATATTCCTTGATCTGAATTTTCCTGGACCTGACTCGGTACGAATGAAAACTGACCCACTGGAAGGTCACCAACATCACCCTCATTACCATCCACATTTACATCACCATGGGGAGGGCGGACATCAACAAGATCTACGCCCTATGGAAGCAGACAGATGCTCCCACACCTATGCAGCCCTTGTGCGACAAATTCACGAACACGCCATGTCCAACCGGCCACTGAGCTATTTTGCCGAACGAGCGCTGTACGATATGGCTGTCGAGTTGGATTGCCCCATCGATTGGAAGGAACGTTTGACGACACTGTTGGATGAGCTGACTGAAGCTTATAAAGGCTGGGAATTGCTCTTACAGTCCAAACTAAATTCTGATTATTATAACTACTTTTTCGAATCTCACCGTACGGAAAAATAAACATTCCATTTTTGTGATAAACTTCACAATCATCCCCGTCACCAAGTTATAACCTTCGTTAGTTGATTTCGAATATCGCGAACAGCTGTACTGTCACACTTGTAATTAAACCGGTCATCCAGTCAAACACGTGACCTGATTAAAAAAAACCAACTGTGTATCGACTTTTGCGTGTCTCCACTAATTACCTTGCAGCCGGATATAAAAAAGCTGTTCATTGGCACCCAACCTTGTTATTTCTTATTAGCTATGCTTCATGTTTCATTTCAGTCACACCGGGACACGTGACCACGTGACGTGGATCCCGTGATTGAAGGATGAGTGGTGCTATACATCCTGTCTTCGTGGGGGCTAATCCCACTGCTGTTTAGCCACTGGTGGTTGAACGGTTAACTTCTTAAACAACTAGCCGGGAGGGCGCGGGTTCGAACCCCTTGAAATTCTCTGAGATGAGCACTCATGATGATTTCCAATAAGGAGGAAACAGCGAAATACACTCATTTGCAAACAAATTTGGTTTTTCGAGAGACTCACCTGGAACCCAGCTGACTCTCTCGTTTGTGATGTTTCCAGGCAACTGAATTTAGAGGAAACACATTCATAGTGCTTCTCGGCTCTTCAGCATAGTTTGGTTTCATTGACAGAGCGAAATCTCCATTAAAGTTTCAAAATCTCCTCACACTACTAATAACTTCGGGTATGTGGGGTCGTATAAGATTGTTTACTGAGGATAACAATCCTTTAGGTGGTCAACTTCCCAACCATATTCTCTTCGGAACGTATGAAAAGTTCAGAGGGCAAAGGTTGGCGCTGTATAATTACCACAGCATTTCTTTGAACCTACACTAATGTGGGCTGTTTGGTTATCTTCTCAGAAGACAAGTACAAATTGATCAGTTGGGTCGGTGGAGTTAAAAGTCTTCGATACAGCTCTTCAGTACTATTAAAGTCAAAGGACCAAAACCCCATACCTTGCCAGAACTCGTTCATTGTGTTAGCTGACACTCGCAAGATCAGTGAAAAATGGTCTGAGCTAGCAGGTGAAAACTATTTTCAGTTGGGGTGACACACAGATCGATTACCATGCTGTCGACTCCAAAGCATTCCAAATCACCCAGGCACTTGGATCTATGCGTACATTTTTTTCTTAGGGGTGATTGAGATGGTTGATTTCGGGAATGTGTCTTGTAGTGGTCTGGGTACCCAAAAAGCTACTTTAGGAAGCGTGTGGCAATCGGTGATGTGGAATAGATGACTAGTGCGAGGAGGGCCACAGACAGTCGTCGCCGTTACTGACTGGCCGGGGTGTTTAAAGGGTTGTTGGGACGCGGCTTGAAGGAGCAGGGTGGTTGACATTTGCGTGCTTTAGGACCGAACGATTGGGGATACCAGCACCAAGAGGGACGGGATTGTGACGACGATCGAGGTCGTGAACGTGGTCGATGCTTGTTGATTTCGANTCCAAAAATAACATTTCCATTTGATTAACCAACCGGCCTCAGATTATGTGGCTATGATAGTGGTAGAGGAAAGCCCTAAAAATCAAGGAAGCAGCAGAAAAGTCCAAATTGCGAGTTTACTATCACCGTGAGCGAGCTGACTGCTAATTCACTGCTCTTTATATCCCAACAATATCCAGAAGGACATCCAAATTTTGGATTTTATTGAAAATCTGTTGGGTATGCCCTCACCTAATTTGTATGGTGGACGGCTCCGTAGACAGTGTTACATGATGCTAGGTCATTGTTATCTAATGTAGGCTATGGTTTTACGTATGCGCATGCCTTCACACACACAGTGGAATGGCCGAGTGGTCAGACATTGGGCGTACATGTGCGTCCGTTATGCTGGAGGACCTACTCAGCCATCTAGTAATGCACATGGCTCGTGAGCGATAAAAATCCCTATCAAAATGGGCACGGTACGGAAAAGCAGTTAGGGGTCTGATGTCCAGCAACACAATGAGAAAGCGAAGCACAGGCAGCTGAAGCAAGAGGACGGTCAACAAGAACCGGGAGCCTTAAAATATCCCGTGCGTTATTGCGACAGTTAGACTGGCCGGTACCAGTTGTAATTGGGTAACGTTTATCAGAGCGAGGGTGAAATATCTTGCACGGCTGAACGCTCCGGTGCCCTAATTGTGATGAATTAGGAAAACGGAGTTGAGCGCCCGCCATCATCGGTGGAACTTGCAATCTTTGCTTGTAATGTGTAACTACCAAAATAATCTTCAGATAATTAACACATTCACTAACTGACCTGTCCGTGATAAATAAGCATGATCAACGTCAATGCGGTAAGTCGCCCACCCAAATGCTAGGGGGGTTTTCAAACTTGGAATTGCTTCACATACAGTGCAAAATCGTCATTGAATATTCACTGAAAATTGTCACGCAGTGGGCAATCTTCTCACAATCTCTTGCGCAGCAGCTTGGTGTCATAAAGCTCTCTCGGAAAGATGTGAATTTCCAAATCAAATGGAAATTCCGTCAATTGATACGTGACTTCAAATTTACATGTGAAGGAACAACGCAACAGACTGAGCACCTCATTCGATTGTTAAAGTTCATGATGTAATTCACAAACTTGTCATGACAAAAGCCGACACACATAACGTCGGTTCAGATATCTAAAGTCTGTTTAGTAATAGTCTCAGTTCAGTTACCTATGGATTAGCCCGCATGTATCACCATGCGGTTTTGAAGCCGCTGCTGACAAAATCTGAGGAAAGTGGATAGGTTCAAGGTTGTTCAGATAACATGCTGTAAGGAGGAAACCCTTCGCTGCAGAGTTGTTTATTAGAAAACGCCAACTAAACAGTTACAGACTATTGGACAGGAAGGTTAAACTCTCATTTGCATGTTGTTTTTAAAAACGGAATATCCATCTTCTTCTCGAACGCGTCTTCTTGAACTCTTCTGGATATTCATTGACTATCGCACAATTGCAAGCAAAAACTGTAAAGTAGTTCCACAAATTCCGTAATAAATCCCATCTTCCATTAGATCAAGGCGAAGTTACGAGAACACACATACTACTCGCATGCGTCATCAGTAGTACCCACCGTTACATCGGTATGATGTTCATGGCCCCTAATCTGTGCTTGAGTTTCAATTCCAGCTCCACTATCAGGTTCCGTTTGAAGAAAGAATGTGCCAAGTTCTAACACTCATTTGAATGCTCGTATCAAACACCATACGTTGGTCTTAGGACAAAGCGCTCGTCGGACAGAATACGAGAACACATCCAGTGTCCAGGAGTATTCGTTGGTATGAAACGGGTGCAAGTGCTGTTGCGTCATATCTGGCCAAAATCAGTCGTCGTCGACAAAGAGCACCGGGTACCGATCACAGCTGGCACGATCCAGACAGGTCATTATCAATTGCAGAGACGACTGAAATCCATCTGCATGACCCACAGCTCTGAGTACAAAACAAATTTGTGCGAACTCTGAACCTGAGCTAGCCTGTAAAAATTCCGGCATCCGCAAACTTGTCTGACATTGATGCCACGTACTTGATTCCTTGACACTTTGTCCCGTGTGCCACTCATTCAACCCCCTCCTTTTTCGTTTTCCTTCACTAAAGTAAATGTACCCCTGATTTCCACACAAACTTTTTCACGTGATTTCTGGTACCGTATAAAGTTGTGATATATTGGCCAAGAGCACCCATCACTGAAAACAAGCTTTGTTCGCTACCTTTGCTCTTCTTACGACTTTCATGAGTATCCTCAATCATTGATGAATTTAGTTCCGAATAAATTCACTCAGTTCGGTGACAAACGACATTGGAAATCCAGTTCCCTTCCGTGAAAGTCAGCTGTGCCCTCCACCTGCTTCCCACAGAAAGAGTCGGTTGTGTAGATTATATTTCACGCATAAGAAACGATGGATTCATTTGACATTAAAAAGTTATTTTCGGTCTATTATCTTGAACAACTGCTCCACTGTTACGCAACAGCGCAATCAGGTTTGGATCCTGATCCAAACCTGTTGTTTAAGACAAACGATGAAAGCCCAAAATATGCTTTTGGTGTCTCTTTGCTTTGATCGCTGAAACATGATCAATAAGTTACATTAGCTTGGAGCAGCTGGGTTCATTATTCAATCAGCTAGACTTAATACCTGGTGAAGCATTCTCCCATATGGGGAAAAAACAGCTTGAATGGGTATGCGTCATATACAGAAGCGCATGAACATCATGCGAAGACCACCTGGGCATCAGTCTAGTAGCCTTGGGCTTCCAAGGCGCTTTCTAGTGATATCCTAAGCAGGTTGATCCATTAGCGGGAGAGTCAGATTCGCGTGAATCAAGCTGGGCCTCACCCCAGCCGATGTTTTATCGATCATGTTTTCACATTTCAACAAGTGTGGGAACAGTACCCGGTGCCCAACAGTGATCATCATTCACGATCTCACATCTGCTTTTGACTTTGCCGGTTGCTAGAAACTGTGACAGTAGGATGTCCCTTCTAAATTCTTGCTTCTAATGAAGACCTAAAACGTCTCCTTCGACGAAGTTCACCACATCCAGTAATTTCAGGCAAGGATGTCCCCTTTCGCCCTTTCTCTTCCTACTCGACGTGCTGCTTGAGTCTTCTTCAGCTGCCCCTAAAAGTTCGAGGATCGAAACATTCCTGCGACTTTCACTCACAGACATTGAGTACGTCAACGTAATTGCTCATCTTGGATCAGACCCCTTTGAAATACCAACTATTTTAAATAGCCTAGTTTGGTATGCACTTTGCACCTGTTAGGTGTGTCGTGTTACCACAAGTTTGGATTGGATCGAACCCAAACCTCGTGCTTGCAGTTAAACCGATCGGTGTGGTAAATCAGTTCGTCTATCTGGACAGCTGCATGAGTCCCAGCGGACTGGCAAAAGACCAGATTACTTCCGGTATTGGAAAAGCCAGGACAGCGTGTGGCAACATCCGACACCTGTGGCGCCGACTTGACATCAGTTTGACTGTCAAGGGTGAAGTGTACAATGTTGCGGTCCGATCCGTCTTACTTTATGGATCGAAGACGACGGAAGGTCTTCGGAGACCCTCTTGTTTGACAATCGGTGTCTCCAAAGCGTTGCACGGGTCTGGGGGAACATCAGACCACTAATGCTGAAATCTGTCAGATAGCCTTCGGGAAAGTTCACCCCCCTCGGTAGATCAACTGGTCACGTTCCATAGACTACGCTGGTCAGGCCACGACCTTCGTATTCCAGAGGACCTTCTTCTGTTAGGGACCTCTTCACCCAGTCTTGTATCGGATGGAGACGGTAGAGAAGCAACGAAGCGTGGAGTCCTTACCGGTCAACTCAGTCGCGTTGGTAACTGCCGTCTCCCCGGACGGGGACTGCTGGACCAGACAAACCAATGATTAGTGACCCTGACAGATATGGTTCTGTCACGCAGCCAATGGCGGTCTTGCGTAGCTCTTACTTCCTGCCATACTGGACAAACAGATCCATTTGCCGTCAATGCGCGAATTGGGCCCTCGTCTCCAAAGCGCCTCCCTCATTCCGTTATTCTCCGTATCCTCTGTGAGCGAAGACGCAGCAGCTGGAACCACTGCCCTTTGGTGCATGGCTTGTGAGCTAAAGAACTGAACTGAACCGAACTGTGCGTCATTTGTGTGCTGTTCATACTGATAAGTGGAGTAAGAGCTGTTTGACCCTATGTGACTGGGAAATTCACGACAAGCGATGAAATATTAGCTTGGTGACCTTGTGAAACACATGCAGGGTCCGATAGAAACAATTTCCTCAGGTCTGTGTAAGTGTGCGTGTGGGGGTGGCCCCTTAGATGGGCAGCCTGATAGTCCAGCAGCTGGTCTTCGGCATGGTGTTGTTGACATGTGATGTAGCCGTCGGCTTTCGTGTCGTCATCATTGATCATTGTTGGCACCGTCCTTCCTGTCGACACATACGGCATGCCTGCTAATGGCAAAGAATTCCGCCGAACTGCTTAAATATTCAGGTTTTGTTGCAGCGATTCCAGTTCCTCAGACTTAACTGTGCGTTTCTGGACAAAGACTTGGAGAATGACCGTCAAGTGGCTTGCGTGACTTTTGTGTGTGGTTGGTGATGTGTGTGTTAGCTGACGACTTGTCTGACTAATGTTGATTGCATCACAACGATTACATTTCCACTTATACTTACAGTTTGTTTTCGCTAGCCGGTCCCTCGCCGACTGGTTAAACATTTATCCAGTGTTAGCTACATGAAACCAAGTTTCCATACTTAATTTTTAGGTGAGTAATTTCGCCGATTGCGTAAAATTTGGTGTTTAAACATAAGACATAAGGTTGACGAAAGCTCGAAGGACGAAACGGGTGATGGGCTGTCAAAGAGTTTTCAGCAAACTTATGAGTAGCGTTTAGACAACTTGCTGAGAAGATCGTACAAACTGAAATGTGAGGCGGCCTTGTACAGCCTCTTCCTATGGTCTTCTTCAGCCGAGGAGGCCCATCATAAATTAGGGGCGCAACTGAATTCATTTGAGTATCCCGTTAAAACAAAAATTCGTAATCAAATGGGAGTATTCGGCGGATTTCGTCCAATTCGGGTTCAAGCAGAATATAAGGTTGGCGGAGTGTCGGGGACTGCTTCTACCTGAAGAGCCTCAAAAGAAGCCAGCCCGATCGTGGGTTGTCGGAGTATGTGTTCCGTCAAGAATGAAGCCTCCATACTGTTTGACCTCCGAAGTTTCCGCACTATATGGGATACAGACTATCGTGGCCGTACTTGGAGACGTTTTTTTCAACTCCCTCAAACCTGCAAGGCAGCGTTTTGAATAAACCATGGCTGGTTCCATCTGTTCAAGCAGTCCTTACCCAAAATCCGCGTACACCAGTATTGTCTCATCAATGTCTAGTCGGGTCAGAGTGTTGTGCACAAAAGCGATCAACCGAACAGCGGCTCAAATCAAGATTGCCAACAGACTTCAAGAAATAGGATACTCAGTGAGTTTGATTAAGTGTCAATTAAGAAGGATATTGGCTCCGGTATCAAGACCCAATAAGGAATGGATTGGCACAGCAGCCATTCCATATAAACCAGAAACATCGGAGATTATTCGGAGACTGCTGAACCTAACCAAAACTCGAGTAGCTTTTCAGAAGGATCCCCTGCAGGTTGTAAGGACTAGAAACTGCATGAAATTAAATGAAACGAACTACACACCAAAATTAGAAAGCATACGAGAAGGATAAACAAGCCACCAAGGAATGCGGATGAATACCAATAGCTGGTCAAAAATTCGGCGATGGCGGGACATGCATTAGAAACAGGACACAGAATAGATCTGTGGAATGTAGAAGTTTTAAGATGGGAACTGCGATTAACAAAACAGCAGCTGATGTCCGAGGCGGTGGACCTCGCCGAGCATCCCAGCGTGAATAGAATCGAGCGCATGGAGAGCGGTCTTAGATCAACCGAGCTGGCGGGTGACGGTGTGTGGCTATTAGTATACGTAGAATCATTAAAAAAGGGGTGAAAATCCCAACCCGACCAAAGTTCACAGAATCCCCCTCCCTTACACAACTGTCGTAGCACTAATTCATCCACAAAAATTGTAAGCGGCATTCAAGAGGAATCTTCACGTGAAGCTGCACCAATCTTTGCGGGTCATTGGACGATATCCTCGCGACCACATTGAATCCATTTTGCACTTTCAAAGGTTAAAGAACATTCCTCAAGTGGACAACTGGTCCTGTAATTTACAACGCGATTTCAACCCACTCGTATGGAGACAAGATCGACGATGGTTGATTGATTGATTGATTGATTGATTGATTGGCTGGCTGGCTGGCTGGCTGGCTGGCTGGCTGGCTGGCTGGCTGGCTGGCTGGTTGACTGACTGACTAAGTGACTGTTCACTCAGTATAAACACCGCCTACTGAAGATTTTGTCAATGCAGTAATGTTTCGTAATACCATCGCACTAAATCAGCTAGCGGGTATCCAGACCATGAGCCACCCAGAGCGTTTCTGCACAGTCATCCTGACCTTCATTCTGACCATCTATAAAATGTTACATTCGGTACATTCGGGGTAGATACTTAGAGGACCATGACAAAACTGAAATTGCTCTGAACGCAGCCTCTGACTAATCAGAGGGAGAGTGGTAACAGGCGAAGATCAAGAGGTTAGTGCACAACTTGAAGTAGACATCACCCTAAACGTAGCACACTACTCATAGGGTCGCTGAAAACACAGTCCATAATCGGTTTCGGCCTACCCATTCAGACCAATCAGGTAGGCGAAGCCCACGAGTTTCCCTCAACCTTCTGTCTTAATTGAATCCAAATGGACAGAGTCCGACAATTAATCTCACTTGCGCGCGAAGTTGGTTTCACAGGAGACTTAACTGGATCCAGCTGAATCTCTCATTAATGATGGTCCCACTTAACTGAAAGTGCTACACCAGACTGTCTCATGTTTCGGTTGGTACAATATTCGAGGTATCGCAATACATTTCATAAGCGTAATACACTACTCCTACCTGATGAGCTCCAGGAAGGCCGAAGCCGGTCGTGGGCTGTCGAAGTGTTTTCAGCACCCTTATGAGTAGTGTATTACTCCTGTACAATTTATTGAGATATCTCGAATATCGTACGAACTGAAATATGAGGCGGTTTGGTGCAGAACATTCAGTTTAAGTGGACCATCAGTAAAAAACACTGACTTGAACCAGCTAGCCTATTTTTTGGAGTGAAACGTGGTATGCGTGTGAGAAGATTATGGTAAGAATTTTATTGTACTCGTGAACCTGAGGTCTCACTTGAACACCACCATTACTACGTGCACCACACTTCAGTACCGGATGGAGCCGTGCACGTTGCAACTCCAATTCAAACAATGCTTGCTTGCCCGTGTCAGTGAAACATGATACCTGACCCCTCGTTGGTATTTTGTCTTATTGGGCATCAGTCTTCCAGGTCGCATTGCGTACGTCTACACCATATTGAAGGATCTTTTTCGAGTGATATTTTTAACTACTAACAAGTAGTTAAAAGTTTGGACACGGAAACTCCTGAAGGTTTGTTAGGCCCTACCGCCTTGGCGTGCGCCCATCACACTAATGTCATTTTGTCACCAGTAGCTTATGAAGGATTTCACAAGATTTCTATAGTTATGGCCTCTTAGAAAATGGCCGGCATTTCTTCCTTGAGCATAGCCCACCGTTGACTGAATAAATCCCGGATTAGTAACCCCAAACATACGAGAAAGGACGCCATGGGGGAAACACGTTTGACAGGGGATTTCTGATAGGAAATACTCAAGAGTGCGACGGTAGATGCCATGCAAGGATTTTCTATTTTCACCATGAAATACCCCTATTAATGGCCAAAACACTTCATGATCCCAGTTATAGCAAAACTGCAAGAAACAAGTATGGTGAATCGCGGGCGTGTTGTTCACATTGGTATATAGAGTTCGGGGGGTGGCGGTTGTAGATTCAGTCAGTATTGCATGAACAAAAAAGACCTGAGCAGTATGACGAAAGAGGACCGTTCAGATTTCAGTACAGCAGTTAACTGACTGGACCATTTGAAAGTAAATGTGGCCTTTTATTCCAGCCTGCGAAAACGTATTTCATGGTTGTTCTACTCCAACGTGTACATTCATGGACACCTCCAGCTGTTAGGACTGGTGCCTACTTGTATGAACTGACTTCGACTTTGTGGTTGGTATACAGCAAGTTCCTCGTTCGACTCTGGTGACTAGTAAGTTCCGGAGGTGGGAGGTTAGCACAGTATCAATTATCTTGATGAGTGATCTGAGTGCGAACTTTCCACGTTGCTCTGTTTCTTAGTACGTACCTTACTCATACGGTTCGTGCGGTCACGGATTGCTCAACTCTTAGGTTATCGGTAGGTTGCATTTATGTGTCCAGTGTATCCTTGGGACTCTGCTGTGTTTTGTGAAAAATCCATTCCTCGCCTAATGTCCTTATTGTAGGAAGTTTGGAAGAGCAGCGCATCAGACACGTGAGTGATACAATCATTCGCATGGCTTATTCGCATGACTCAGCAAAGACGGCTGGATAGAAGATATGATCAGTTGGTTTCTATCAGGAAGGTCAGATTCCTGAAAGCAACCACTGAATGCCCGAAATCTACTGAAACCCTCAGCTCCACCAGATGCTAACGTCAGACAACGCCCACTCAATATACAGCGCGTCACAGCCTCGTACCAAAGCTAGACAGCGTGCGTCAGCATTGGACCAAGTTCAGACAGTGTCCCTCCAGTAAATGGCTTGAAGCCGTTGTACTTCTCGCACTTGCACTCGCACTCGCTTGTTCGGAATAAAGTTGTTGTGTTTCCTTCTGTGAGTCTTTTTCCGGCACTGGGCACTGGAGCGGGGTCAGCAGCAGATATAACAGTTTCAGTAAACTTGGTCTCAGTAGTCAGCTGAGTGATAATTGATCTCGGTTGTGGACTGAGCCTGGTTACCTGTACCTAACTCAATAGGGGGTTGTTCAGGGGTACCTAATGCAACTTACGTTTGAATCTACAACGTCTCTTCAAGAATATATTAACCTCAGCAGGGAGGGAATTAAGCACTTCGCTCCCCAGCATTCAATGACTGCCTGTAAGCTTTTGAGTGAATACATTTCAGGCTTTGAAACAAAGCCAAAGGATGACGATATACGGTAGTCGTTCTCCAATAAACTATCAAAGCAGGGGAATTGTACTTTATTCGCTCATTTGCCTCATTTTGTAGGAGGAATTTTACTTGTCTATCAGTCGAGATTTGAGTAGATGGCGTAAGTGCTGCCCAAAGCTAGGACAGATTCACCGAACAAAAAATTCAAAGATCTTCGGCCTGTTGTTGGCCCTTTACTACTCAAGTGTTCTACTCTAACACAGAGTTCGCCAGGCAGTCCCACGGTCGGTGGATGTTCCAGCTGAAGCCGATTTGACTGAAGTTCTGTCTGTTTTTTATGGGACTCCATCGGTTTACTGGGGTTTTACAAGTGAACTAGATGCGCAAACCCTTGGAAAAAACTAGCCCAGACAAACATCCGTTGGCAGTGTAGGATAGTCGATTGGAAAAAGCTTGGTACTGATTGAGAAGTCAAGGCTTTTGTACTAGTAGGCAACTCTAAAAATAGCCTTTTTCATTCTGTAGATAACAACTGAAAATTTACAGTACGTATATTTCTCTGCATCCGCAACGCAGGAATGTATCCACAAGTTTGGAACAAAGTGGTCTTTAGAGATGGGTTACGCTGCTTTAAGACACACAAACATAATCTTGTGAAACGTGTCCAGGACAGTACTCTACATAGTTCAGCAGGGTAGCACAATCAGCTGCACTATCATCAATACAAATCAAACAAGTTAATGCAGAGCCTATGCACTCATTCACATTTCACGATCATATGAAAAGTCTACTGGACCCTAGCCCCTCCAAGATAAAAACCCATATTTTGAACGGAATCACTGTGTCCAGAGCCGAGCCGCTCTAAATAATCGAACATCATGTCGGCTAAAAGCATATTATGTGGGCAAGCTACGGACCATACGAACGCATGCCTTGATTGGCCAGAGTGTGAGCCAATCAGGATCGAGCACTTTTAGCTCGGTGCTTCTCGTCCCGCCACGAAGATTCTATCTCTACCTTTATGGAAAATTCCGTGATAACTCTATAGATACGCTTGCGTCAATTGTCCTGTCTTCACAAAAGTCTGTTTGATGCTACCGTGCATTTTGACACAACACAGTGAGCGAGCTGTTTAAAGATGGAGGAGAATCTTTGTGTTCCGTTTTGATTGGGTTGAACGCTCCTGTTTTTGAACAAGAACCTGTTTGAGAGAGCCGAGACCGATATTTGGTCGTACCCGTGTTAAAAGACGGCACAATAACCATTGCTCGAACCATACAGTCTCACACCTGTCGCAACACGGCCACTGGTTTCCCTCATAGTGTGACACTCATCTTCGGCACGTAAGACACATGTCCAAGAGCACCAAGTAGGATTTCGACCTGGAAGTGTGCATTGATCATATATTTACATTATATCAATTTCTTGAACAACGTCAATTATATAGCCGACCAACAGTCCCCAGCTTCCTCGACTTTAATGGAGGCTTCGACGCTGTTGACAGATTATGTCTCCTAACTACTCAGACGGGGATGCTCTTAAGGTTGGCAAACATTCTTCGTGCCTTCTATTTCCAAACCTCCAGTTGAGTTAGGGTGTACAGTGAACTATTCATGAACTATCCACGACTAGTGGAGTTCATCATGGCTTTGCCCTCTCTTTTTGATCAATTTTACCACCGGAGTACACACTCCAATGGGGCAGTGAATTCAGGTATCAAGATCATGTCTGAAGAGAGAGTAACGGATTTGGAATATGCGAACGACATAGCTTTGTTGTTTGATGATTAGTTGTCCGCACACAGTGATGGAACCAGAATATCAGAGGTGATCCCATGTTTTGGCGTGCGTTTTGCACCTTCAATGTGCATACTCTTACTTCAAGATTTCCCATCCCCTTTTGCTTCTCTGAAACCCCAGAATAAGGAGGTTGAGTTGGTTGAACGGTTCACCTATCGTGGCAGCTAAATAAGCCATGATTATACTGTAACATATGAAGTCAGCGTGCATATAATCAAGGCGTCAGCAACGCTCGCTAACTTATGTCATTTATGGCGTCAGAACCGCATTTCGCTGAAGCTAAAGGGCCGTGTATACAAGGCAACTGTAAGAGCTGTCTCACTCTATGGTTGTTAGGCTTAGCCCCTCCGGCCCTAGGCGACTTGGAGTGGTTGATACTCGGTGCCTCCGCAAGATTAAGTTGGCTGCAGCGAATCCGCAACGAAGTGGTGCGATTCGTTAGAGCAGCAGATCAAACCTACCTGGTTGAGATGGTGTTACGTATGCCAAACCGCCGTCCATCGGAGAAAGCGTTGTTTTCTGTTCCGAGCTATTGTTGACGAAAGGTTCTCGGAGGACAGGCTATGACATGGCAACGTAAAATGAAAGCGGCGACTATCAAACTGAGTGCCGTGGGATCTTCCCGCCTTCCTGACGGGAGCCCAAATGATCCTGGTTGTAAGTGCTTAGAAACCCTGCAGGAAATGGCATGCAACCGATCCCGGTGGCAAGCATGCCCAGCTAAAGTTCGACTCTCGTTGTGTGCTGAAATAAGGTTAGGTGAGGTTCGCAAAGGAAGCTGGGTTTTTCCCGCTGATAGTGCCTTAATTCGACACACTGGACAGATATGTTTATAGTAATACTGTCCAATGACGTGGGTACCTTATTTCTGATAGCTTTCCTCAAGAAAATGGGATTATTTCGCTCTCAGTCCCTACTCTTCCCTGTTCTCTCCACTCTTTACTAAGGATTTCATCTCTCACGTTTGTATGGCACTTAAGCGCCATCATGTATTAATGAAGTATTGCTGTCCATGATGGTCCATTTGCGTCCGGTTAGCCTGGTGGATAACAGGGTGAAGTTGCCCTTCGACGGTACAGATGCAAGTCAACACCTGGGTGTCTTGAAGTTATATACGGGGCCAAGGCCTTAAAGTGTTGTACATACTTTGTGCAATCGGCGGAAGTATTGCGGATTTCTGAAGTACCTTACTCTTTCCACCCCCTCCCCCACACTAATTAGGGGTCCCGGTCTTTACCACTGGATCAATAGGCAAAACGTAAATCTCGCACTTCACACTGGCTCATGATTGTTTGAGTTATATGTAAATATTTCTGTTTTCTTTAAAAATTAATTATTCGATCCAAGGGTCATTCAGCTGCCACATGAAACCCCGAGTTCGATCTCCAACCCCCAGACGAGGTCCCATTGGTGACCCCCGTTGGAGGGGACACTTTAATTCTTATAGCACCATAGTATGTTAAACAGCGTGGTGCCAAATTTGGGACAGATTTGCTGCCAAAAAAGAGGTATACGAGTCGGACGAACCACTCTATTCAAAACGTGTTAAGCCAGCCAACCGGTCACAGTTATTTGTCCATGAGACCAACTGATCCCTGAACGAGATACATTAGAGAAGCCAACTGGCCTGCTCATGACCGAGCAGTACGTGATGGACAACAGTGTTCGATAACGCGTTCAAAGCGACAACACATACCGCACCTGTGCCCTTTCTTTGGGATCATAGTTCGGTGAGCTTGGCAATTTTGTTGCAAAGATGATGCGATGTCATCTGCGGTCCTCACCAGCAACAATTTGAACACCGGGGTTTTGAAGAGCTTCCAGCGTTCGCCTCACCAGTTCATCAATGGCGAAGTTGAACGAGAATGGAAAGAGCGACAGATCAGCGGTGTAAACAACTCGCCCTCAGACAGGACATAGCGTCACTCGTCCTTCAATCACGGAATGCACATCACGTGGTTCCTCTAGTGACGACTTCACAGGAGGAAGTTTCACTCGTCTTGTGAAGTTATTCTTCCTCTGAGCTACTTATTGATTGACTGTATCTTTTATTTTATTACTTACTGTTCGTTATTGTTACCCTTGGCTTGTTCCCGTCAACCTGTAGCAGGATCTTCAATCTATGAGCTTCGGTTTGTCGTGACAAGTAGTTTAAGTCGGACTGCGATCGAATATAGGATTACTGATCCTACTAACATATACAGATGTCCCTTTCTCTAGAAGAACCTTTCACAGAAAGCCGCTTCCCGGAAAAGAACTCATATGGTCAATCCTTTCAGTTAGTCACTAAAGAGGAAGACAACTGGTCTGTCATAACCCTGGCGTGACCAGTTTTTTGTTCTAGCTTTACCTATTGATTCTGTATACCGCGTTACAGCTAGTAGCCACAATAGTTGTTTTCTCTTCTACTATAACGAATGAGTAGTAGTCATCATCATCATCAGCTATAAAATCTGTGCACGTGCTGTGCAGTGGTTATAGCTGCCACCGTCTCATCCACCGATGATCTTGGAGTGTAGGGGTAGATAGCTACCCATTGGAGGCGGTAGCTGATATAACTGGTGCGTGAATACAGAGGTGTCAGGGGACTTTTCACTGGGAATACTGGGAAGGTAAGTTATGCACTGAAGATAACAGCTTGGATGCACGTGCGCCATTGAGGGCGTGACTTGACCATGTCTGTAACCACTGATGTGTTCCGTCTCGGGGTTCCCATCTAGGGGGACGGCAATGACTAGCTCAGCTGATTATTCTGGTAAGGGATTTCATACTTCGCTGCCAAGTCATTGCTTGACCTTTCCTGGCTCGTTTCCATCCTTCGCATGGTTGCGCGAAAAAGGCTCTTCGAGGAGTTCGGTCCACTGGCATAAGGAGCGAATGATCAAGCCAGTGCAACCTGTGGAGTGTGATCAATGTGTTCTATCGTGGGCGAGTTATTTCCTCCGAAAACCATTTATCGGTGGTACCTAGGTTCGAACCCGGACACTGGTTCGAAGATTCAGAAAAACCAATCCCGTTCCTAACTCCGCATCAACGGAAGGCCACCCTCCTAGTACTCAGCCAGTTGATAACATACACGCAGAAAATTATGGTATAATAAACTAGTGATTTCAATGGTCAAAGATGAGTTATTGTCGTCAAAGTTCCATTGGGAAGGCAGCACCATCGAGCGGGTAACAGTAACAACTGCCTAATTATCCACTCCTTCCTTCCATTAGGTATAACACAAACGTGCAAATAAAGTAGCGTACTCTTATAATAAAATTTTCATGGAACATGTACACATGCACACAAAATCAACTCTGAGACTTATTCAATAGGTCCGGCACAAGAAAAAAAGACGCTACCTCTCACCCTAAGGGGACTTGGATAACCGATGGGATAGGGAAATAGCCACCAAAAAAGGGGGTTGGGTACAAATTTGAAAGGAAGAGAGAGGGGAGAGAGTTGCCATTCGTGCATGCGATCAGATTAAGTCAACACTGTAGGCTGCACACGTTCGCTCATCGCAAGCAGTTCATGTCCAAAATCGACAAAGGTGGTCCGCGGGGATTTAGGAGATAGGGGGACGGGATGGGGTGGACAAATGATCCCAGACACGGTGTGCATAAACGGTAGACGGGGGTGATTCAGTGATTCGGATACTTTTGCACTTTTGGGCAACCCTATATTGTATATATGTATATATGTATACGTATACATCTAAGTAGCTAGGAGGAGGTACGTTGTGCTACCGTACAAAGGTGCAGTATATTGCAAGAATCATGAGAAAGACGGTCGGTCAGTGAACAGTCGTGCGGCTCTAGTCCATCCGATCACGAGCGATTTAGAAGCAACAGAAGAGAACTGACTCAGAGTGGATCTAGAAAGATAGCGCATTGGACGTAAGAGGGTTGACAACGTGCTGCGATGTGCGACTGAACATCGGCTAGTCTTCGAACAAGGTGCGCGCGTGTAT
The DNA here is from genome assembly GCA_004794785.1 of Opisthorchis felineus. NCBI lineage: Eukaryota > Metazoa > Platyhelminthes > Trematoda > Opisthorchiida > Opisthorchiidae > Opisthorchis > Opisthorchis felineus. The sequence continues at coordinate 122,833 of SJOL01007771.1, read as the reverse complement.
AAAAAGGGTTGAAATCGGTGGGGCAATGTAATAAAGGGTTTGAAATTCAAAAAGATCAATAAAGAGGCACAATCACACGTGGCCAAACGATGTGCACCCACGGCAAAATGTGACGAACTGCACACATCCCTCAAAAAGGTTGCAGGGAGTTGGTGGTGTGCGATTATGAAGGAATAGACTGGAGAGAGTAAAAACGGAAAACAACAGGGAAGGAAGAAAAACACATGAAACGAATAACAATCAAACAGACCAAGCGAAATTAATCACAGATGACGAATAGTGAAAGAAAGGTGTGTGTGTGGCTTTGGATCTCAGGGTGAAGCTCTACATATATTGGGCTGTGATAGACAAGAGACGAAGTGTTTTCGACAAATTGTTGTTTTGATTGAATCACTGAGGTTGCTGCCTGAAGGATGATGAGACTCCTCCGCGCTGTCAGTCACGTGAAGCGGTAGCGAAGTCCTGACCTACACACACTGTCTGAATGCCGAACAAACATCAACCGCTTAAACCACAACAAGATGGGAGAGGGTGGATAGTTCACCTCGGATCGTCATTCGTGAGGCAGAAACGGAAGGTGTTCCACGAAAATCAGAACAACAATCGCAATTTCTTACGTCAGGTTCTCTATATCTGAATAATCTGTCCTGCGGAAGCATAAAGTAAGAGGAACATATTGGCCACAGTTGTCCCATATAGGTAGTATCAAATAGGGGGATGAGGTAGACGATGATAATAGGTTGATAGACGGAGAAAAACAAGTTGTGACACCAAAAAATGTGCTAGCTAAATGGCGACGAGGATGGATTTGTGAAAATAGTGGTGATCTAACACAATCGAGCGGCGCAAACACCAAGAGAGAAAGAGATATTAAGTGAGGGTATAGAACCAAAGGTGAAAGAGCCGCGATTGTTCTCAATCGCGATCATCCGGGTGGAAAGACATGATGTGGCAAAAATGCGTACACTTATCGGAAATAGGTTTGTAGGCTTCATGCACCAAAGAGAAGATGTGACGTTCAGATAATCGCAGAGCTGCATGTTCAGGGATTGGTTGATCATAAACAGAGTTTTATATGGTACGAGGGCTGAACCAACTTTCTAAACACCTAAATCAGCCAACCACAACTACATAAATAGGACAGGCTGATCAACCCTCGGGTATGGAATGGATAGGAGTCAATGTAGTACATTCACTTTGAAATGTGCGTGCGGTTTTCCCCAACAGTTTCGCTGGTGCTATCACTAGTGGGTTAACGACAGCAGGGTCTTGTGGAAATCGCACATCAGTGTATACATAAGTGCTTGAAATTCCACAGCTCTAATTGGCTAATGTTGTATTTGTGACCGTACCATGTTCGGTGTTTTCACATCTGGTTGAAAATGATAGAAAATAAGTCTGGCCTAACGACCGACCCAAGGTGACGGAAGGGTCTCCGCTTGCACTATCGCCGTCTGGTTCAACGCCTGGACCGTCTTTGTCGCTGACGTCGGAAGGAGTGACGCTGGAGGTTGGCGCTTCTTCCCCTGTATCAAGTACCGGTACCGATTCTGTAGAAGACGAAGATGCTTTCGTGGTTAGGGAGTTAGCAACAGTGTCAGCAGTGAGGGCCGACTTAGTTGAGTCATTATTAGAATCCACTACAGAAGTGAAGGGGTTAGACGAAGAGACAGACGTTGAAGATGAGGCTGCCGGTGTTGGAGTTCCCATATTAGCAAGTGATATAGTTGGACAAGCAGAACTAAACGTGGGCGTGAGGATGAATGACTGAGGTGTGTTGCAGGTGCTTGAAGTGAGATTTTTCAATAGCCGCCAGGTGGATGGTGTGAGGATGGGTGAAAAGGTTTGAAGATCCGAGGGCCAGAAACCCGGAGTGGGGATTTCGATGGAGGTTCCAGAGATGGTAGTACTTGTGGTGGTGGTGGTGGTGGTGGTTGTGGAAGCGCCGCTGTTGCCACCGAAAGCCTTATCTGCAAGTTGGGTCACTTCGGTTAGCAGTCTGTCTGGAATTAGGGTGGATGGTCGGGCAGCAAGCCTATACACAGTCGACGAGTTTGAAGTGCCGAAATCATCCGTACGTGATGACGGTTCACTGTTAAGCTTATTACCTAAACAGTTCGATGCCGATATGGCCGAAATCACGACATTTGGTGCACAGGTTGGTTGAGTCTGGCGACGGAGATCCAGTTTAGCAAGACTAGGTCGGATTGAAGTCAAAGTGACTTCATTGCAGTCCGGCTCCGGTTTTGTCACCAGTGTGTTCGTTACCAAAATAACACTTGGTGAAATGGGGCCAGTAGGTGTCGTGGTGGAGGATAGGTTGGGTACAAGGTCGTCCGACTTCAAATGGGTAACCGGAGTGCTGACCGATGCAACATTATCATGTATAGATAATTCCGAACGCTCCAAGGCCATGCGAGAAAGCAGCTCCTCTGCCTCGATGCATCCAGCGAGCTATAAGGGATTAGAGAATAAGGGGAACTGAGAAAGGTAAAAATTACACGGGGAACTTTATGCAATAACCTAGTGACTATGTTCATAGCTCAATAACTAACTGACTAACTGAGAATACTGGCCCGATAATAAGTTTCACGTGAAAGTAAGGTTGACAAACAACCGAACGAAAGGCGTGAAAAAAACTCCTTTTTGGGTGATAGGGAACGCTCCACTTTTAGTGCAGATTTCGAAACGTATTTGGAAGTCAATTTAATTAGATGGTCATTTTCCCATAAGATAAGTGTTGGCTATTTTAGCCAGTTCATTCTCCAGCGTATCTGGCGAGAACATACTTGTTGTAATTTCGCAACGCGTCATTCCAGGTCCAAACCTGACTGGAAACCCGGATATCATCCACAGTTCCCACCTGATGTGTTTGAGACTCAAGGATAGGGTACCGGCCCACAGCTTATCTATGCTGATTTATTCATACGTTTGCGAAACTACACAGGTCGTACAATAAGGCACCCATCCCCGAGGACTAAGGAACACTTGTCGACAAATACCACAAAGGGAGCGGTCAAAACCAACTTAAGTGCCGTCTCCAACCACATGTTCGAAACACGTCATACGGTAAACAAAGACGTTGCTTGCAGGATCATGTGCCGTGTACCAGAAAACCGACAAAAAATACTGAGAGAGCTGACGCTCCCCATCCTGTCCAGGCTTGGGCAACCTGGTAGTATCCCAGCCCTCGTGCTTCCTTCGGGTGGCAAGGCAGTTAAGCACCGAAAGGATGCTACAGCTGAACGACTACTAGGCTCTTCATAGCTGAGGAGACAGCGATCTGCCTGGTCTCTGTGTTCAAAAATTCATCCAGACTACCATGCCCAACAGCTGGAGTAACATAAGTACACACAAGCATTCATACTGTCATCCTATAGAAGGCCCTGGTCCAGCTCAGGCTGCGTGTTCCTCTTCAACCAACTGCCATCTTGAAAATGAAATACTCCACCAATTTATAGCACTGTCATGCTTGTTGTGTGGGTGCTGTTATGCTGAGAAGCATCAAAACACACTTTTGTGTTCTATATTACTCATACGTATAGTTGAAAACTTAGAACTGGAATAGCTAAAGTCGGTTCATCGAAACTTCATGCCTCCCCGTTTTAGCCATGTTCTCGGTCTGATGGCCCCAGAAAAGCTTGCAGGCGATGATGATATATGCTTCACATTTTGCTTCATTCAGCGAGTGACATTACCACAACCCTCGCACAATTCAGTGATTTGATTGTTGGTCGTTTCCACCCATAACTGTCAGTTATTCTTCGAAGTTAGCATTTGGAGTTTTCCGGAAAAGTCTAAAATGCTACACCTAAGCTTTATTACTGGAGTACGCTACGGTCCCGCCAATAATTTCCCATGAAACTGCAATCATGCTGCCTTCAGTTTCAAGTGAAACTACGTTTCCTGCCGGTGCCATAGGGAGAGCTGGCAGTTCGCTGCGCATCCTAATAGCACAGGAAGGCCACCGTTAGATATCGATCGTTAGGTTGACCAGCTTGCATTGGCTCTGGCGTCTATGCATGTCCGTGTATTCTCACCGCTGGTTCCATCCCAATCGGTCTGTCCATTCCACATCCATCAGACAACCTGATGCAACGTGCACTCAGTTACAACGGTGCATTGTCGCGCAGGCGGATTGAGCTCACGGTGTGTGCTTGCCTGTCACGCACCCACGCAACCGAGGAGAGTGTGACGTGCATTGCTTCCCAAGTAATGGCACATGCGTCAAACGCAGGTACACTGGAAAAATGCAACGCGCCTATTGGCTGACCGGGAACCAATGCAATGCTTGACGATTCGACGGCTCACAGCGGGCTAGACCATGTATGGCAAACAGTACGGTGTTTGGAAGTTGGAATTGCAGGTCTCCCTAGTAGGTGGTTTCACAGTACCTATCAAATTGGTCGAACAAAAAAAGGCGTGCATTGAACCTCCGTATGGTGACCTACCACCGACTTGAAGCATTTACCACAACAGCTGTTCCACGTGCACCTTAGTCGCATTTGGGCGAAACATTCTACGCAGCTACGATCAGCGAAGCAGTCGGTGACTGTTTACGCCGTAACAGAACCTCCTGCGGTCAATCGGGGGAAAAATCGACGCTGGAAAATGACATTTGCCGGCGATGAGGGGATATTCAGTGCAACCTAAACCCAAGTGGGCATAGAATATCCCGTATGGAAACGGAAGTGCAAGCTTAGCGATTTTAAAGCGAATAAGACAGTGTTAAGGGTTGGCAGTTGCTGGGTTGGTGGAGTGTTCTTATAGAAAGTGTGTTCCACCGTGTTGTACCTACTGAAATGGTCATTTGCCACTCAACCGGGATGAGTGACAGCGGGCAAACATGAACACTGATCCACAGAACTTTGAAACTGACCATGTTGCAGTTTTATAACTTTAACGGGTGTACCGTTTTCCGTCCCATGAAGTGGATATTTCGTTGTGTCAAGCTGTTTACGAGGTCAGGGAGATACCGGGCCTCAGCTAACAGAAGGCAGTAAGAGTTCGATCAACATCGATTCAACATCTGACTATTGTTGTTTTCATTGCATCCCATCACTCCCGTCGTGGCGAAAAAGACAAGTTCCCGACAACGGACAGCCACACAAGCTTGTAAGTTATTTTGGTGTTACTGTTGATGTCCCGACCAACAGCTGCCATCTTGATGTAGTGGTCGGGCTTCAGTGTTGTAATGTTCCCGCGGAATAAACTGGCTGGAATTTCATTCCTCAAGGTTCAACCATGCCGTGAAGGCCAAAGGAGAGTACCGGACAGACAGCAGCAAGTTGCGAACCACGAGTAATCATATTACTAGGTGACCTGACGGTAAAGTCTGCGATGAGAGTGCGAAGGTAGTGAGGTGTTTGCTCCAGGCGACCAGTTTATTCATATTTACGGAAACGGCGAGCCTACCTTCGCCCAAGGAAAGACGGGTTAAAAAAGGAAAGCCATAAAAAAACGGGCACTCCGATCGCTTAATGGTGGACCATAAGAGCTGACACATTATTTAATACGGTGGAAACAGTTCCCGGGGTCCGGTGCTTCTCAAACGACACCTGCTGGAAACGCGCTATGTAGGTGACATCCTTGTCATTATGAAACGGGCTGCAGTTGCAGCATGCACATGAACTCTGTTCAGCGCCACATTCGAAAACATCAAATTCATTACTGAACTTGAAAAGAACAACCAGCTGCCATTCTTGGACGTACCAGACAGCAGGACTACGGATGGATGTATTTACCGGAAGAAAACACACAAAGACCAGATGGTGCATCATCACAGCAACCCAAACTCCGTTTGAGAGAGCGTAGACACACTGCAATACAGCGGAACTGGGAATAAAGGAAGAAAATCACTCGTACCGGGTATTTTGAAATAATGGCTACCCACGAAATTCCACCAGAAGAAGCATGAAGAAAAGGGTAACAACAAGCAAACGCATTGTCCTGCCGCATTCATCAAAAACGTATCTGAACTCATACCACGGCTACTACAACCCACAAAAAACCAACGGATACATTGAGAAAGTTTATTTCAAGACCGAGGGGGAAGATTGGTCAGATTACCAGAAATAGTGTTGTTTACTGAATTAACTGCATGAACTGTGAGAAATTCCATTTTGGAAAAACAGGACAAGAACCGTCTATGCGAATGAAAGAACAGACTGTAGCAATCACAAGGTACGATCTACTCTCCCTGGTTTCAATAGGCGAAGATCAACAAATTCAACCCAGAAAACGCAGCGGTTGGCACACGCAAACACATCACACGAAAGGGAGTTTCCAGAAGAATGGTACTCCACCACAAACTCAATCTACCAACATCTAAAAATCACTACACACAAAGGATCATCAGCATACTCGGGCAACGCAAACGACGGATCAGGTGACAGGAATGGTGACCGTGAGATAAACAGGTCGAAAGTTATGTGGAATAAGTGGGAGAGGTTAGACTCCAGAGGCGGATCAATCAGGCAGATAGACCACTATCTAACAAGCGAGATCAACCACTCAAAAAACTACTCATAATCAGGGCCACCCCCCACCCGCGTCAACAAGTTATATATAGTCCAAGCATGGCATTGCTCCACGCCTACACACCGGCTCATCGCCAACATACTACGCTCTAAATATGTCACACCGGTTGGTGACAAAACGCTTACAACCAGACTGTCCAGCTCACTGAACGTGACAACGACAGGCTGAACTACCAACATTGCCCCCCCCCCACGATAGCTCTTTTTCCTCTATAAAGTTTTGTGTGCTGTGCCACCGAAACATGCATGCAAAACTCCACTACGGTAACGTGCCTGAACACGGCACAAGGCAGTTCAGTTTGCTCACGATTTACCCTTTGGGTATCAGGCGATCCAGAAGCGGCTCACCATGGCCTCAACGTTGTGTGTACTGCATTGAGTACGAGAGCTTAAGACACTCTGCTCGAATGGATTCCCACGAACAGCCAACTATGTGCGGTCAAACTTGCCAGCTCCGTCAGAATCCGCAACCAACGAGCCCGCTCGTTTTCTCTGCATACATCCCAGCAAACTGCAACAGTGAGACTATCAAAGACGTGTCTTGTGGAGGACTTTCGAAACTCCTGTGAAAAGCATTATTCTGACTGGATATTTGAATTCCCAGCTGGGAAGAATCGAGATGAACGAGAACCATCTCGATGGGAGATGTGGTCTGAGGACCGACGACGGTGATAGATTCCTACAGCTGTACGCTGACCACCATCCATTTGTCGATGGTGGGGGAATATCGGGAATTTCGCATTACTTGACCCATTACAAATCGTAACCAATCGATCACTTATATCGGCCACCTAGTAATAAGCTATAGATAGTGCTTTTGTCTTCAAAACAGTCGCGCTTTTGAAACATATGTATGGAGTCAGATCACGTACTAGTTTGCGCCCATGTTGCGGTTCGTCTCCCATCGACTGACACTGTGGTATTCACTACCTGCAAGATACGGCCATCAAAATAGTCTATCCGGGGCAGTTGTCTAGACAACTCAGGAACGCGGTCAAATGAAGACTGGTTCAAAATTCGAAACACTATGAATTCGACTGTGTGCGTCCCAAAATAAGGTTGGATCAATGCCCCCGGTTGAGGAAAGGAAGGCGGTCTCACCGAGACGACAATACGATTCAACGAGATCTCTGAAATGACGCCCGACCAGCGGTCTCAAGACCGACTAGGAGAGGTGGTAGCCAAGAAAAGTCCAACTTATCCGCAACATCGGACCAAGAAGACCAGTGAAGCCAGTGAATTTCCTACAGAGGTAGACACCTCAAAACGGTATTCCAAGCCATGCATTTGCTTCGGTGGGTGGAACACTCTGGATTAACGTTTAGCTGGCTTGAGGCGCCCAGCGTAACAACCAAACCACCACCAGCTACACAGTGGGAGGTGAACTGGTCGATTCGAACAGAAGATGAGGTTAAACTTTTGAAGCTGAACAAAGCATCCGGTCCTGATTGTCTTGTTTAAGGATGGAGGGAGAGGACTTGTCTATAAGTTCACAAACCTTATTCAAAGCCTTTGGAAGACAAATAAAGAACCAGAGGAGAAACCTAATATGATTCTCGTTTATAAAAAGTATTACATCTGAATGTGAGAATCATAGGGGTATCAATGAAATTACCACCGCTTCTAATTTGCCCACAGGTATCTACCTAGCACTTTTATAGGTGGAGTCGTGAAAAGCAAGCAGGGTTCCGTCCGGGTCGTGCATGCATTGACTACATCTTTACCTTACGATAATTTCTCGGACGAGACCACACTTTTTGTCTTCTTAGATCTAAACGCGGCATTTGACTCGGTTGGTCAAGCAGCCTTATGGCGATGTATGCCGCCGAATAATCGTTCAGCTGAACCTCCTTTCGATACATAGCTGCCATGCCACCCGTAGGAAGCAAGAAGGTTGAGATACCCTCAGGTTGCCCAAACCTAGATAGGAGCAGTCGAGATGCCGGGATTGGGTTCGAATCACGGGCCTTCCAGTCAGTGGTTGCTCAACTTAACCACTGAGCTATCTCGAACTCTTCCATCCATATACAAACAACAAAAAATAACTTAAATAATGTTGTCACGTGTTTTTATGTGCGCTTTCAAAGTGCAACATGTTATTACCAGACTGTGTGAGTAGACCACCAAAGCTCGTCATGGCACCAGAGCCGCTAGTGAACAGATTTACCTATCTGGGTAGTTGTATCACATCGGATGGCAGCATGGCCAGCGAAGTGCATGCTAGAATCCCTAAACCTTGTTTTGCTTCCCTCCAACTTAGGTTCTTCTGGGGTCGACGTGACGTTAGCATGTCGCCGAAAAGCAGGGTTTTCGGTGTAGCAGTGTTGAGTGGTGAGTGATTTTTGGTAACCAATCAGTTGCTCGTTCAATTAGTGAGTTGATGAGGCTGCACCAGCTTCACCGGCTCGGCAATGTGCTACTAGATCAACCGCCTCATCGTGCCCTGTTTGCTGAGGCAGGCTCCGACTAGAAGGTTTCCCAAGGTGGACAAGGTATGACCTAGATAGAAATGGCATGAAAAACATGGCAAAAGCTCTTGGCTGTACTAGTGCATGTTGTCTGTTAGGTCGGAGTATCGAAGATCAACCACAATAGTGACTGGAGGTACTCACCGACATGGCGATCTCACGCAACTAGTGACGGTGTTGCATATATTCTCTTGTTCTTAAACACTAATCCGCCGTTTCAGAGAGGTTTGGTAAACGATCGGTTCTTTTCTGTATCCACTCCCTTATCCGCTACCCAAAGTTGTGATGACGCGTGCCACCGTACACACGTACACCGTCGTTAAACTGTACTGAACTGATTGCTACGCTACTCAGTAAACCAGCTCGATCAATTTCTAATGGTACACTTGGCCGACTGAGTCATGTGTGTTGTGAGAAATGACAGTGATCATGGAACAGGTATTTTGGCTGCCTCCACTGCTCCATCAAAGCTTCCAACCATATTTGCCTATTGGACTGAATTTCCGATTCAATCTCATCC
>SJOL01007771.1:59274-92657 GCA_004794785.1 Opisthorchis felineus | reverse complement strand
TCGTTCAATCACGGAAACCACATCACGTGATCACATGTTGACTGGCTCCTTCAGTGACGACTTCTCAGATGAAGTTTTACTCATCTTGTGGAACTATTCTTGCTCTGGGCTACCTATCGATTCTTGGTAGTGTAAGCAAGATTTGGTCATTTTCAATAGGGTTTTTCGTTTTCTATAGAGGAAAGGCACAACCACCAAACCATCGCTACGCACCACTACGCACCCTAACAACGCACTGATGATGTCACCTTGATTGGTGATGAAACGTTTGCAGTCAAATTGCCCAGCTCAGCGAATAAACCAACGACCAGATTTTTTCGTCCTGTTAATGAAGCCAATCTATGCTACAAAGCCAAGAAGTACTGCACAGCTGTTTCATCCTTAATGGAAATCATCGACATTACACACGTCAAAGAATTCTAGGGAGCCTCAAATCCGCAACCTCCCGGCTACTAATCTGAGTACCCAAGGTCGGTGCCAAACGGTTAAGTATTCAAACTACTTGCCGGTTGCGGGTTCGAGACTTCCTGGAGTTTCGTGAGATGTACAATGCTGATGATTCCCAATAAGGACGAAACATTTGTACAATGCTTGTCGTCTTTTCGGCATAGATTAGCTTCATTTACAAGACGAAATCTCTCATCATTGTATCGTAAGAGCGATGATTTGTTTCATGCACCTAACTCCAAATGCCTCAGCAGAGTAATTTTGCCTGTGTCATTTGAAAAGGTGCTCAGATCAATTGAAACGAAAGTAGGCTAAATCGACCCCCTGTCAAGCATTGGTCAGTGTCCAACTTTAGGATTTTGATTTGACTGGCTTTGAACTCTCTAGAATGATAGAACCGGGATGTGGTCAAGGTTGCAGGCGACTTGTCTGTTGGGAACAAGGTGACTTCAATCACGGATTGATTGTGTCAATATCTGTTGAGCTTATTCGGGTCAGTCAACTACGACAGGGGACACAGATCAATCTAGTCGATAAAAGCTTCGCGCCCGGGTTACCCGATGCTCATAATTCAACACAGTGGAGAAGTTGAATCAAGCGTTCGGGCAATTCAAGCCAACTTAATACGAGAAATGATTAACAATCCACGAACTCGACAGACAGATTTGACAAAAAATCAACCCGTAAGTGAAAATCATCAGAGCCCACTATTGTTACCACTGCTAATATTTTCCAAACTAGCATTCTTTCAACGCTCCTTCGGATCAGCCCTTGTTGTCCAGTGTGGTCAACTGTGCAAAGATATGCGCGCAGGAACACACCCGAACACAGTCAGGCACTCGAATCTGACGCGGTCGACAGGCCGCAGTACGGATGGTGAGCGTGTTACGTGCGTCGGTGGGGTAGGGAAATTTCGGAACAGATCAACTTTAGTCAGCTGGCTTACGCACCACGTGCGGCGATCAGTGCGTTGTCGCTATTGTAACTGTTGCCCCCTGCTCGACACACGAGCGGACTAGGGTGGAAGTCCAGTAACCAGGATAGTTGTTATGACGGCGTTGCTGTAACCATCGTTGCAGTACCACGGCAAATCCCGTCCACAAATCAGTGCGACCCTGTCAGCCACGCACTGCCTGATAGCGTACACGTAAGTGCGCAGGACTGTGTTGCGTGTGTTTTGTGCTCTCTGCTGAACTCCACCGTTAGGTTGGTCATCTGACTCGGTTATTGGCCAAACGACCGGTTCATAAATGGCAAGCAAGCGATTAAAATCTGCTCTGCAGTGCGCGGAAGACGCCAATTCACACGGCTAGATGGGAAAGGATCACAGAGACAGCATGAAGAATACCATCTAGCGGCAGGCACATCAGGCAGAAACTCTGCTCATACCACGGCGTCTGAATTTCGAATGTCAAACACCAGTAGCTTTTCGAATTGGAGTTTCGGTCTTCCTACATTCACTAACTTTTCCCGAAAATGCCGACCCTGTAGACTAGCCGTATTGCACTAAAAACCGTTGATTAGTTGACGCGTAACAACACCAATAGTTAGAGATTTTGTGTATTAACTAATTAGCAAAAATGAGGCAATATGAATTTTTATTCAAGCGCACACATACTAATATCTTTCGGGGATGTAAACGCAAACAGACGCACGCAAAACTGGCACTTCTTAGCAAAGTAGTCGAAACACGGCAGATCGTTGCCCTTGTGATAAGCACCAGCTAAATGGTTCGTTTTGCCAAGTAACATCAGGCTCCCGTTATGAGTCGGGGGGGGCCTGGACAGTCAAGTGAGCTGTTTTATCATCGTTGGTGGGCGTCAGGGTGAACTTGGTTTCATTCGTCCAGATCACTTGTCTTCATTGCACACCGTATAAAACGTCGCTGTCTAAATAAATTATGTGCTCTTGTATTATTCTTACAGGGCTTGTGCAGTGTTGCACGTGAGACCAACCGAATGAGTCGGCTTGACACTCAGTCCATGTTATCGACAGGCTTCACTCCTTCTGCTTCAGCCCCCTCAATTATCAGCTTGCCATTTTCGATGCACTGCCAAAACTACCTATCGTTATAAAGGACCACGACCACACACAGGCCAAATGTGACTAGGGTATGACTAACTTCCCGCCATTATATGAGAAGCCCTCAAGGGTGAATCAGGTCACTCACTAAGTCGCATAGAGCACAACACGATAAAGTCAATGGTGTTTTCACGACAAACTGGAACTATGAGAATCGTGTTAGCAGTGGTAGGTGATGAGTTTGCTTCATTCATCCTACGTATAAGCAGTTCAAGGTTACGAAAGATGTGGATATGTGGTTGAACACTAATGAAACTTGCCTTAACATAGAGAACGACACCCCGTAGATAGATTTCACTATGTTAGTCTAACCAATATCAACAGTAATATGCCGGGTCCTTACACCTCTGGGTCTCCTCTCTCGTAGGATCATGAATAGCCGATCGAAATTATGGCAGATTGATAGATTAAGTCAAACAATCACCGTCGTATTGTCCACTATCCACAGCGCACAACAGCAAGCAAGTTGTGAGTTTACATCCACTGTTCACGATGAGGTTAAGGTCATACGGGGCTGCGTGTGACAGCTAACCATGCTGAGCCACTTATCCATACTGAGTGCGGCGAAAAGGACTAGCACAGGCGATTCCTCACATCGACAGGTCAGTTAGCGAGAGTTCTTCGATGATGTCTCAGAGGAAGCGATAAAACCCTTCATACATGCCTGAAGATCAAATCATTTCACAGCTGTACACAAACAACCTCCTGAACCACACAGGTTGTCAAGCCTTAGTTGTTCTCTTTCTCCTCAGCACATGTCTCATTTTTGAATCCCTGAAGAAAAGTCACACATTGTTCCAGAAAGTGAAAACTTCCTTCTCCCACGAATTTATGGTTCAGGTGTTAAAGTGATACACCATACACACATATGCTGAGTGCCTTTCAACAGCTGCCATCTTCGCCTTCACTCTGCCGAGACTATCCCCTGGGGGGTGATGATTCAACCTGAATGATGTGATGGATCGTAGCAATGCAGGAACGGCGTTTCGAACCGAGAGATACCTAGGAATTTCGCATGGTAGGACTTCCTGGCATTTTTCGCCTTGAGAAAATTCTTGAGTTGATCCGATAGAGGTCTTAAAGTGTATCGACAGAAATCTGAATAAAACCAGATATCTGGTTAGGGACTTGTGTATTAGCTGTTAACACGTCAGTGGGACGCTAAATGAGTAAATGGGCGTTAGAAAAACTCGTGTGAGTGGCCATCCATGAGTTGTAGCTGACAAATTTGGGACACCATTCAACATTGTTGCACGGTTGATCGATGTCAAATTTCACTATAATATGTCGAATCTTGTCACTCAAATATCTTGTACCCGAATTCTAGTAGCCTGCAATGTTAACACTGTCGAGCTTCCTGTATCCTGTAAGCCCACGATGACACTCTAATCGCTTAATTTTCGAAGCTTGTAAAGTATGCTACATGTAACAGTTAGCTGTTTCGGTTCAAAACCCCTAGCTCGTGATTAAAGAAGTGCATTGTGATAGAGTTCGACTTAGCTCAGTGGTCAAGGCTAAGTCCATGGTTCGAACCCAACCGCGGCATCTCGACTGCTCCTCTCGAGGCGCCTTGACAGTATCTCAGACCTGGCGCTCTCCCCGGGTAGCATGAAAGCTATAGACTAAAAGGGTGTTGCAGCTGAACTATTATTATTATTATTATTATTATTATTATTATTACTTTTATTATTATTATTATTATTATTATTATTATTACTTTTATTACTGTGAGTGCACTATCACACTGTGAAACTTAATCAACCGAAATGTACAACTATTTCTTTGAAGCATGCACATCTCGTAACATAGAACACGTCAAGAAAGTACTGACGTACTGAATATAAGAGGCAGGGAAGCCAGACCAAATAGCCAGTCTATTCGAAAGACAATGGTTCCCTCCATTACGAACATTCCGTGGATGTACTACTTCTGACAGGATTCTGTTTGTCGTTCTAGAAAGTGGTTCCTCCGAATTACTCACTAGTTCTCCAATCCAAAGTGTTTACGAAGTTGTATTGGATAGAAAGTGGTGTGGTCACGAGCTAATGCGTGTTCCCAGTTTGAACTTGATCTACCTATGTGTCCCTGATGCCTATGACAGTGATATGTGAACGACTAATGCCACGAGAAAGTCGTGCAAACTTTGCAAGTCGGGAAGACAATTTATGTTAGCATGTTAGGTGGAGATGGTAGTTCGCCAAATCGCAGTAAGTCAGGAACGAAGACGTTATTTGTAATAGGGCGTTGATCGTTATATAGAGGGTCTTTTGAGAGACAATTACTGACCTTCCTATGAAAAGTTGCCAGTCAAGGTCACCTGATTTGAATCTCAGCTGCTAAGGTTATTGATCGGCTGAATGATGGTGTTCAAATTCCCGTCCGGAAGGTTCCCAAATTGAATCACCCTGGGTACTGCCGATGAAAATAAGGAAACATGGGACAGCTGCGCAGCAAACTACAGCTTCTCGGCGTAGGTTGGAATCGTCTGCGATATCCTCACTACTTTCATAACGTACAAAACCAACTTAATCTATCCGTAAGGTCACATGGCTCCCTCTCCCTCAACAGTTTAGCAAAAAAATTAATCAGTACTCGCGCAAGGCGATCAACAAAGTAAACCAAGAAAAAGCAAACAGTCCCGTCTATAGCATGATCGAAAACGAAGTGGTCCGTTGAAGTTTACTTCAAACTATGACCAGATATTAACTGTGATTCATGCTGAGTGCATCCGAATTGGTGTAGCACCGGATTAGTATGTAAACCGACGATGCTTGACCGCGTTGTTTTCAGGACACCGTATCGATTCGACACCACGCTCCGTCCAATTGGAACACCGATTGGATCAATTTACCGTTAGTTTATATCCTGATTAGTCGTCACAACTGAATGAACCGCAGTGTACGTCATCAACAACGTGCGTGCGCATTATGTGGTGACAGTGGTGGTTTTTGACTCGAACGAGCTCGAACGAGTACTACCAAGTGTAATGTCGCATCCGGTCCGCTAAGACGAGGCCATCTATCTCACTCAATTATGGTTCGTGCCATCGCTGATCATCCGTAACAACAGCCCAGTAAACGACTGCATTCGATTCAGTCGCAGAGATTTGGACATGACATTAGTAATAACGATGATCCAGAGTGGATGACGACTCAAATGACACGAAATTTAAGTCGTCAGGATATGCACTGAAAGCGTCAGGCAGGGCTTTTCGACGAACGTTGGAGACACCCAACTACTACAAATGGCGAGTAATCGACGACTTACAAATTGACCTAATAATTGTCGCACGGACAACTCAATCACAAATACATCGCGTTTCTACGACAGTCACGGGCGCGTGGCTAGTCACATTACAGTCATTATTAGTATATTGCGTTTGTGCGTCCGCAACTACACTCATTTCGGGAAGGAACGGGTAGGGCGGCCGATACAAATCAGGACAGATAAATCGATAGAATACGCATGACAGAGGCACACTGCGACCAACCAGCGATTCGTACTGCGGTGATATGAGCCTATCGACCCAGCGCATCCGCGTACGCACTTGCGCGTGTGTAAGCCCAGTGAAATGTACAACCAAGGTACTACCCACACCACGACAAAGGCGATAAGTCACATGCCTCCTATTCACGTGTTCACGAACCGACGCACGCCCAATCGCTGTGATACATGCGTGCGGCCGTACGCGCGTCTGCAAGCGGTTACACAATGAAGATGCACATATTTATGACGACCGAACTGAGCGTGAGTGTGTCAGTCGGTGCGCTCATCGGAGTGCTTACACGCCGCAGCACCATGGCGTCGGCATACGCTCGATTCACGTGACGATACGTCCGCCCCAGATCTGGTAGAGATTTCCGGCCAGTGGTGCAACTGGACTGTAGGATAGGTATGCCCGTTGTCATAATACGAAAAAACTGAGCGATGGAAAAACTTTCAAGGGTTCCCACATTCAGGACACGAGTCAGTGCAGTAATGCTTCTACAAAACAATCACGGGGATAGGAGAGACTGAAGGTTCTCCAGAGGGAAGAGGTAGGAATCGCGCACTAGCTGACGGTGAATGCTTTTCGCTTCTATTAGCATGGTTCCTCAGGTGAGGTATCAGATTATATAACGAGCTGAATTCCACTTCCTAAACCTTCTTGAATTTCGGCCAATTTGGATGGTCACCCTGATTACCGCTCTCCCGGAGTTGTAGCCAAAACTGTCGAAAGCCAGTCAACGGAGAATTAGGTGATAATCTCATGAGATATAAGTAGAAAAACAGCTTTTTCAGTTGACCGCAAACGCGTTGCCAACCAGAACCACCTACGCGTAAATAAATGAGGTGGTTTTCGAAGCAAAATTTTTTCAACGCTCAAGAGAAAACATATTTTGTGGATAATACTGACAAGTACTCTGATTTGCACACGAATTTGGTTTTGACAGGAGACTTAAGTGAATCCAGCTGAATTTCCTATTTATGATGGTCGAAGAGTTTTCAGCAATCTTATGAGTAGTGTGTTGCGTCTAGACAAAAGAATACTGTCTAAGAATACCTACACAGTAAACTCATCAGACTGAAACGGCTTCTATTCAATTGACACCTCGCGTCAGCTGGTCGACTGATCATTTGTCGACAGTCGGTGGGATCAGAAGGTGCGATGCGTGTTCAGTGCAAACTCGCTGCCTTCACATAGTGTTAAGAAGGCTAGAAAGCATATGGGCATGACATCGTCTGTGGAATCTAACCGAGAGGCTCATTTGATCTGGCCAAGAACACACCTGAGTACCATTACAAAGAGGCAGTGACAATCAGGATGACAAACCGCGTCCACAGGACATGTCGTCCACGATACATGAACTAACACAAATCTTAATTATCAGTGTTAACATAGTTTGTAGGTACTGTTCGTTGTACATTAGGGACTACCGAGCTTGAGAAGGTCCATGGTTCAAATCCAATCCCAGTATCTGTCTAGGCTTGGACAGCCTGACAGTAACTCAGCCCTCGTGCTTCCTTTGGGTGGTGTGGCAGCTAGGCACCAAAAGAGCGTCACAGCTGAACTGTTATTATTATTATTATTATTATTGGTATTAATATTAGAGACATTGAGAGGAACAGGGTAAACCTAGAACCCGTCTTGCAATATTTAGGTACCAGTGCAAAGGAAATTATCACGTGACGGGACGGGAAATTTCAACAACTACCTATGTTTAGGAATTCGGGTAACCGTGGTAGAGTACAGACTATCTGCGGTATGATGACTATGATTATCTGCTAGGGAACTGAGTAAACACCGTGGAGTTCGGTCTCAGTGAGAGTAACGTCAGTCCTCTCCTATCATATGATCACAAGAACCCTTTGAACGCAAGTCAGATATATGGATGTCGCAGTCAAGGTGTGATTACCCTATCAAAGAGATATACCGGCGAAGAGAGACCACGCCTCCGAAGAAACCACAACGACTTTCTCAGAGAAGGCTGAAAAGCCAACACCCTTGTGGTGGACTCTCATTTAGACAAATAATGTAAACGGAACGTTATTTTCATACAAGATGTACGGAGAGACACGAGAATACAGATGGGGTTTTCTCGTCTCTCCGGAGCAGCTCACCTACCTTAGGAACTCATCTGATCCCTAAATCGCTTGTGACGCCAGACTACTGTTTACGTGCACTGGAGGCCGTAAGCGTATACAGCCTCGACAGTCGTGTTAACACGAAATTTAGTGGCGTCCACCTTAGTTGAAGACAAACCTGGTTGATCACCCAACGGCAAACCCAGATGAAATTAAAATGGTTAGGCTGGCGCAGCCCCTCGGTGCCTTGATGTCATACAAACAGAAGCATCCACAAGGACCTGGAAACTGCCAAGTTGTTCAAAGTCAGAGGTGACTTCCGCAACCAGTCACGTGTCGATATAATCGTACTATCTAACAGGGAAAAGCTTGAATTTTCGGCATCAGTATGTGCAATGCGGAAGACTCTCATCTATTGCCCTCAATGTGCACCGCATGAGTGTTTGAAACCATCTCCTAAGAAGGAAATGAATGCGTCATCTATCCAATCCCCAGAAAGTACTTCTGAATCCCCCTCAGAGGACCCATAACTTTGGTATCCGTTCTGTGCACCATAGTAATCAGCTAAGCTGCTTGCCTTCGGTCATAGATTCGGTCAGCATGGAATGGACAGCGGCGGCTTGTTGGGTTCGACGAGTTTTCGCAATGATAGTTAACTAAACAGGTGGGTTGAGTATGACATTGGCCTGCTTGGGTGAGTGGGGAGCGATTTCATCGCTTTGCTCCGGTAGCGTGTTCATTCGGGACATCGGTGGTCAGGTGTACGAGCCAAGTGACTGTTTAAAGGAGGTATTTACATCTCAGGTGAATGTGTGGCCTGAGCGAAGCTTTGTAATCGTGTCCCAATTGATGAAACGTGCATTTCTAGCTCGCCACACAGGGCGAGCAGGAGACGTTCAGCGGTCCATGCACCGGTTGGATGCACATGCAAGTTCTGTATGACTTCGGCACATTGGCTCAGGTAGCGGAGAGTGCATTCATCATTTAACTCTTCTAGTGCATTCGTGGGTTAACCAAATGGTTATTACTCATTTGCATATTAATTGTTGTGAACGAAAGAATGAATCGGGATTCAAAGTAATCTCTCGCTCCTGATATTCTTCAAGGGAATATGCATTACGAAAGATTGCGTCTGGATTTATTCAAGCCATGGAGAGATGCAACACCACGCACACACACACACACAAGATTGGTGTTAGCTGATGTCGCAGAGATAAGTCGATTTACGCAGGATGTCGTAGTTAATTTTGAGCGAAACCCATCTATTACCACTGTCCTTCTGGACAGTTAGAAAGGTCCTGGAGAAGTCACTTTTGAGTCAATTTTATCACAGCACATCGGTGCTCCACAAAGTACAAACACTGAGCTCCTCACGATTCAGTTCTTGTGAAAAGAAGGATTTCGAATCGTCAGCCAAACCATGCACTACATAATAGTTTGAATACGTTTCAGTACTTCTCCACTACACGTGCGACTCTCAAGCATACTTCCAGACCAACAAACACATCTCCAATATATCATCATTCTCCGGGAACAACCCAGCTTTGTATGCTTATAAACTCGGAGAACCGTGTAAACTGAGCACCTAGATGTCTTAACCTTGGAAATATCTGTGAGAACAAACTGAAATCACCACCCACCCCAAGTGCTCGTTCTCAGGATATTGTACACCTCAAAGACGAAATCTGTACGGTGCATGGGGTAGAGATTAAATGACCGTTTCCCGTATCGGTCTAGAAATGCTGCAAGAAATGACTGCGGGTTGATGTCCGTCGCGTTCACGCTATCAGCTACAACCCAAACTGCATAAGTGTTCAGAAGCGTTAGTGCCTTGAAAATTCGTGGCAAGCCGGCAGTATACCCCCTTTCCTTCCCAGTTCAGACTTCTCTTCACAACGAGACACTCTCCGAATACATTATCATGGCTACAATCATGGCTACAAGTCAGATATTTGCGTTGAATGTGGATATTGCTGTGAGGTGTGATGAAAAACAATGGCACGTAAAAAAAGGGAGTTCAAACTGTTACCAGACGCCTACAAGTAATGAGTAGATGGACGCAAATGGGTCAGCAATTTATTTTTAACAGCCAACCAAATAACAGCTAAAATATGGACCCCAATGGACCGAGAATCTGTTGTCGAATGACTTGTCCACCGTTCGGCAACTTCTACTATCCGCAGTCATGTGAAGCGTGGTGCACCTAACGAAGTTCGCAATATTTTTTCTGAAAATTTCGTTTTCCCACCATGCCCTTTCTTCTCTAAAACAGTCACGTGATGATTCCAGATGAATGACCCTATTTTCGTGTTTACATTTTTCGGCCCGTTATCCGTAAGCGAAAGGCGCTAGCGACGACGTTCTCTGACCTGATTGTGCAATAGATACCCCCAGTACACATCAACGATCACTGTTAGTTGAGGTCGTACTCGCATCAGATATCGAAAAAACTTTCTGCTATTCATGGCTGATGAACGTCAATAATGTGTACTGGTTCACGCAGAACCCACTAGTCATAAAGTTGCTGAAAACTCTTCAACAGATACCGAAGAGTTTTCAGCAAATTTATGAGTAGTGCGTTCATCCAAGAAAATACACCGCGATATCTCATCTACTGAAACATGAGGTGGTCATTGTTCAGTTTAAGAATACCATGAGAGATTCGATCCAATCTCTCGTTAATATCAATTTACTTTGCGAATGCGTGTAGTTCGTCAGTTGGACAATAGTCTGCTTTGTTCCAATGTTCTGCTTCGTCAGTGTCTGAGCGCACTTGTGTGGGTGTGTGTGTGTGAGAGAGAGAGAGGTTGGTAAGCCATTAGACTTCAGAATATGAGAATATCTGTGATTGGCCTGACAGAAAGGGTATTGGCATACCGAATTGCGAAGTCTACAGAAGTGAAGTGCCGTATAACTCGTTTACTCTGGGTGCACCGTCAGTGGCATTTAATTGATTTGAAAGGACACGTTCCACAGTAATTAGGTGTGACCGGTCAGTCAGTCGTTAATTTTTAATTCGGAGTAAGCAGAACGGAGCTGCTGTGGATGTGAGTTATTGTCTCAGACGGACGCGTATAAGACAATGAAGCTTTCCCGTTGCACGAGTTTCTGCTTGTATCGGTCGGGCGGTTGTTCGATGGTTCGAACCCAACCCCGGCATCTCGAATGCTCTTGTCTGGGCTTGGACCACCTGACACTAATAGAGCCCTCGTGCTTCCCCCTGGTGGCACGGCAGCTAGGCACCGAAAGAGTGTTACAGCCAACGGTCATTTTTTCAAGGAGAAACAGTAGCCCATTAAGAAAAGTTCAGAGTTCAGAGCCGTAAATAGTCTGCTTCTCCGTGCAGTACAAATCAACGTAAACATTTTCATCTTTAGAGCGCAGAACCGGAGCATCGCCATTCATCATCATCATCGTCATCTAATCTTCACTTAAGTCACCGACTTTCGGTGAGAAGTGCTGATTTTAAAATCTTACATTACTCATAGATGTGGTGTCTTTACAATTGCTAGGTAGAATTTCTCAAGTTATACGTGTTTACTCGAGCCCAGAATGGCGTGGAAGGACCATTTTGGGCTGAAACGGTAAAATGTCTTTTTGAGGAGAAGGGGGAGTGGCGTTTTTACATCGCGAGGACTTTTGGAGCGTAGCCTCTACGACAGACTACTTGCACCACAGTCCGACGTTCGTCATCTATCGCGGAGATTGATCGTTTGAGAGTAAAACACTGACTGGCAATGGAGTAAAAAGTGCATATGACCTCAGAGAACCCTCAAACTCGGTATGTTTCAAGGTACCGTCACAAAAGACTAAAATGCCCACTGCGCAGCATGGCCGAACGAGAATAAAGAGACCAATCTTGCCAGTCAGTCGATTTGGATGTGGTCGATTTTGGCCTAAAAGTTAACATAACCCAGAACCACGACATTGTTTGTAGGATTAAACTAACAATGAGGCCCATAGGATTCAAGATTCGTCACGAAACACTACTCATACGGTTGGTGAAAATTCCTCGACAACCCGCGATATCTCGGTTATTGCACCAACTGAAACATGAGTTGCAGGACATCATAAACGATAGAATCAGCTGGTTTTCAGGTTAGTATCCCATGAAAACCAAATGGGTATTCAAACGACTGTATTCGTCAAAGTTCGTCACGAAAGTTCACTTATCTCGAAGTCATACCCAGTCATGAGAATGGCCTCAAACCGAGGATGGCAGTGTGGGCGATTTTTCACGACTTCATATCTGTAGTTCAGCCAGGCGTAAAATAGACGCAGAGTTGCCTGACATCTATTTCCGAATTTGCTTGTCGGGTCAAACTAGAGCTGAGCAGGACCGGAATTTGCGTTGAAACAAACTTTAGGACGTTTGACACTCAGAACCCCGGTGTATGAACAGGAAGGTAGTTATACAACAATCTGCATGATTGCCCATAATTGTCTGGTCGGGTGAGACCATGTGAGCACCATAGTTCTGTTCATTTAACCCATTCGTGGGTATTCACGTGCACACCAATGAGATACTCCTAATCATGGCCACAAATGCCTCTCGACTCGTCGCTCTGGGTCGTCTCTGTCGGACGACCACGACATCGTTTACGACCGCTCCTTCTCATTCATCCTCCGATGAGTTTTAAATTTCGAAATAGAGGACAACTACCAATAAGATGGACCTAATAGGTGATCATGGCATTACTCACTTCCCTTCATCGTCCGAAAAGGTTTCTTGAGATAGATTGGCATTCACTTAGCTAAATGAACACTTACGCACTTATGGACTGGATACAATCAGTGAGTCAGACGACATACATGGCAAATAAGTTCGAGTAATGACTTCATGACAATCTGTGCCTTCTCTAGATGGTTGAAACGCTAGAAAGGAAGACAACTACTTTAGGTACACTTGTTCTAACTGCAGTTAAAGCGATTTGGAAGGAGAACAACACACCAGAGTGGGAGATGAGTGCACTAAAGGTGTTTCGATCAATTTTTTCATGATGATATTTCGGTAATCCTCCGAAGAGAGGCCACTATAGAGAAAGTGCTTCTTTGGCCTCTGCTCTTGGAGGGTTGATACTGCACAATCCGCAGTACTCTATACCAGTGTATCAGCTTGTGGGAGCACCACATGACTGTAACCTTCCAAAAGTGATTTTTTAGACGACATATTCGGTAATCGTCACTGGGTTGTCCCCTTGATGATACCTCATAGTGAAAATAAGTTGGATTTTTCGCCTCAAAGCAAACTATCAATCAATAACCTGAATAGCGTCTAGCAGAGCCAGTCCTTGTCCGTTTCAATCTCGCTGTTTAAAGCATGACCATTCATTTTATCCAAGCAAAAGGTGATATCAGAATACAAGACTACGGACAAAACCGGCTTGCATATCTTGCACCGAAAAATCACCGCAAAATGGTTGGCACTCGGGAATGAGAGTTAACTGGTTCTAAGGTCACGTTGCCAGTGTTAGGCAAGACAAACTTTACTCATCTCTGCAGGATAAGTATAAACTTTTGTCATAGAGTGATAGAAAAACGATGTAGCTTGAAAGAGTAGCCTTACTCTTCGAATATCCAATCGATCACTGGCCACATAGCCGTAAACAGCTGCATGTAGTTAGTCAGCAGTCAGACAGTGTTTGGTAAGGAAACGGAATCTTCAAAACAGTAAAAAAAGGTAATTGGGTTAAGACGGTGGGTACTAGGCATGTTCGTTCAGCTGTAGCACCCTT
This sequence comes from Opisthorchis felineus, assembly GCA_004794785.1. NCBI lineage: Eukaryota > Metazoa > Platyhelminthes > Trematoda > Opisthorchiida > Opisthorchiidae > Opisthorchis > Opisthorchis felineus. The sequence goes on along the minus strand of SJOL01007771.1, from coordinate 78,828 downwards.
TCGGTGCCTAACTGCCATGCCACCGGAAGGAAGCACGAGGGCTGGGATACTGTCAGGATGCCCAAGCCTAGACAGGGGAAGTCGAGAGGCAGAAGTCGGGTTCGAACCACGGACCTTCCGGTCAGTAAATTCGCGCTCTAACCACTGAGCCATCTCCATTTGTATGGACTGAATTGAAACTGCTTAGCACGCCTGTTGTGCTGACAGTTTCGTCGGCAAGTACGAAAATGTTGTCCACGTAGCGACGATACAATGTTAACCGTGCAATGAGTGCGTCTAATTTTTGAGTCTCCAGTTTGGCCATGAAAAAACCTGCCAACATAGGACCTAGAGGAGACCCCATCGCGACTCCGTCCTTCTGTCGATAAATTTGATTGTTGAAAGTAAACTGAACATTGTAGGTACAGAAGAGCTGGAGTTCCTTAAGATCCGAGATGGGAATGCCAATATCTTTACCGTTGCACTCAATCAAGTCACAAACATAGTCTATTGTCTCAGTGAGTAGTATGTTGGCAAACAATGACTCGACGTCCAGGGAGAACATATCAACCTTCAGATCTTTAATCTGATCGACGAAATCAAAACTGTCTCTCAGGCTGTGTCGACACTTCTCTAACAGACTGACAAGCCATTTAGCCAAAGCATGATAAGGAGAATTAGACACATCTAGGACGGGCCTGAGAGGTAGGCCGGGTTTATGCACTTTTGGGACACCATAAGGCTGAGGGATTGTTGTACCAATGGGGCGGATACGCTCGAAAGTATTAGTGTCAATGTTTCCGGATTGTTTAAGACGTCTTAATATTTTGGACATCGTTTTTTCAATCACATGCGTCTTGTCTTTCTCGGATTCCATTTTCTTACATTTGGATCGGTGCGACCTCTGAACTTGAACTGGCCTGCGAAAAATCCGGTCCCACAAGCCTGTCTGACACTGACGTCACTTACCTGATCCCGTGACCCATTGACCTACCCCTCATTCAAACCCCCCTTCCCTTGATTTCTATTTCTCTGAAGTGTATGTACCCCTGATTTCCACGTAACCCTTTTCACGTGATTTCTGGTACCATATTTGTGATGTAAATTTGTGATGTATTAGCCAAGAGGAACAATCACAGAAAACAAGCTTTGTTCGCTATCGTCATTGTTCTCATGACTTCCACGGGTATATTCAACCACTTGAGACAATCCAAAGACCCATGTGTACAACGAAATTGCTGATGTCCGAATCAAGAGGGTGGCATTTGTAAGCAGGACCTCATAGTGGATGTTGTCCTTTACAACCCAAAACTAAGCTAACCACTTATCGACGGGATTACAGATTTATTTAAAGCCGTCCAGCTAGTTTAAGCGGGTTTTAGGCAGTTCACAATCCACAGCTGAGTTAGACACCTCTTAAACTTATATCATTCGAAACTGTCATTTGGCAGCTGAAAACCATTGATCCTCGAATCGGAGTAAAAGTGTTCCTATGGAACAAAATGTTGGGTCCTCCAGGGGCTGGTAGAGGTGGTTCCCCCATAGATGGAAAATTTTTATAAAGATCTACAGACTCTCCTGGGGCATGGATTACTGTAATCGCCCCTGCTGAATGAGCCGATTTTCAACAGTTAACAGAAACACAACTACGATCACTGATACATTTGTAAGGCGATAGCGCTAAGTGTGGCTTGGGCGCATGCACACTTTCCACGGAGAAGACTGGACGACAACTTTGGAATATCATTAACCTATTCAGGCCATCATTGCCCAATATTAGACTACCCAAGGTCAGACAGTCACGGTCAAACGTGTAACCGGGGCAACCAAATGTAGCAGGGACGAGACGCGTTGACTGACACAGGAAGAATTCACGTTTTCCAGTGTGAGACTGTGTCTGAGACCTTGACAGATGTATGGGAAGTCACTCATTATACTCCCACTAGCATGGACTGGACGACTCTAAAAAGGCCATTCATTGTGAGGACGAACTTAGACCTGATTAATTTTCGAAGACTGCCGTGTCACTTGGAAACAATGAGGTTGAGGCTCACACCAAAACAATGACATAACACAATACTCGCAAGTTTGCTGAAAACTGTTCCAATCAACCTTATGAGCGGTGTGTTGTGTCAAGAAAATATAATGCGATATCTCAAGTATCCTGCCAAATGAAATGTGAGGCACCCTTTGTGCAGCACACCCAGTTAAAGAATATCATTAACAACAATGTGTAATTCACAAATGCGTCCAATGTTGTTGAATGAACTTAGTCAAGCTGCGTGGGATTCCAACTTTCCATTCTTGTAGGTCCTCTCTGCTTCTGTCGCCGTGACCAAGTATTCCCTCTTAGAAACCTTGGATAGACCTTTCTGAACTCTTTCGGGTTTAAAAAATACACGTAGCAAGGGTTTGTTCTAAAGTGTTGAAGTCATACCCGTTTGAAAACTCGCCGTTTGACTCATTGATCATTAAGCATGGAAAGCATCTAACACAAGACCAGACGACACAAAAATAAGTCTTTTGAGTGTAGTATCGGTCTCCGTTCGCGCAGTTGAAGATGAGACCAAATTTTCCGACTTTTCCAATTCTTCCAGGTGGTCTTTCAACCTCTGGAACAGTGCAGCTTTGCACGTTTCCTGATAATGATTAATTGCGTAACAGCCGGCACGGAGTTATGGACTATTGTCTGTAATTCGTATTTCATTATAAACGGTTGGGTCAGGTTTGAGTTGTGGGGTATTGTGTTTCTGGACTCAACAATGTATATATTTCTCGATGCTTAGGTCATAACAGGCCATGCGGTATTCAGGCTGGGAAAACCTAGCGGATGTCTATTCCGTTCGAATACTAATGAGGACTAGCCGATGCGGTAACCGGTTTACCGACAGGCTAGAGATGGGTACATTTCAGGTTTTGTATATCCTCCTTATGGATCACATGAACGGCATATTCGACAAACTCTGCGTCCAGCCAGTGATGTTCGCAGTGGATGGCTTAACTGCCGGGTTCTGACCAAAGTAACCAGAAATCCTGATGAATTTAGCTCGCTGTCGGAGATTATGGAGAGGACAAATATGAAGCACCAGGTCGCTGCAGTTCACACAGAACGTTTGAATAAATGTGTAAGATTTAGGTTTTATATTGAGGGCCTAGCTCGAAGTACGTCAGTGATATGCATGCGTCAACTGACGAACGGTGCCTCTTTCGACACCTGTTCGGACGAGCTATGTGGTTAGATGTTGGTCAAAAAAGAGTCGAGTAATTTCGATCGTTTCTGACCCTCCGTTTTGCACCTATAAATAGCAGTTGACGCAGGTCGTTTTTCCAGTGTGGACAAGTCATAAACGAATCGACTGATTCAATCAATCAATGAAGTGTATCTTCACAGGTAGCCAAAATCACCCTTATGTGACGATCACTGTAGCTTGTAACCTGAAATTTTAGCTCGACCATCTATGCAACCAGCGTGCACTATTGGATTACATTGGATCGATACACACGTCCAAACAAGCAGGTGCGGGTCGGCCGATCCGATAAATCGGTGAACCACAGGTATGACCCGAACTTGACAGAATATGAAACCGGCAGTTCCGCACAGTGACGGGCACATGACACCTATCTTGTATCAGACGTTGGGTATCACTTAGTTGAATGCACATAAGTACAGCACAAGGAAGGCTTGATCGTCACACGATCTCCTTTAATCGCCGTGACGATCACTCAGTCAACGTACGACTGGGTCCCCGTGTCTCTTATCTGGATCTTGTCCGGATTTACTGGTTCTGAGAAACGTACTTTCCCAAGGAGTTAAGAATCTAACGATCAGAAAGTTTCGTGGAGATTTACAACAAGTAACACCAGCTGTCATTCGTTCAACGGTGCGTTTCTCGATTTGGCACGTCTAGGTGCAGCCTGCAAAGCAATTGGGTAGTCTAGTTCAAGATAATCTGTGAAAAATTCGCACATCATCTAAGGGCGTTGTTGTTACGTTTCTTCCGTCCTGATCGTTGGAACTTCAGACTGACCTCCTCAACTGTCCGCGCGTGCTTGCTCACAACTCGGATGACCAGGTGTTGGGATTCTTGGCGCCAGTCGTAGTGGCCTCGACAGCTGCCACACGCGAGAAGCCAGTGTGAAGGTATTAGCCAGGCAGGAACAAACCACGGATGAGCTGCCATGTCAGAGCACGACAGTTTACCAAGTAGATATGCCAAACAACCCTCATTGAGATTGACCTGAAAACAACAACCACAAGTTGGAGCCTGTTAATTTGCGGGGGCGGTAGGTGTCTTGGTTATGGCACAACTAAAGGACGGGAATTGATCGGTGTCGTGCACCACCGCTCAACTAACATCGACGGTGTTCGGTCCGCACACTCACTAACGACACTTCACTGTGTACAGGAGGTGCGTTGGCGGTTTCCAGGTACAGGTGACTCACTCTGCCTGATGTCACTTGGCAATGGAATGTAAAGTTCGCGCGTGCAAGTAAACAGATACACAGACGAACGTATAAGACGACACGTCACTTAGACAAGTGTTCGTAAAAATTGATGAGCTATTATTTAACACAATTGTGTTAAACAGCTAGCCGGAAGATTCTGCAGCATATGGAAACATTCAACGTTCTCTGGAAGATAGCATGAAGTTTGACCTGTTGCAAACATCCGTAATGTTCCAGCAAAATGACCTCGTTCAGCGTTTCACTTTCATGAGGTGAATGTTATCCTCATTTGTGGCCTTCTGTGGCTGTACCCTGTAGGACTCAAGCCGCTTTGCAAAGTGCTAGCCATAGGAACCCCACAGGCGCCCGCGCTTCAGTAGAAAACATCTTGCGAACTTTGGTGGAAATATTGACACTATCAAACCCAGACAACCAGAGCCGTACTCGCTGGACGAGTAGTTCAGTTTCCAAACTTCAAGTCGATGCCTTATTGACCCACTTAGATCAGAATTGTCATCAGTGAATCTCCCATTAGTCTATTCACGGTGGCAGACGATTTACTGTTCCGTCGACCACCATCTGTCCTGCAAGTGAATATCTCGACACTGCTTTATTCGTCCTCCTGAACAGCATGTCTGCTGAAGAGTGCATCTGCTCCCGCATTTACAGAGACTTTCTCATGGAGAAGGATAACTATGCTGCAAGGCTATTCTGAATCATGGGCAGCGAAGTCCGAGGCCAGCATCATGCACTACTTGCTACCGGTGACCACATGGGGATCCAGGAGTTCAACGTCGGTTCAACTGTTGATAGCCAGGTTTCCAACCGTCCTATGGTGCGACAGTGCTATTTTGAGCAGGGCGACGGCGACAGGAATAGCTAAGAACATGGTTGGTGGAGTACATGTGGAAATTGTTGTAGTCAGTGCCACTCCCAGGGAGCACCAGTGGTCGAGGCGAGGACTGCCAGCTCGGAAAGGCCTAATTTTACAGCAGCATGTCAGTACGGGTTGGACGGTCACACTGTACACATAGAGCTTCATTTACGGCTGATTTCTGGACGTCTCGGCAGAGCGTTATGAAATCGCATCGAGGTCTTCCTGGTGGTATCGATGCGAACACGTATTTCTTGCCGTGTTTAGCCATCTTGGGGGACGATGGGCACAAAGTGCTCAAAGAAATCGGTGTGGTTTATTGGTTCCCCGTTGAGGCTGAGTTGGCAAGATTGAGGGTCCACGCTTGTGATGGGGAATTTCAGCACACTCCCAGTCTAACCAACGAAGTGTGGTGTGAAGCGAACAAGGATAGACTGTTAGATTTACGTTCAGGACAACTATATCGTCCACCCAACTGCACACTGATGACGCCTCCACGTATGGTGGAGACGTTTGCAAGTCAAGCTCGCCAAGCTCGGCGAACGGATCAACAGCCACCTGATCAACAACCTATATCACTAGCGTAGTTAAGGTCAGCAACACGACTGGAAGAGATCGTCTGTAGCACGCACACACACTCCAAGAAAGGCCATATCATACATTATAATGACAGTTTTCGCAACATTGCAAATTCAATAGAAATTTTCGAGTATGGAAAAACCATTTGTCTGAGAGCGGACAATCTCTAACGCATTCCCACTTTACAAGGATCATTATTGGTGAGTAACCTACTGGGTTAGCTGATTAGCTCATGGTTTCCAAGGGATAGGTATCTAAGATGCCAAGTCGAGAGCGTGAAGTCGAGAGCGTGAGAGATGCATAACCCTAAAAAGGGAATTCGGGGCCGTTCGAATGCGCAGAGATGGAAAATCAACAAGATACGTTGCTAACCATATAGATACAAGCAAACCACAGGTTATAGGTGGTTGCGAACACTGCAGGGCCCAAATCACTTCTGTTTGAACAGTCCTCCCTTGTCTTTGGTTAGTGAACACCAAACAGGGGAATCGCTGGGCTCGAGTTTCGCTCTTATTAGAGGTCATCAGGTGTGCACACTCCGCCGGCAGCTGGACATACACGTTGAAACTGCACAGTGTGATTACTTAGGTCTGCTTGTTTATCATTACCTAGACATGGATGTCCTGATGAATCCAAGGAGGAAAGTGGGGTAGTTCAGAAACGAGAGTACTTCAGGTAGCCAGTAAACTGAAGACGTTTACAATGGAAAGAGATAATGACCCGCTTGCCAAGACTACCGATGTTCATTATGGTCTGACCGCGTCATCAGAAGATTAGAGTGTTAGACAGTAAACTTTTGACAATTATTTGATCAAAAATGACTTGAGTGAGAGTACTTTACTGTCCTATTGAAACAGTAGAAACATTCATCTGGTGACGCACAATAGGTGAATCATAAGGCACCGCCTCATAGCGACTACGCTTTGGAGCAAATACATCACAAACGAGAGATTCAGCTAGGTTCCAGGTGAGTCTCTCTGAAAACCAAATTTGTTTGCAAATGAGTGTATTTCGCTAAATACGTTCCCTGTTTTTTTTACGAGGGGGTCGTTCCAGGGTGGGGGAACTTTGCTTTAAAGCAGTGGAACCAACCTACAGTGTTAGCAGCCATGCACGTTGTCATCCGGTAACCTATCTGATAACGAAATCAATAACGATAGTTCTTAAAATATTCTCACAGCTGGCGATAAAAAAAACCGAACGGTTGTGACAACAAAATCAACATCCTGCTGAGGAAAACAGGACATAGTTGTCGATCGACCAAGCGGATCATGGGGAAAACAAACCATGGTAATCAATCAATCAATCAATCGCAGCACAGATGTAGATTCACGTCGCGGTTAGCTACGTCAACAGGAACGAATCGTCATCCTCTTTAGCTGCTAACCAAATCCAGGTGAGATATAGATGTACGCACGCGTTCGAAAATGACGGGCTAGTGAAACACGACGAAACCTAACTATTGGGGGAAACGTCAGCAGGAAACTGATGCAGCGGCAGCTGCAGCAACAGTAGCAACGAAAACAAAACAGTCCGGGATCGTGTCACAGGCACATGTCTCTACGCCACTCCCTCTGTCCTTATACGTCGCAGTTACCCTGTCGACGTGATCGCCTTATGCATGCGCAAACGGATGGCGGTGATGATGGGCTGGGATAGAGAGACGTTTGTGGGGTGGGTAGGAAAGCGGTTTACTCGACTGGCTAGCCGATTCTGTTGACTAGCCACTCTCGTCATTCGCAATTGACTCACTTGGGCAGTAGCGAACGAGGCGAGCAAACAACGCGGCAAGTAATGAACGAGCTAGAAACAAATCGATACACCGCGCGCTTATCGATTCACCCGCGCAGCTATCTATATGATGATTGCAGTTGTTCGTTCCAACGGCAAAAGTTTTTGCCCAAGCAATATGTTTGTCACTTGAATATTGTTGATGCTGCTGCTGGTGGTGGTCGTTGTGGAAATGATGACAACGTCACACTGAAATAAGCTGAGTCAACTTGGTTGAGCAACAGCACTACCTTGTTAGATTACGGAACAATGTGATGACCACAATACAGCTGTTTTTGTCGTTGTCGTAAGTTATGAAGACATTTTTTTGTGAAGAGAACTGATTAATCACACCCTTTGATCCACGAACTAACCTGGGCTGTCTACTGCCTCTAAGCGAAGCGTAAAAACGTTGGTACCAGTGCACAGTTGTTTCAGCAAGCGTTCCAACTAAGGTACCTAGGAAGACACCGAGAATCTGATCACTAGCGCGTTTTCATTAGTTGTGGTCTATGAGTTTTAATGTTACTCTGCGGCCGTTGGTTACTACGGCGGATCATGGTCGAAGTGTGATAAGCATTGAGTATCGCAAATTTTGGTGTAGGCAACTCAAGTCATTTCTTTTAAATCGAAGATGAAATTTCCTAAACTCCGATTTGCACAAGCGCTCATGCAACAAATCCATGTCTAAGAGACCACACGTCGGACCATGTGTAGGTCATATGCATATAAAACAAAGAATAGACAACTACAATTCGGGAAGTTCTGACTGGTAGCTGATCGATCGGAACAAGGTTGTCATTCGAGCTATCAGGTGATTCACACATTCAATTAGGAATATATTCACATATACCTTCATGCTCATCAATTAGGTTTTGACGGGAGACACTCCTGGAACCCAGCTGAATCACTCGTGTTTTTGATGAGTGTATTTGTCGAAATCAGTCCAATTTGGGTTCAAGTAGAACATACGGTTGACGGAAACTCGGAAACTGCGCCTACCTGATGGGCCCCAAGAAGGGCGAAACCGGTCGTGGGCTGTCGAAGAATTTTCAGCAACCTTATGAGTAGTGTATTACGTCTATACCTTCATGCTCTTTAGGGTTACATCAGTGGGATTAACACTCTCCGACTGTTGGACCCTGATGCGCTCTTAATAGTATGTATATTACACCGCTACACAGCCGCAAGGGGCTCATCCTCTTGTGTGAGCAAATGGACTTGTTCAAGTAGGGACAAACTCAACAAAAAACCGGGTGCATACAAATCCTCCAAATTTAACACTGAAGACTCCATGTGAGAGAGAGGCATGTGACAAGGTGTCAGAACGGTTGTTTGGATCAGTCTATGCGACAACTTCAAGGAACTCGACCCTGTATGGATAGTCAGATGCGGTCGATTGAGAGATGTTGTGGTTAACACGGGAAAACTATGAGGAAGCTTCACGTGACCGGTGCTGCCATATCTCCCAGGTGAGACCGAAATTAGAGCCTTCTTAGGGATCGCAAATTTGACCAGTAATGGTAAAAATAATAACATTGAGATAATAAGAGTAGGAATGATAATATAAAGGATGAGTCTTTCTAGTGAATATTACAGCCTATCTGTCTGGCGATCCCAGATGTATGCACCTGTGAACTCCTGTGGGCAGGACATTGTCCCGGTAGGGTCAGACTATCTTGATGGTAGATATAGTTTGGGAGAAACGGCAGTCTCTCGATTGAACTGAGGTCAAGGTTGCATAAAACAGATAGACTGTATGCGTCCAGGGGATACCCAAAAGCAGGTGACAACAGCTTAGTGGTTGGAGGTGAAATTAAACCCGAAAATCAACTGACGGATTAAACTCAGACGGTTTACTTTGTTTTACTGTGTTTACATCCGAATAACCAAAGAGGAACTGAGAGGAAACCGCTGTCTCACAGAATTAGCGAATTGACAACTACTCCGCTAACCGAGAATGTATAATGAAAAAAAAACAAGAGTGATGAAAAACGGTGCAAGCGCAACATTTTTTCCACTCATAAGCTGATAAATTCGCTTAAATATCGTGGAAACAGAGCAAATCTCCCTGATATGTTGCTAGCTGAAGCCCGATGAGCCCCGTGTAGAGAACTACATCTAATAGGGAAGGGGTCAGTTCGGTAAATAAAGGTATGAGGGGAAAGTTAGTCACCATTACTACTCGCGCCCGAAGTACCCTCGTGTACTTCTACGTCAGATGGAGGATTTGACAACTGAGCTTCGGAATTCCACCAACGGGCTGTCTACAACCTACGGTTGTGTGTGTGGGAAAGTTCTTGCAGGCTTGTAAGCAAAATATCGATCAGTGATGACACTTGGTCTACCATGTTGTTTGGATGAGTCATTCTGATTTGCATAACAAGGCTGGTTGTCGGTCCACACGCAGCACCCGTGAGAAGCGCTTCCAAGTGCATTGGACCTAGATGCGGTATCAGCTTCTGAGTAAATGGGTCTAGACAGTTGTCTGTCGCAATCAAGATAGTATGAGCAACTCAGGTTGGTTATTTTTCATCATACATCATACATCATCCACAATTGTTACTTATAAACCCCAGGTCGTTTGATGAGTTTTTTCGTAGGAAAAACACTAGCAAGGCGTAGAGTTCGCACAACAAGACACGGACTTGCCGAAATTCGACTGCCCGGCTATGTTGTACGAAGGTTTGAGGGACTTATACTACCAGCTGAGGATCGAACACACTACTGCACCAGTTGTTGTGAAGGTTCACTTGTCATCACAAGACTGTCACCACATGTGGACATTGTAAATACCCATTTTGTGGTTCAAAGTTCGGTTAGTGGTCGGTCTTCTTTACGGGAAGTATGCGCTACGTAGTTCACTACAATTTCTAGTGGACGTACTCGTTATTTGTAGGTCGCAGGCGGGATTTGCGTTCACTTCACTCTCGTTTGAATGGTTGTACTCCTGTCCGGGCTCAATTGTTCTGATGAGCCCACACCAAAGGGGGGAAGCACCGGACTCGCGTTTCGCCCATCAGCAGTGCACTTCCCCTTGGACGTACCGGCGTTTGAACCCCGGAGGTCTGACATGCGATGAGAGCGCATCACCACTGCTCCACCAGCGCATCTGAATTATCACGTCTGTCTGAACAGACAAACGTGTTCACACTTGAGCGATGTGATTGGCTCGCCGAACGACTCGAGCGACGACTCAGTAACTACCCTGGCTGTGTCGATCGATTGACCATTTGTCAGGGCTTGCCAGCCAGTAGCCCCACAGACGGGAGCTTGAAGGGTCGATTAGTAGACCGATGTGTGGCGTAACTAGGTTTGGACGGCATGCGTCCATCAGTGACCGTTTAGTGGGCAGTATCAACTATGGATATTACTACGGTCAGGAAAATGAAATAACAACACCATCACCACAAACATTGACACAAAGATGCGTAAAGAACAAGTGACACTCACCGATTCCTCTTTCATTAGCCGGCGGCTCCCGTCAAAACTTTTGCTCACGATACTCTCTGCACGCGATCCGAGAGCTGCAGAAGACATGTCATGGTCCGATGATGGAACATTATTGTTGCTGGAACAAACATTTGACCGCAGATCATTGACGAACACACTGGCCGGAGCAAGTAATGGCTGGGAAGGAACAACAGCGGCTTTCGGGTCGGTCGATGAATTGGTCGGATTGAGCGACACAGCGGTCCAACTAATTTCTGGTTCCACACGAGAGACCACAGTACCAGCAAGAGTGCGTGCGTGGAGTACTCTTGTTAGTAAAGATTCTGCAGAAGCTAAGGAAATTCCAGAATCAGCGCTGGACTGAGTGGCTGATTGTTGCTTGGGCTGAGAGCAGACCAGAAGCAACTTTTTCGGTCCCTCTTGGCCAAACGAGTTTTGTTCGTCTGTCAGTGAGGCAGCTGTGGCAGCCAGTCGCTTGGGTGTTTGCCCAATCGATTTGACGTTCAGCATAGGTGATTGTCGTCTGGTTGCAGTTGTGATATTAGGCCGCATCAGAGTGCACTGGTTAGTCACGGGGATAGCACAGGAAGTGAACACATCCGTACTGCTCGACGGTCGGGCGGGAGTGGATTCCGCAGAACTGAGAGAATCCGAGTTATTTCCCACAGAGCTCCGATCTCCTTCGCCTTGTGCACTGTTTTCCCACAACGCCTTAAATTTAGGCTTGTTTCGGGGAGTAGAAGTGGACAATGGGGAGGAAGCAACAGCTGTGAGAGTTTGACTGCTGTTCAGTGGGACAGGATTAATTGACAATAGCGTACTGGGACTGGCAGGAGTTGTGCAGGAGGTAGGGACGGAATTCGAAGAAATCGCGTTTGACGATAGACATTGAACTAAGGACTGACCAGTGGCAAGTTGCAGAGTATTGGCTCCCAATATATTAAGACCTTGAGGGGACTGGTTTTTGGGGGCGGCAATGAAAACTGTCGGACCATTGGCTGAAACCTGAATAGGATAGACGGTCAGTCCAGCAGCTGTTCCTACGTTAGTGGAGAGAAGGCTGGTCGGTAATTCGGCTGACGGAGAGCCACACAAGGATGTCAATAAGCCATCCAAGGTGGCCCGAGTTGCTAATGTGGCTGCAGCCGAGCCAAGCCTCAGTTGACTGTCACTTGCTGTAGAAGTAGGAGGAATAGGTGCGGAATCTAGTGAGTTTGTTTTGGCAGTACTCAGAAGGTCCGTGCTCCACGGAGTCTGTGGGGAATAACGAGAAAGATGACCATAAAGTAGCAACATAGAGATGGCCGCAAAATCACGAAACGTAATTCCTTAATCAGTTCGGATTCCTGCTATTTGGCTAAATCAACGAGTCAGTATTCGGAGAATGATAGAAAATAATGATTACAGTATTTGGCAGAAATAACTTCGTTTTACACTACAGAACTCAAAGCAGTCATGCTGTAGAGTAGGTCGGGCTTCCGAAAAAAAAGTCTCAAACAAAACCATATAGGTGGCCAAATCTTTGGCGTCTATTTCCAACAGGACGAACGATTTCATCCGAAATGACAGGAGTGATTCGGAAACCTGTGATCCAAAAGAATCATTGTCTATTAATAGAAAACAAGTGAACAACGGTTAGCGTATCCGTGCGAGGTGTCGGGACGATCGGCCGACAGGAAATTAGCACTCAGAAGACTAAAATCACTAGGAATGGCTAAGTAATATCACGGTTATTGATAGAGACAGAAACAGACAACAGACATGACCAAACTGCTGAATATAGAAAGAAGCAATAATCTCTCTTTTCATCCTGCGAAAAATGAAAACTAAAAAATTGAAGGAATTCTAGCTTTTACTTCTGACAGCGTGAAAAGAAAAAAGTACAACGTCTAAAGTCCAGCAAATGTTCGCATCTTTTAGACAAGTCTACGAGTCTTTCGTGACTGAAATTTCATCCGACGTTTTGCTTAATGGTATCCTCAGGGGTTTCCAGTTGTGTGAGTGAATAAAACCGAAAATTAGGAAATCTGGGTAGTTATACGTGACTCGACAGGAATATTTAAGAACTCCGATAGAAATCCAAAGATACTCGTCATTTGGGACCAGATGGATTCACAAGCATTGGCGAAATTTAAGGTCGTGTGTTCAGGGAATCAATACCTTCAAAGGTTAAAATTCAACTATTTCCGCTAAACAGCTACTGTGAATCAATGAGTCGTGAAATTTTCCAAAAAGTCCTCACGAATTCGGGTGATTCAAAATGTTCTCTGACGAAGGCGATAACAAAATATATCAAATGTCTCGAGTGAAGTATCACATGTGCTAAGATGATTTTACACTAACTTAGATCAGTCTGGATGAGGTTGCTGATCCACGACATTCGCATTTATCCGTCTATTCCAGTGAGAAGAGCAAAGGTTTGGTTTCCGCCCTGGGCGTTGAACTATCTCCGCATCACCACCACCACCACTAATCTGACTTCCTTCGCATTGTCAAGGCCATTTGTATCCATGAGAAATCTATCGACCAACAGCGATGAGCAAACACTGAGGGATGAAAGAGCTACTTACATGGGGACACGCCCTTGGCCTGTTGGCTAAGATAATCGATCAGAAAAACAGTATGCCTGTTGCCTAGTCGGTTTTGAGTTGTGCCAACAGAATAGAAAAAAGTACACAGACAACAACCACTCTCCGGATTTCAGTACACGTTACAATCAGCTACAGAATACCTGGTTAGGGGCAACACGTGCTTCATAACTTGACGACTTGATGTTTCAATAAGTTTTGCGAAGCATATAGATCATCAGGATTCCTGCGTTTAAGCAAAAGCTGACAGTGGCATCTGCATATGACAATCCTACATCTCAGAAGGCTATTCAGGGACCACAACTTCAAAGGTTCGGCCACGTTTTCGTCTCAGGTGTGTGGTAGCTGAAGAATTGAATCAATACCGCAATATGCGAAGCGTACCTAGCATACGAGCTGGAATCGACTCCTGACCACAGCGACAGTGAAGGACATGCTTGAAGTCGGCTCGCCACATCACCGCAAGAATCAACAGTTGGAAAGTGAATTACGCACAAAATGAAGACCACAACGTTTTCAGAGTGAATCTAGCTGTGTAGGAGATAACCCAACAAAGTATACCCCCAAATTTGGCACCCATCTTATCGACCAAAATGGCATCACCCTACAGAAGTGGCAGTTTTGTTTTTCATCTCTGATGGAGACCATCCGCGGAGGATACAAAAAATTTTGCAGCCACAAGTAGTTTACCACTGGTTGGGTAAAGAATGAACCACACACACACACAAAGACGGCAAACTAAATGAATTGGTAGTCAAGAGAACCCTACTGGACCAGTTTCCAGCTATCACTGTACTATGCCTAGTCATCATTCCACCAAAGCGACGGATGACTCCACGACTTTGGTCGAGAGAAAGCACCATCGCGATGTATACCGGCCTTGTATCCAATTTATACTCATCATTATTCATACTCGGAATGCTCGCTATTCGCTGCAGTTTTGCTTTCGAAATTTTTGGGTTTAAGTTTCATTAAACTACTACCGCTTAGAGGAGGATGCTACCACCTGGACTGAGATTATCTGGTCAGAAGTGATAACATGGAGCTTGGTTTGACGTAGTCGTGCGTCACCATGACCGACTAATATTGACCGGCTGCGTGGGAGCTAAACACGATCGTAGTTAACGGACCGCGTGACCGATACTGCAATCCCGACGACCGGAGAGGATGAAGCGATTGGAAATCACACCATAAGCCTAGCGACGACCCTGAAAAACCTTCACCTTTCCCATGAGTTATGCCTCCCAGAAGCGCGCCCAGGTTTTGACGCAGAGGCAATTCATCGGGCGGAGAGGACGCAGTCAATCTTTCATATCGACCAAAACAGGATCACTGTACGGTAGAAATCATCCTAGTCAAGCCCTCTATCTGATTGGTCTGTTACGGTCAAAAGAAACCCAAGAAAATTCAGCAGTGTTCGCCGTCGCGAAATGTAAAACAAGTCGGAGAACGGGACTGCCAACTGACAGCAACGCAGCACGTAGCCCAGAAGGCACGTGACAAACAGCAGGTGCAAAGACTAGGGGAGGAAATCCATTATTGATTGCACGGAAAGTTTCCCATGGCCAGGCGAACAGGCTAGCGATCTATCAAGATACTGCCTTCAAACAACAGATTGTTCCCAAACTTTTCCGAAAACATGAAGGAGTGTTAGATCTACCTTGTCAACAACGTCCTCGTCTGAAGCAGTGCCACAACAAAATCCTGGGAAGTCTATCTCACCATGCCGAGGTCGTAGTTCCCTTGCATATCAACTGACGAACACTATCGAAAAAAAACGTCCAGCTGTAGTACTGTTTCGGTGCCTAATTGCCATGCCACCAGAAGGAAGCACGGGGGCTGTGATACTGCCAGGTTGCCCACGCCTAGACAGGGGAAGTCGAGATGCAGAGGTCGGGTTCGAACCACGGACCTTCCGGTCAGTAAATTTGCGCTCTAACCACTGAGCCATTCTCTGTCGACTGATGGTGAAAGTAAAGCGAAATTCCGTCGCACTCTGTTGCTGCTGCTTAGGCGCTTTTTGGCAAACAGCCGTGTAGCTACCTGGTGACACGTAACAACGCATCAAATCACAGGGCCTGGTTGATCTAATCGATTGCACTAAGCAGATGACCAGCGATCACACTATCGGGTGTTTAGCGCCCCTCTACTACACAAGTAGCTATTTTAACACTCTAAGATTCTCGAAGGTAAGCATGAACTTCTATGTCACTTTACCGCGGAAAATCCACGCAGATCGAATTCATCGTAAGACCACTTATTCCGGCGGAAATCCATCCTTATCTCACCATGACGTTGAGAGGTTGGTTCGAACAGTATTTTTCTGTAGCTGCACGAAAAATACTCAAATGATGGGACTATTTACAAAATCTTGCGCTGAAAAGAGGTGGAAGTCGTGGAAAACTGGGAATGTCAAATTCCACAAAAAAAAACTGCACACGGGTCGGTGACAAGTTTGTTACTCAGTAGGGATAAGTAAGAGTTGTATTGCAGGCAAAGGAAGTTGTAGCACACTCTTGTGTAAAAAACGCCCTTCTGGAATGCTCCGATCGTTTCTTTGATCGTGTTGCCTATCCGAAGGTCCCTCTCTCAAAAGGAGCTACACTCAAACAAGGAAACTGAAAGTTTACTGGTAGTTGATCTGATGGTCATTGATCTGTTCGCTGAACTTGAAAATTGGCTTGCAAACATTTCGTCCCCAGTCGAGGAGACATCGTCAGTGCGCAGTACACTCAAGCCAGTTGTCAAGGTCGGCGAACAGATCAACGGCCATCTGATTCAACACCAGTAAACGCACCTGAGCTACCAATATTTCAACACATTGACAAAGTGAAAGTTTATTTTATGCGTACCAAAAGGTTATACATTATTTTTTCAAAAAGTCATGAATCAATGTATGGTCGGTACACCGAGGTAGAATTTCAGTGGTGCAAGATTTCATACGTTTTTTTCCCTGAGTCTACGCCAGTTCTGTAAGTACTGACTTGGTCGGGTGCATCTGGGAGCCGTCTCGAGGACAGATGAGGTGACTGAGCCAATGACAATGGCGGAACAAGTGAAAGTCAATCACACCACCGCTCAAGTAGAAAATGTACATCTGTTGTATGTGACCTGAATGTTTGTATGTTGGTCGCGCAGTTTACAATAAGCCGGCATCAAATGTCAGAGGTCCGAATATCAAATCACAACTGACTGCACATCAAAAGCATCACTGAGGTGGTGAAACCTTCCAAGATTCCATTTCGTTGACAGTGAAGTAGAGTAAATCACACAATGAGCTTTCCCAAGGTAGGTTGTCCACAGCACAATGTGGTGTGCACAAAATGGGCACAGTTTTAAACGAAGCAGATCTACCTAATCCTGTTGATTGCTGCTTAACTTTAGGATGGTTTTCACAAACCTTATGTAATCCTGGTTCGTTAGCAGAAATCCTGTGGGGATGAAGTTTCTGATGCAAAACTGAATAACTTCTCTGTGAAAATCGCCTAAGTTTTTCCAGTAATATTTTCTCCTCTATCTTTTCGGAATTCCTCCCGAATCAGCTGGTTTAAGTTGGTTACAGTTACACTTCTCAAGGTTCAGAAGTTCACTCGAATACTGATGGCTATAAGATCCTTATGAATGTGTCATTCGTTCGCCAAATTACACAGATATGGAGTATACGTTGCGTGGACACTGACATACGGCTTAGACGGTAAAAATTAAGAACGAACCGGTAGAGTGATCAGTCGCAGCGAGTGGAGATGGTTTCTAGCCGACCAAGTGCATAAAACACGAATGCCATTTTAAGCCCTAAATTCAGCCGTTCGTACGCAATGTTTCCAGCTAACACATAATCTCGTCCTGTCAGTGAGGCCAAACTATGCTGAAAAGCATTGTACGGCTGTTTCATCCTTGTTGGAAATTATCAACAGTGCGCATCTCTCGAAACTCAGAGTTTTAAACCCGCGACCTTCCGGATACTTCACCACTCGAGCTGGAGCGGCTGAAATAAAAATAAAATAATAAATCATTCAGCTGTAGCACCCCTTCGTTGCCTAACGGCCATGCCACCAGAAGGAAGCACGAGGGCTGGGATACTGCCAGGTTGCCCAAGCCTAGACAGGGAAAGTCGAGAGGCAGAGGTCGGGTTCGAACCACGGACCTTCCGTTCTAACCGCTGAACAGCAGGGTGATTAACTCTCTTTCTCTCATATAATCGCTCACCAGTAAGAAAGATACCATGAGTGCTACGGTGTGGCTCTATTACAGTCGTATAGTGAATACAAGAAAGCGTCAGAAGAACGGCACAGTGTCAACGCAGTTTATCGAACGAACAGAACGACTGGCTTAGATGGTAAAACATTCAACCAAGGCGACCGTATTGTGGGACGCGTAACCGAGTGAATATCACTTTGCTGAAGAGATTTTCTACCCTAATCCAATCTGAGACCAGGCAACATTTGATAGTCACAAACAAATTAAGAAATGCGGAACGTTGATTCGCCATAAAAGTCAGGGTTAAGACGATATCGTTCCCAAGGGACGTTTGTGACATTTGGCGAGGCGCTTAGGTTTAAGTGGCCAGCAGGCGGAGCGGTCCCAGTCAATGTAAGCAGCATGTAAGCCCTACTAGGGTTTTGTTCAATGTGTGATACCGGCGTGATCCCCATTGCGCCTGGTTGGAAACGCTGCAATTTATGGCTGCCAACCGATATCAGTGGTGTTCTTCTTGTCAGTTTCTACCCAGATTGCCTGAATGAGTGTCTAGAGGTGTAGGCACCTCGGAAAGATTGTAGTAGGCTAGCACTAAGTCCCTTCTCCATCCACCTTTATTCCTTTCTTCACAATAAGGCTTTCAAATAAATCATGATTGTACGGCAGCGAAGCATCGGTGTTGAACACTGATGTCATGCTGTCGATGATGATGATGATGCAGCAAATAAACCATGCACCAGATGCTCTTCCGTGAAGTTTTCCCTTTTTACCACATCATCACAAACAGTAAGAGCCGTGCTAAATGCCGCTTCACTGCCGTATTTCAAACAAGTAATGTTGTCTTTCCTTGTTGTGCATTGGTCCCGAAAAGAAACTGTTCCAACGGTCTACTTATTTTTTTTCATTTCGTTTCGTGTTAGGCCTCTCAAAAACCAGCAATCCGAATGTCCCCCATCTGAAGACGGTCGCGCCACAATGAAGCAACTATTGCCTACGTGGACAGAGCTGTGTGAACCAAAAAATGACAAGAACACAAGAATACGCATGGCGATCAAATGCCGCGATTATGAACCAGAATTCGGTTGCATTTAGATCAGTTTATTATCCAGAATCCGACCTCAGAGATTGCTTGGACAGAGCTGACGAAGGTCATCATTCGAATCAGCAATAATGCTGTGCATTGTGTGGCGAGAATTAGAGGTATTTGCTTGGATAAGTGAGTCATGGCTGAGCCGTGAGAACACAAAATAAAGAAAAACTGTTTGCAAATCAATTTGGTTTTCACGGGAGACTTAAGTGAAGCTCTCGTTTATGATGTTCTTCAACTGAATGTGCTGCACAAAGGCCGCCTCATATTTCAATTGGTACGATATTCGAGATATCGCAGTATATTTTCATAAAGGAAACTACTCACAAGGTTGCTGAAAACTTTTCGACAGCCCACGACCGGTTTCGCCCTTCTTGGGGCTCATCAGGAAGACGCAGTCCCCGAGTTACCGTCAACCTTATGTTCTACTTGAACCCAAATTGGACTCAAGTGAGTAGTTTCCTTTATGAAAATATACTGCGATATCTCGAATATCGTACCAACTGAAACATGAGGCGGCCTGTGTGCAGCACATTCAGTTGAAGAACATCATAAACGAGAGATCAGTTGGTACGATATTC
>SJOL01007771.1:0-58576 GCA_004794785.1 Opisthorchis felineus | reverse complement strand
TATTGTTACTATTACTATTACTTACGCATGACTTCACAGTCACGTAGTCCACAAGACTACCCATTGTTACTCCTCGTAGTCCAAGTGTGTGTGAACCTAGTGATTATCGGAAGTAGTTAACAATTGTGAATTCGCAATTTCTACAGTTGGTGCTCCGACAACCACTATTCCAATACATGCGCACAGGTTCCCTCTTCCAAATTTTCCGCACTTCAGTTTAGCAAGTATAAACTACGTACTAAGGGTAGCTTGTTTCCATTTGCTACCGGAAAATGGAAAGATGTGGGAAATGCAGCCAAGAACTGGAGGTGATGGCACGATCAGTTTGTTCAAGAAACTGAGCAGCTAGGCCTTTGCCGCGGTGTTGATTGTCAAATGCAGTCAATTTTACCTCAATAAGTTCTTAGGCTGGGACCCACAGAGAGGACGTTCAGACAGACATTTTGACTTTTCATACGGTTAATTTTTCACTTCTCATGTTACGCCGAAGGAGGCCAAACGATGTAGAACCGAGAATCGCATTTATCGAGTTTCTAGGCCGAACAGGAACAAGTATCTCCACAAACACACAAAACAAATGGCGCAACTTGATCGGTCTGCTATGACCTCACGCAGGTCACATGAGGACAGGATGAAATGGAACAACAATACCGGTCGGTGATTGGCCAGAACAACAAGATCGTACGTAGTAACTCACATTGCGCCACGTGAGAGCACGGAGAAGTGAAATCGGCCGACACAAGTTGACACGTCAGAGTAAATGCAAAACTATGGCTCGCTTTTAGTGGGTGAATCACGCGTGACGGAACAAGTGGTGTCTGAAAAATCGAAAGCCTAGATATGAACGTGAAAAGTAAATAAAACCGGAAGACAAATAGACAGGTAGGGACTATCTGCTCCCCTTGTACAGCATACAGCTACGGATGTCCGATCGCCGTAACTATCTCCAAAGACCGTAATGCGTTTGGGGTTTAGTGCATTGAGAAATGAGAAAGCAGGTCCTTCACCTCGCGCGAAATGCATCCAAGAAACCTGCCAATATGCAGACTCTGGTGGAAATTTTTTATTCATTGCCTACCGAAGGCGGTTTCCACCGGACTGGAAGGATCAAACTGGGTGCTAGGCATCATGGCTTGGCTCGCGCTCTATCGGTTGTCCTGATTTCAAAACAACTGTGGTGTGAGCGCATATCGGTTCAAATGGACTGGGTGAATGCGATTACTTAGCATATCTAACAGTCCTGAAGGCGATAATGTTTCACAGTTTTCGAAAACTTACCAGCAGGCTGCACTGGGCTGGGCATAGAATGCAGACGAGTCCCTGAACAAAAAGTAAGTGACGTTGGGTACGCCTTCAGTATTATATGCTCCCGGTTCTACTCGAAAACGTTCCAATCAATGAGCTTAAGCGATGTAAGTCATCTCTGGGAAGCCATGCCAAGTAGCGAGAGGCACTCAACACAAGAAGACGTGCATACATTGGTTCCTGAAAAGTGCGCACTCCATTGAGTGACGGCAGTCAGATAATAACTATCTGCAGTCTTCCCGAATACGGTTAGACATCACAGTCCCATTAGAGACTAGGATGAGAAACTCGGGTATTACGTGAGTCACAGTACCGAAAACGAACGATTATTGATAGCTAGACTGCGGCGGTCTAGTGAACAACTCGGGTCCCTATGGGGTCGTCCTTGCCTTGGGCAACCACGCCCCACAGTCCGTTCATTTCTTGCAACTTAGTTTCGTACAGAATTACGGTAGCCCGCCGACGACATGTCTCAATAAAACCTAACTGCGGTTGTTGTTTTCGGAACCATTTCTTCAGTAGGTTTCACCATTTAAAGTAAGTTATGACAGGCCGCAAAGCGTGATCGACGAGATACCTAGGTGCAACATACCGTCGGTCGAAGGCGACTGGAAATCCATTGCCATATCCTGGGAAGGTTCAGTCCAGGATAACGGTACGAGAATACTGACGGCCAAAGAGCCCGCTTCCAAAAACATGTTCCCTCTGAACCCCGAACGGGATCTTCTAACGCGTTATTCGAATGACAGTCACACCGCTTCTCGAATCGACAAAATGTCGATTGGCATCAGCAACGGAAGTTTGTCAGCCGAAACCGGAGGATCTGTGACCAAGAGTCAAACTATGCCTTGGCACGAAATAGAAAATCGACTGTTCAGGTGCAGCGACATCATCTCGCTCGCGTGCTAAAACATCCCTATCGATGCAGCGCATGAAGACCTTTTGGTAGCCCACCCATTTAAAACACCGGTCGGGCCCCTCCTTACTTATTATTGGCCGTCACGAGTAGAAAACGTCCATACACTCAAGGTTTTGGATCACCGGTTTCTGAGGTTTCGGCAATTTGAGAGTTAGGGAACGCTGCCTCACATCCCGGGGAATTAATTCAGGGATGTCCACTTCAAGGGTTCGATCGCGTCGTTTAAAAACAGTGAATCGAACTCTGTATACTTGCGCCGGCTCTTTCAACAGGCCCAGTGCAATGCTGCGGTTTGAGAAAGTGACCAGAAATGTGGACCGACACCATCAAATCAGACATGGAGCGGCTGGTAGTGTACGGGATTCATTGCTGGGACTGAGTCTTAATCAGAGTGGGTCTGACCTTCGACTGCCCTTCGTGCGCAGCAACAATGCGGGGAATCCATGAAGTCGACCCACAGAAATCATTTGCTTTAAAGTAGGTTTTTTCCCACCTGAAACAACGCCTTTTTTAGATACCTGTGCGGCTTGGTGCTAAATTGGCGAGGAGTAATCTACTCAATTGATGTTGGGAAAAGTGATCTGTTTGAAAATAACCAGTTATCTGTGATTCTGCAAGCCGTTAATAAGTGACTAATAAAAATAGGATTTATTGCAGCAGCTTTGTTGTGGCACCCATTCGAAGCATGGCTACCGTGTAAATCGAATGAAGCATGAGGGTTGAGATACTACGAGGTTGCTGAAGCCTACATAAGGGCAGTGGTGAGAACTTTTCGGTCAGTAAGCGACTTACAGGATAAAGCAACGTGGTGTAAGATAATCTGCTTAGGGCAATTAAAGAGGTGAATTGTTGAGTAAAGCTCTCATGGACTTAACCGACAAGGAATTAGCAGTACCTCAGACGGGATGAGATTCGTTGAGTGCTGGTCGGTTTGCCGAGCTTGACAATCGGTAGAAGGCACAGTTAGCTGAAACATCACTAACATACTTTCCACCAGAAAATCGTTCTCGGATCTCTGGCCAAACTAAGCCCCGGAATGTGATAGTTTTATTCGACCTCTAACGAAAGATCGACCGGTTTTGCAACCTTTCCCGTTTTGCACACAGTGAACGGCGGAACATACAGTACATCGCCGGGAAAAGGGAAAATCCGGGTGTGCGTCCATACGTCAAGCTTTGACCAATAACATACACAGGGTTTTGATTGACACTTATCACCGACTTTCTCGCCCCTCACTCAGCCAGTCATTCCGAAACGGAACAGTGTTTGCCTGGTTGTTTGTCGTGATATGCATGAAGTGGAAACCAGTTGACCAATGGGCTGCCCATTCATTCCGTCGTAACTATGGTAACTGCTGGTTCACTTCAGGTAAAGCTAAGCTGGCGTAAACGGTTGGTAGGTCAGTTGCGTGGTGGTACCCAAGGCACAAGGCCAGTCGCACAGAGCATTCGAGTGTGAGACCTATTCAAGGGTTGCCGGGTTAACAGCACAATATTAATGTAAATGGTGTCCAAGACAGCATGGTTGTACCAGCGAGGCCACCATACAGTCTTATCCGCGGGTTCCGTTCAAACGGTAGCAAACTTCAGACTAAAACCTTGTGACATTTCATCGAAAAGAGTACGGTAACCTATGACAGAAGGTTCGGTGTAGTTCGTTCTGGCCTTGGTCCATAAACGTACAACCATAAGGTTCGTGCCTAAAACGACCTTTTTCTCTAGATCAGATGCACTTTACCGACATAGACATGACACAAAGGTTAAGGGAAAGTATCTCACGAGCTGCAAGTGGTCACCCGAAGAGCCAGTCGACACGTGACCACGTGATATGAATCTTCAGCGCCTGAGATTATTTTATCGACGGTTTCTAATATTCTCCCGGTAGCGTTTGACCTTGATTAGTTCGGAGACAGTGGGAAAAGCTTCTCCAAGCCTGTCTTTAGACTAATATCCTTCACTATGCTGCATTCATCACAATCTTCAAGAAACTGTACAACACTTTTGCGGCCTCGTACAACTGTCTTAGGTCTAATTGGGTTACGGCGGATCCAAACTCTGTCACTCTCACGCTGCTCTTTAAATGAAACATCTCTTTTGGTTCCTACCATTAAATTCGATTCGATTCGATTAGTTTCTGCCGCGTCGCTGGAAATTGCATCTGTAGCAAAACGACGAAAGATAATGTTGAATGTAGCGTCCTTTCCCTCCTAACGTCTAACTACCATTCTGGCGTACCATATCGGAGCTCAAGGTAGCTCAATGGTTAAGGCGCGAACTAATTGACGGGAAGGTCCGTGCTTCGAACCCAACCTTGGCATCTCGAGCGCTCCTGCTTGGGCATCCTGTCAGTATCTCAGCCTTCGTGCTTTCTTCTGGTGGCATGGCAGCTAGGCAAGGGAGGAGTGTTGCAGTTGAACAACTGGCGTGCCACCTTCCCCACCAACGCCACTAGCGCACAGCATCAGATTGGCTGGGACAAGCCACATGGTCCAACATGTATGGCATACTGTAACGAGTAGGTGTGAATCTGAGAAACCCAATCAACCGTTAAAGTATGGAAATTGGTAGCCCCTAGTTTGTCAGCCGTTGGCGGAAGTCACAAAGCGGAGTAATAAGTGACGATATTCGACAATGGTGTAGTAACTGGTCCCATAACGTGCACTGATTTGTGTTCTGTGTGACGGATAACGGATGCTGAAAAAGTGATGGCATAACGAGGGATGTAGTATAAAAACTGCTTGTGACCGCCGAAGGAGGCTACAAAGCGTAGCGTCTTAAGAGGGCACACTATAATTCTATGCAAGTGTCAGTCTCCACAGAGGGAAACACGTTAGAACATCGCTCTGTTCCGTGGCTATTGCATCTTCGCCAGTGGGGATTGGAGGAAGGGTTATTTGCGAATGCATCGTCGTAGTTTGAAGGTGCGAATCTTATAATTATGCAAAACTAACATATCGTCAGCGTACCGTGTCCTAGTTCCAATGTGAGATTAACCATGAGCCCCAGGACAGACCCATGTGTGAACGCGCGCTTTCTCGAGTCGCCTCTTACCTAGCCGACTTCGGTCGATAGGGT
This sequence comes from Opisthorchis felineus, assembly GCA_004794785.1. Classification (NCBI taxonomy): domain Eukaryota; kingdom Metazoa; phylum Platyhelminthes; class Trematoda; order Opisthorchiida; family Opisthorchiidae; genus Opisthorchis; species Opisthorchis felineus. The sequence goes on along the minus strand of SJOL01007771.1, from coordinate 53,278 downwards.
ATTATCTGTTTTTCAGTCCTATTACGCGCATATTGTGGAGAGAACCAAAACAGTCTCCGTGAATGAAAAGAATCGAATTATCCGAATTATTTAAGTTACACGGCTCACACATTACCTTCAACTTGCCGATAGAATGCTGACAGTGAGAAGTAACTTAATAGTATGAATTGCAATGTGGCCAAACAAAACTGCTTCAGACAAGGTCCAGAAGCAAGTCAAGTCATGGTTGTATGCTCAGCATACGACAGATTTTGTTACCAAGTTCTTCCAGACGATGTTCGGCTATTCTCAAAACTAGATAACGTCGGAACAAAATGGGAACGTAAAGAACCAGGAACCCAAAAAAAGCTAAATGCCAAAGCTATATGAAAACCACACAGAAATAGATGGAAAAGAGAAAAATAGCTGAGATCACCTGATCCTGCTTTCGATGACAGGGACTAACGGGATCACTTGATTTCGAAAGATGTTCTCCGCCTTTCTTGGACGACCGCTACCCTGGATACCTATATTGTAGACTACCCAGTGGTATGCGGATTTCACAGCACATTAAGCAGGCAAAAGAATGAAACAAACATTCGAACAAAATTCCGTTTGTTGTTGTTCGTGTGTTCGCCGACCTACGAATGTTCCGTAACACCGCCCGCATTGAGTGCAAAACGAAATTGCCAAGGGCGGCACCTAGAAGCCAGGAAACTCTCCAGCGAATGGCTTTCCTACAAGAGAGAGCGGGATCTGCTGCCGGTGTTTAAAAAATGCTATGGAGTGACACGTCTCCTTTCTTACGACAGTTTTGACTAAATACATCCAAGACATTTAGGTCCCGAGTTTAATTCGGTTTCTAAGTGGAGTTCGAATGCTGCTGCTGTCTGGAAGAGCATGCGCTGCTGTTGTACACAGTGAAGCATCAGTGCTTGAACACTGATGCTATGGTTTCGGTGATGATGTGGATGTCCAGGGTTTTGAAAACCCTCCAGCGTTCGCGTCAATATCATGCCAATCACGAAAATAAATAGGAATGGAGAGAGAGTGGACATCCTTGTCGGACACCCCTTTGTGTACGGAAGCTTTTGAAGAGCACTCCGTATACTCTCACGAGCCCGTAGGCCTGAGGATCCAAAGAACTCATTACATTCGCACACAACAGAAATGCACCATTGTTCGTTTTAAATGTAAAACGTAGAAAAGAGGACGAAGACTGCTCACAGTCAGGTAGTTGAAAGTACATCAAACTGGCGAGAATAAGACATAAAAGGACTGGTTTAACTTTTGGAGGCATTCTGAATGTGATAAGTCATGGAGGTTTGCACATTCATTAGACAAAAACGTGAGTAAAATTCTGCCGAAGTTGGAATAAAAACAAGCAATCGTTTTACAGATACACCAGTACTTGGTCGGGAATGACTGGACAATTTCTACGGATGCGTCTGCATATTGGGATGTTATAACCCGAGTAAGGTGCCTTTCGTTTACAGAAGTCTGATTAAAACACTTTTTTAGCTAAAAGGAGATGATGTACCAGTCACAGCTATTACTGCAAATAATGAACACAAATGTCCATACAGAGTGAGTGACAGGAGCACAAAAGGATTGATTTCTTCTCTCAGTATTTTTGCTACAGTTTTACCGTTACGAAATGGGTAGGTAGTCGAAACAATGCTAAGTGCACATTCCCTCACTGAACTATGTTTTCAACCACACTGTCTCATTTGTTTTTGGGCCCAAGTACAAAAGTATGAATGAACCTGTTATCAGATTTTTCGTACTCTTCCGCTACGCCATCAGTTGGTCACTTGTTTGTCTCCTCCATCTAATCAAACAATGCATAAAATGGCAGACGTTGCACTAGTGTAGGTAAAACTCATTCGATGCGGTCGTAAAATAAAGGTCTCTGTTGTTTCCGTTGTTCACTCGATGCTGACACCGGACAAGAGCAACAGCACACAGAAAACGACAGTTATCGAAGATCGGTAGTCCTCGATCATAGCCATCTCGGATCGGCCAAGTTTCGCGACCAAAGCACTAACCTTAGTAATAAGAGGTCAGAATGCGCCGGAAAAGAAAGAAACGGAGAGAGGCTTAGTGTCTAAAGTAAGTGACCAATTACAACACATGCAGATATCTCATGCAGCGAGAGGGAACAACTTTTCAGTCTTTCTCGGACGGCATTTACATTCGCTGTCTCATTTCAACCACTATAAAATATGACTTTTATGTGAGACACTGAGTAGCGTGGGACAAAAACACGAATGACTACACTGATATCTTCCTGTAACAGTCAGGTCTTTCGCTACAAACGATAGAGCATTAAGTTAGACCAACGCTCTTCGTGTTGAATTTCCCCCGTGGAAGATACCCCGCCTTTCTCACGATACTCCGTGGGGGCTCGCTAAAGTGTTTTATCCCCTGAGGATTGGACGAAGCTTGTAGTAACGAATGCTATCCAAATGGTGAAGATCTGGAGCCCACACAAATGACTGCTCGAATTCCGAGAACAGGGGTGGACAACTTAGCAGGATCCTTTCAGCAATGACACTAAGATATAAGAGCACAAGGCAGACTTACCTTGTGCTCCGAAGCTAGGCTTTCAGTCTGCTGATTTGACACATTTCTATTTAAGACGTGCTGACAAATATACTCATCCTGGATATCAGTACAAGTGAACTTTTGGGCAATCCTCGTGCTACATATTCGGTTGAAGAAAATTCTAAAGGAAGGAACTGTCCATCGTTTTTATAATCATGCGTTCACACTAATTTAGTGTGCAATTGAGGTATAAACCGGTGTCCAAGTGAGATAAAGGGTTGACTGAAACCTGGTAACTACGGGTATCTGATGGGTACTAAACGGAACAAAACCAGTAATGAGTCGCCAGAAAATTTCGAATTATGCTGAACAATATTTCTTTTATGGGTCGAGGTAGAATAACAGGAGGTCAAGACATAAAAAGCACTTTTAAACGCTCAAGTCTAGAGATGATTATCAGTCATGCACATGAGCAACCACCCTCAGTGCCACCAGGTGAGCTATCACAACCTGAGAGATTCTGTCTGGGCTCGTATGCACACGCATTCTCGGTTTGACTGAATGCCGCGTTCTGAGTTGATGTGTGGGACAGCCTGTCAGCCAGATGAGATTGGGTCAAGCATAAGCCGGTAAGGGGACGCAGCATACGTTTCACAAAACCGATCAGCACACATAACTGGTAGCTGTGGGAGTGAGTGTTGACGAACAGCGATGATTACCTGACTTAGAACAATAAAACAGAAGCACGTTAAGTTGAGACACCCATTCGTTGGAGCGATTGCAGCCTGGTGTTGTTAAAATTGACTGTTTCTGCATCCTTCAACGAACGCTTGTTCCAAAAATATGACTTTCATTAACAATCAACAAAAACGCCGTGGTTACCATTAGGAAAACGTGGATACCATCCAATCTATTAAATACAATGCTCACTCGATGTACTCAGTCGGACACATAGGCTCAAACACCTAATCACTGCAAGCCTAAGCATGTGTGAACGCTGAACGTGATCATTAGATGGATGCTCCCACATCCGTTTGGTGAACCCCGAAGCTAGAACAGAATGCGCAGAGGATTGAGCTTCCCAGGACTGGTCACATGAATGATGGTTGATTTTTTGCCTCTGAAACAGCGCCGTCTAAGAATTCACGGTTGAAATTTCAGCATCACATGGAAGTAAGTCACTGTGCCGGTTTCGGTCAAGACATAAAAGCTCACAGTGCGAGACGTAATACACTACTCATAAGGTTGCTGAAAATTCTTCGACAGCCCACGACCGGTTTCGCCCTTCTTGGTGTAGCACATTCAGTTGCCTGGAAACATCACAAACGAGAGATTCGGCTGGGTTCTAGGTGAGTCTCCCGCAAAACCAAATTTGTTTGCAAATGAGTGTATTTCGCTCACAGCATGAGGTTACAAAGCATGAAAACACAGCACCTGAAACAACGATTACGGGAGAATAAGAATTGGGCCGGATTCAGCTCGGACTTCCGATTCAACAAATCGATATGATCATGTACAGCTGGTTGGATGAATCAGATTTGTAATGAACAAGGGTTTCAAAAAGGTTCTCACATTCGAAGAAAACCGACCCCCCCAATAGCTACGAAAAAAGAATTCGTTTGATGAACGTAGATAAAAGTCAGCTGCCGAGTACGATAAAAAAATAACGATTTTCCGAACAGTTAGCGCGAATAAGATCAACCGGTTGAAAAAACACGAGGAGTAAAACAGACCATCGCTTGAGTTCAAGATTACCCGATGTCTAGCGTGATATTTGAAATAATGGTGTTAAGTCGTCATCGTCGTTCGGTGCCTAGGTGTCATGTTATCCGAAGGAAACATGACGTCTGAAATACTGCTAGGTTGCCCAAACCTAGACAAGAGCAGTCGAGATGCTGAAGTTGGATTCGAACTGCGGACCTTCCGGTCAGTGAGTTCGCGTCTTAACCACTAACCCATCTCGAGCTCGAAGTCATCACCAACAATGTGGCTTTCCACATCGTTGTTAGACTAAATGAAATACAGTTTTTGTCAAGTTGGAATGGAGAGGAAGCAGTGCACAGTAGGTTCAGCTCGGAAATGTAAGAAATGTATTGTACTTTACTGTATACGAATGAGCATTTTATGATGGTCGTGAAATTAAGTGCAAACGGGGTGGGTGGGCAAAACCGTAGTACTCAGCTAAGTCTGTCCAGTATGTCAACCGGTCGCATGACAGCGTCCAAACCTTGGTTTAAACATATGTTGACCTTCAACTTGCTCAAAAGCGGACTGACAGCATCCATACCCCTATTAATCCGTGTATACACGTGTAAAGACACTGACCGTTTGACTTGTTAGCCGAAGCGACACGTGACACGTTTACTGCGTTTTCACAGCTGACCAGGCACGTTAAGGTCTGCATACATCTGACCTTAATGACAGCCCATACATCGTTACTTTTGGCTAATTACCACCACTAGATAGAATAAAATCACTTTGGGCATAGCATGGTATGGTAAGGCATAGTGTAGTGCGGCGCAGTGTAGTATACCACTACTCACCATGCTGTTTGCCGTTACCCTTCCGGTGGTGACCAACAAACCAAACAACCAGGTAGTTGTTTAATCCTGCTGTCAAAAATAACCAGAGCAACAAACAAAGGTACAATCACACGATTTCCGAAGGCATTTCGAGTACAGAACCGCTAGTTTGTAGACTAGAAATTCGCACAAAACATCTATCGTAGTGTTTGTCTTCGTTTGGTTTGGGAATGATGTCAAATCTTTGATGAATTCAGATCCGAAGTAACAGAGAAATAACGGAGATCTATGAGGTGGTTTGCCTCTGAAACTGTCCGACATATGCCCTGAACATTCTAGGACTCTTGCGGCGTCATGTTGTCCCATTGCGCTAGACTGATTTAAAGCAAACTGTTCTTTCATGTGGGGTAGGATTTCTGTTGTATCGTTTGTTACACCGCCAGTTTCCTTGTTACCCAAATCACATTCATCCTGTCACACAGACCATACGATTCGGTGCGGTTACGTTATTGGTCACGATGGTGAGCTTCACCAGACACTAGCACATCACCTCCGTTCTGGCTACCGTGAACAACCAATGTGTATTGACAAATTAGAGGTGCATCGGCCGATCACTCAAAAACCAAACGGTTGATTACACTTATTCGTTTCATCATGCATCTCGGATCACCAGTCGAATTTGTACGTACAGCTGGCATCCATGGGTAAAAGCACATTACGGTAGGGACGTTTAGCGCTACTGTACAGACAAATTATCGTGGCTTTGTGATACAGGTCTATAGGATTTCTTGGTTCGCTATTAGAAAACGTCACCAAGTGGATTCTCAACCTACTGAGGAACAACATGGTGTCTCTTTATATCCTGCTAAAACGAGTTTCACCAGCCAGGAAGAGGGGAATATAGTATAGTATAGTATAGTATAGTATAGTATAGTATAGTATAGTATAGTATAGTATAGTATAGTACTGAATAGGTGCGAATATGAACCAAATAGTATGAAATGTACGATGGTCACCGTCAACAACAGAACCCCAATACCCTACAACTGGTTTCTGAATGTGCAAGGACTAGGGAAGCGAACTCCACTAAACGCCAGGTCTGACGGAGTGGGGGTAGACAACATGGACCCCACATTCAAGGCTTTTTTGACGGTCCTTCTGTTAACACCTTCCGTTCCGATCTACAGCCCGCAATTGATTGTGCAAAGCCAGACATGTATCCTCGAACAAATTCCCGTATTACTACATTAACATGCCAATGACGCCCTACACTCTAGGAAGCTCGTATCGTCCAATATGCGGCGAAACGCTCTCCAGGGGATCTGACCGTCACTGCCGTCTACGTCCCATTTCGTCAGAAGACCTTGGCAAAGACAATTTCTACTATGGCCAACAACTACTATGGTCGATTGTACGTCCAACCACAAATCCAGAAAGTTCCCGAGAACCGGAATGCTATAACTGGTGCCATTCTTCATGTTCTTGGAAAATTCGGGTTGAAACTTGGCAAAAACGTTGAACGATTTACTAATTTCGTACTTGAAGTCAGCTAGTGATATCCAACACAGTTTCAACACCCAGGTATCTAATCAACTGGTGTTCCAACGACGGCCGCAGTGCTTCCTAGCTAGACTATATCCTGGTGGCATAGCGATGGGTACCGTCTGTTGAAGGCTACTTCCAACCGTGAAGACGAAGTCGGGAAAGGACGTGATTCAGACCATATCTTTATATGCGCAAGGCTCAAACTTCACCTTATCGCTATCTCACGAGAGTATAGTTGAAGACATGGTTCTCAGGATTTGGGGATGACATTAAACTACCTGGTCTCCATGTGGTCTACGGTATCCATGGGACGGAAACCAAACGACGGCATACTCTGACCTCGCTTCATGGGCAGCAACCACTCAAGATATTGTTTGGGTAGGCCTTTCTTTTTCAAGAAAGCAATTGCCATAAAGCACAACAGTCCCCCAGGAAGGAAACCATTTCCGGCAAACACCACTACATTCTAAACGCAACTACCCGCAACTGACGTCATTTGGGAGATCACACTAACTACCCCTTCATATGTTCTCATGGTGCGAAATCCCCTCCAAACATAGCCTAGATGCAAAATTAGTGCTCCACACCTTTTCGTACTCCAACACCAAGGACATATCCAACCAATCTCATTCAGACTAAATTGTTGATAATGGGTCTTAAATTGTAATTTCCTCTACACAAACGACCCTTAGGGATATATGCCTTTAAAAGGGTTCTTGAAGCCCATTTTAACGGTTAACTGTCTCCCAGAAAAATATGAAAAACCAGTTACGGTCTTCCCATCCCTCAAATGACCCCACTGAAATGGTGCAAATCTTCCGCTATGGAGGGACTGCTTGAAGGAACCTCGCAAAAGTGATTTGTTCCGGGTAATGTTCTTTTCAGGACGAAACATTATCTAAAAGTGGACAGACCACAGGACACCACCGAATGTAATATTTTACCCAGAGAGAGAAAGTAGAACACTCAGGTACAACAGCACTTTCTAAAACATTATCCTCATGAAAAGAAGGAACCCCTTGGAGGTTGCAGGGCATTTCCGCCCATCAGCCATTGCATACGACGTGACCCTCCCCCCATCCGAGGGGAGTTCACCTCTGTGAGAAGCCACTTACGTCGTTCTGCGTAGTGGCGTATCCTAAGAGACAGTAGATCGTAAAGATGTAGCAACCTTTCGGTGCCTAACTGCCATGCCACCCGAAGGAAGCACGAGGGCTGGGATACTGCCAGGTTACCCAAACCTAGACAGGGAAAGTCGAGAGACAGAGGTCGGGTTCGAACCACGAACTCTCCGGTTAGAAAATTCGCGCTCTAACCACTGAGCTAATCTGGAGTGACAGTATAGTTGCCTCCATTTGGAGGGCCAAACTCCAAGGACTGACCGAAAGTGGCTTCCTATATCGGGCAGGTTCTTCTGGGAGGAAAGGTTGGGATCTGGAGTGGAGAGCAACTGTATAAAGAATCGGTGGGGGTCGGCTAATTTCGCAGTACATAATTACAAAACCACATTTACAGCTCATGGAAGCCGATACAGCTAATACGCTCAGATTGAAGTACAGCCTAAATCTACCGCGAAATATTGTCGAGGGTGGCAAACCGGTTGTACCTGCACAGGCTCAGACTACCATAGGACAGCCTTCACTAAAGTATACTCCAGAGACCAACTTTGGGAAATGCCCACTGTTGGTCGGTCTCATGAGACGCTTTCCAATAACCACCACCTCTACATCACAAAGGCGATCACTTTTGTTCGTTACCTTCAGATGGTCTCTCAAATGGGGACTACGATACAAGAAGGATCGATTAAGCCAGCTAGCGGACATACAGGCTTGTTACCTTGAAGAAGCCCCGGTGAGGTATCACCGCTGATAAAATAACTAAAGCGACAACCAACATATGTGAAGCCAGATCATTCGGACATTCCCCAACCTAGATTCTCTCGTTCCGCCTTTGAAAAGGACCACGACATTTTTCCAGTTAGGGACCTCCGGATAGATGAGGCAAACATGACAGCAAATTATTGAAATGTGACCTCGATGGGCCCATGTTGATGGAGTTTGTGAAGATCTGTGAACAGTTCCAAGTAGATGAACTTGACATCGTTCCAGTAACTGCTTATCCGATTTGAAAGCGCCAGCTTGGAAATATAATGTTCCTCTCCTTTGTAAGGACCACTCTCGGGTGATGTGAAAATTTACAACTTTATGATTTTTTATTGCTGAGGGTAGTGACAACCAGAGGGGCTGCGTGACCGATGTCCAGGATTAAAACGTTACAAGGAAACTAACTTGGTAACTTGCGATGGTGTTGTAGGTCCATTTGTCTATGAGCGTGTGCGTTACACGATGGGACTGCCAGTAAATCAAATCGTTTAGCTGTGACAACCAAGTGGCGCAAGACTACAACGTAATCCTAAGGAAACACGAGAGCGAAGCTACTGCCAAGTTGTTCAAGCCTAGACAGTAACAAAAAAACAGAGGCACCCTATTCAGTGAGCCATCTCGAGCCATTGACTAATGAAATTTGACGTTATCACATTAATGCTATGGTAAAAAAATAAATCTTTTCCACCTTGGAAATGTCCATTCAAAAATACGCAACGGTATTTCTGAAAGTGAAAAGATCCACAGACTGATGAAGCAAACGATCCGCTTCGGATACCAGTCTGTGGTGATACTCCATTTGGTGTTGAATGCGCGGTGGTCTTTGTGACGGAGTAGTTCTATCTTTTACCATGTTGTTGAATTTCGTGTATGATATAGGCGGGTCTTTACATGATGATGATCGGTGTATTGTACAAGGGGGTAGCAATATGAGAGTTTGTTTCTTTGTATTCCTAGCAAAGAAGTGAGGTTTAGCATGCAGAAGTAGCCTGGAGAAGCTGTAAATTTCACCCGGTTAGTGAAATTTTCATCTGAGAAGTCGTCATTCGAGGAGACAGTCTGTCAACACGTGACCACATGTGGATCCCGTGATTGATGATGAATGGCCATAAATCTTGTCTAGGTGCGAGCTGATCATGCTGCTGATCAGCCGCTCGTGACCGAACGGTTAAGGACTCAACTACAAGCCGGCAGGTCGCGGGCTCGAAACACCCTACTGGACCTTCGTGAGATGCGCACTGCTGATGAATCCCAATACGGACAAACAGCCGTACGGTGCTTCTCGGCTTTTCAGCATGGATGAACCTCAATTAGAGGAAGAAAACTCCATGGGAAAAAAATCCTCACATTTCTGTTGGCAACTTGCATATTTAACTTGAATGTCGAAGTCCCCAGGTATCTGGCCTGTATGGAATAGTCAGATGACTATTCACTTCATAATCTTCATGGTGCATCTGACTTTATAGATGACAATCGGTCCCAGAAGGGACAATGTATCAGGCGTTTCGGCTTGATCGAGGATCATCAGACGGATGTCGCGGGATTCGATCATTGGATACTCAAGTGCAAGCTCCAACACAAAGCGGTCGCTGACCACATTTATGCACATCACACATATGGGTACAAAGGTTGCCTTGACAACCGTTTAGTTTTCATTTCGAAACTGAACCTTGAATCCTGTCACATTAATCAAATTCGTCTCGGTTGGTAATAAACCCGTAATGAGCTGCTTTTCTGGGATCGAGTGCTTTTGATTTACAATGGGACTTAATAGCCCTCCTGGTCGGTCAGACTTTCTAAAATATTTACAAGCTGCTAATATCAGGAGTTGGAGCGCGAGAATATTGCTCGGAAAGTTCGTTATTCAAACCAAACGCTGGCTTTTCGATTGCTCCTACCTAGACCCGGGTAACTTGGCACTATCTAATCCTTCGTGCCTTTTTCGACCTGTACGACACCTATGTACCAAATGTGTGCCAAAGCCGAACGACTCGATTCGACACAACCTTCCAAGGCACCCCTGGAGAAAAAACTTTGGCACCTTTTAAATACAAACACCATGCCGTGAAAAGGTCTGGCTTGAATGAAGCCTCTCCCTCTGAAGTTCATCGAGTTTATCAAGCACTTTCGCAAACTTGCTCTTTGTGCTATCCTTTGTAACGAACACTGGCACAGATGGTGGGTATAACTAGGCGCCCTAATGCCAACAGTCGACAGGCTTTCCAGTCATGTGATTGAAAACGGGTATTCATTTCCGGATGCACCTGGAATATGCACGCACAGACACACAAATACAGACAAACGCACACACATACGCGCGCAAAATTTTGCGCTGACAAATGGATCGTCATGAGTGAGTAAGCGCGTCGAACTCTCCTGTCCGGTTTGCAGGACATGGTCAATTCGGATGTGGTTTGGAAACAGGTTGCCGGACAAACTAATTCTGACCAGCCTCTTTACCGTCCAACGGACAATGCCAACAAACGGAACACGAATATGTGGCGCAGACAAAGTGATGCACCAGTAAATGATCCGTCGGTAAATGAGGATTACTGCGGACGACAGAAGACAAGCGAATGAGAATAAATCAGGATTTTGTTGTGGGTGGTTGCGGGATTTGTAGTATTCATATTCTCATCACTCTCATTTGAATAATCGTCCTCCTGTCCTGGCGCAATCATTCTGGTGAGTCCACACCAAAGGGAGGAAACAATGAGCTCGAGTTTTGCTCTTATTAGAGCTCGTCAATAGTGCTTGCTGGGGCTTGAACTCCGGACATTCAAGGCAAGCACCACCAGCGCACACTGGACGCATCTGAATTTTCACGTCTGAAAAAGGCGAACACTTACCAGAATAATTACGCCAGGATAGGAGGACGGAGAATACCAAGTAGAATCACCCCTCTCCCACATCTGCAGTAGTCTTTTCTGAGGAGTGGCCCCCCAAACAGGGGGACGACCGTGCTGACTGCTGTCTACAAGGCATATGCTGCAGAAATAAGAATGCACCGCCTAATTCGAGGGCTCCCGTACTGTGGAAGTGGTAGGAAGAAATATCACATATGACGGGAACGAGTCGGAAAGCTATGAAACAGGAAATACGACGAAAATGTTTCGATAAACTTCATCCCGTTATCTCCCTACTTAAGCCGATGATTAGGGCACACAAATTTGAAAACTAACAAACCCGTTAAACATCTCTGCCCAAAAGGAAATTCGACAGACTGGGGTTGGGCTTAAAAACGTCTTCTACAAGCAGAAATAGCGGATCAACTGAAATCGGAGAAAAAGACAGTGGTCAGAGCCTCCTCTTAGGGAAAGCCCCTCACGAAAGTTGTTCACTGCAATAAATTGTCGAGGAAACAACCCCTGAGAATCGACGAGGAGACACTTTCCGGCACCCCAAATGACTGATCCACTCCGCTAGAGAACACACCACAATGGAAATGTCCCATACCACTGAACTTGAGCTTGAAATGTGTAAAGCGCAAAACTTACCGACCCGAAGGTCCGTGGTCCCAACCGAACCCCGACATCTCGACTGTTCCTGTCTAGACTTGGGTAACCTGGCAGTGTCTCAGTCCTCGAGTTTCCTTCAGGTGGCAGGGTAGCTAGACACTGAAGGCGTGTTACAACTGGACGACTTACTATTATTAGTATCATTATGATTTATATAGATGATCCAGGTCTGTTGGCGGACCATCAACTCAGAGTTTACAGCCTAAGCATAACTGATAAACCGGTAAACTGCCTTCGTGATTAAATGTCCCTATCCACGCTTCCACGAATGAAAAATCATCAATTCCCAAGGATAGACAGGAATGGCAAACATTATAAAGGTTCACCATGTTGCGCCGATATACGAAAAACCGATACTCGAGAATATCTGGAACGATTACTTCAGACGATATAGAAAATTATACTTCTCCCACATTAAAGGTGTTGAAACATACTATCATACATGAGCACTCTATTTAACCTTGTGCAAAAACCAAGCGATGTGGTTTCTGCTGGTCAGTATCGATTCAGGAAACACCCCTGAGACCCAACCCCAAAGTCTAGTCTGGTAGGCCTCTGAAGATGGTAACGCAGGTAAAAGCTCACAAGTTTAGCGAAACCTACACCAGAATCTCCTCCAAGGCCATATCGATCAGGAACTCTCTGCAAAAGATATCTTCCAATGCATCGCTGATGAACCTAGCCATCTTGGTCACTATAGCACGCGTTCCGCCAGTATAAGTAGAAAAATTCTACTTCCTAGGCAATTAGCCAGGTACCCCTCGCCTGAACAGTAAAGCTGTTATCAAGCAGATAAGCATCGATTAAATCGACGCTAGTCTTTTTCAAGGTCACTTGTTGCTGAAAATTCACCCTCTGGATTCAAGAGGCTTTCCTTGAATTGAAAAAGTATCTCCTTTCAAAAGAAATGACGAAATGGTGGTAAACTATGCTCTGACACAGTAAAATGTGCATTATCTCAATATTTTCTTCAAATTTGCATACTGATGCGGTTGTCATCGACCTGGGACGAGGAGGGTTAATGGGCATTCTCCCTGTCCTTCATAGGCTGGACAAATATAAATCTTTCAGTATATGTCCAACTTCTAGGAGCGTCACCAAGCTGATCATTCAGTTAACAAGCAAACATGAAAATACAGGACAATAATAAATAATAATCGCTCAGCTGTAACACCCGTTCGGTGCAAAGCTGCCATACCACCCAAAAGAAGCACGACGGCTGAGGTACTGCCAGGTTGCCCAAGCCCAGGCAGGGGCAGTCGAGATGCCAGGGTTGGGCCTTGCGGTCAGAAAGTTCGCCTTAACCACTAAGCTACCTCGAGCTCACAACAAAGATATCTCGTCCTGTTAATTCATGCTTACAGTGGGACGCCCACTTCAGCTACTGTATTGCTGCTCACTGAGACCCCAATCTACGAATCTGCTAGCATTAGCCACCTGTAATTTTCCGCCTATGTGCTTCTCCATTTTTCTGCTTTAGGAGTAGAGTTCTTCCTTATGAGCTTCTTGGCTCCCTACCCCAGACTCGTTTACTATCAAATCCCAACTATTTTGGCCTAAATTCAGCCGCCCAAGATACAAAAAAAAATGTTTACGTTGACATTATGAACCTCCGAAGCGCAACGATGCACCCTCTATTCTCTCCATGTCCCTCCACTAACCGCGGATGGATACTTCAGTCCGACCCCAATACGGAGGCTTAAATTCTCAGACACTTCAACAATTCAATGGCGATTGGTCCTCGTTTCTATTTCTATAGGGCAACGCAGCGCCGGGTTTTTCTCCATTATCGACTCCCTGCTTTTCAACCGGACATACTGATCTCAACGGTGAGGTCAGGATCTCTTTGTAACTTCCCACCCACCAAATCACGCTGTAACCTCGTTTCCACCTTCCTTTTGGTTCTTCAGACCACTGTCTTATCAATTTTTCTCACTCGTTTTCTCTCCGAAAATCCACATCCCTCGCGTCACACATTCTGACGACCCCGTTCCACTAACGCAGATAGTATGGGTCAGTTGTTTTAGGAACAATCCTCGAGGGTTTCACGCTTCAGTTATTGCTGAAAAACTTACAAACGTTCGCTCTGACGGTACGAGCCTATTTATAACCCTTTTTTTTTAAAAAAATCGAAACAGGGAAGCGACCTTCCCCTCGATTGGTTAATTCATGCGTGCCTGCGAATAGAAAAGAAGAAAAACAGGATGTGCATGTGTTGGTTGGTGGATGCGGCCATGTCCGTTGACACGCGTTGACTACGCTGCTACCCATAATGTCTGCTCGTCTATGATCGATAAAGTCAAGGCCAAATTTACTGCACGAAAGCCAGTAGGAAGCGCCAACCGGAAGTTGATCTTTTCGAAGTCAGTTGCAACTTTTGTTCCTCGTCACCCCCACCCCATACCTGATGCAGCTATAAAAACCAAACCCCTTTCATCTAAAAGTGCTGAGATCTTTGCTCAAGTTTTGCTTTCTCCCCCTAACTCCATACCAGTTTATCCAGTCTCTCTGACTCACTTACTTTTGCGGATTACTAACATGAGGGATGGTCGTCTTTTCCCGTTAGAATTTAACACTTCCAAACCACACTGATACCTCTCATTTTGTTCCGTAACTGTGCTCCTGGACTTCGCTTAATCATTCTGAAGACCTTTTTCTATTCTCACATACTAATGATATTCTCTAAGCCCTGACCATAACAATGACTCCATACCTCCATACCTTTCATCTTGTCAGGTGACCTCCTGAATTCAAGCACCATGTTGGCTTACGAATCACACGTTTGGTATTCTTTTGGCAAAATGACTGCGGTTGCTCTAGATATATCGAAGGCGTTTGACTAGGTTTGGTTTCTTCGGAATTTCCTGTCCGGTTTCTCGTGTACGGGATACATTCAAACTTGTCTCTCAGACCGAAACAACCAACGCTGAGGTTCCCCAAGGATATGTGCTCTCCCTTGCACTGTTCCTTTCTTATGCGAGCGACCTTCTTTCATCCGTCAGTTCTCCTTGCAGACGAAGCCATTCCGCACTTCTATTCGTCTTACTGCTTCCAGTGCTCCGCTGCACTTCCATTCTGCGACGACCGGGCACGAGCCATTTACTGGCCTTGTCACCATTCTCGACTGGGGCTTGTTGAACTCCAAACCCCCTCCGTGTGTCCATTTCCCATCGTGATAGAATCCACTATTATTCCCAATTCTTCGTCGTTCACTATCCTTGACCTGTCAATTACTGATGCCTCAGCCTGGTCCTCATACACCAAAGTCCTCGCGACGTGAACATCTAGGAAGGTTTGTTTCTTTATTCTAGCACACGAAGATTTCACGTCTGTCCGAATTCTCCACCTTTATAAATCCTTCATTTACTCCGTTCTAGAATTCTGTTATCATGTTTGGGGGTGGGGTGGGGTGGAGGTTTTCTGCCTATTTGGCACTCCTTGATTCCATTCAAGGCAAAATTGTGTCTCACAGATATCCATTCGCTGACTGAGAATATGAAGAGCATTCCAACCGTCGGGACACAATCTTAGTCTAGCTTCATTAGCCCACGAAACATTTATCGGATCATGTTTGTTTTCTCCCTTTGTCTCTATCTTTCAACAGAGTACCACGCCCATGTCTATCCAGTCGCTTATCTGGTGACGTTGTAGAACTGAGTTCTTCTACACTTCTTTTTTGCAAGAATTCCCGTCTAGAACTTTCTGTCTTGCCTAAATCATCTGACCTCCAACTATTGAAAAGCCTAGTTAACGTCCAGCTCCATCTAGCTGGAGGTTTGTGTTGTTCCATGCATGCTTTTGTGTTGCCTTTTACAGGTGGTCTCCTATCAAAGGGTTCTATGTTCTCTCAAATTCACACTTGGATAATAAAAAATAATCTTATTGAGTGTATTCTATTTGACAGATTATTATTTGTATTACATTTGCGTCTATTTCATTCATGCTATTGACAGCAATAGCGATACAATGATAGAGACGTATGAAGAAAAGTGGTCTACGCTCTACAGGAGTTAGTCAGATCAACAGTATGTTGTTACGGAAAGTTTGCCTTTGCGTCTTCTCAAGTAGAAAAGCCAAATTCTAGAAGGAACTCAAAGCAATATGTACTGAACTATTTCCACAGGTTGAGCTCACGAACAAACTAGCCAACTAATTGCCAACTGCAACAACGTGAAGACAAATTAGGCGACAGCACTGCACTGAGCAAACGTTTGACATAATTGGTTCAATAGATCGAGTACTGCTGCTGAAACACGCCATGTGACTAAGGCTAACACCAAATCCTATCGAATATCTCTACCTGATCAACCCATCCAAATACCACAATTTTCTAGTGGCAGCCAACTAAGAAATGGGAGCCATTCTCGCAGCTCGAATCTAATAACGCCCGATGACAACGATGCCATCATAATAGCCTCCGTCAAATGCAAACCAAGTCCATCGGTGGGTCATCAAAGTGTCTTGCAATTATGGAGAATGTCTTGCCCGTATTCTGTTGAACCAGCCGAATTCAGAAATTTACAAGGTGTTTGAGCGGCAGTGAGAATCCGGAGCAGATGAGGTATAACAGAATGCGCTTCAGTAGTATTAAGTGTATTGGGATACATCATCCACCCAATATTTTTGTGTACAATTTTGTGATTCGTGTTTAACTTGTTACTTATTGATTAAGAAGACGCCAAATGGCTAGCATGCCGGTGCAGTGGTACGTGTGTTACAGAATAGCTCTGTTCCGAAAAGTGCAGTTATGATGAATTCTGTGAAGCACTTATCTTTAGGAGCGCTTCAGACAAGCTGCTCACCAACCCCAATACCGTGGATGGAGTCATACCGATAGATGTGACTGTGTGTGCAATGCATCGGAGCGAGCAGACAACAGTTGATTATAGCCAGTAGTGTGTGCACAACGCATTAGCAATTCGAACCAAGGTCAAGCTTCAACTCACACTTGCACACGTGATCAGTCGTTCTTCCGACCAACGTGCAAATCACATGCTTTGGAGCAGTGAACGCGAGCAGTTGAACGCTCGTTCATCGACCCATCGAATTAAACACACTGTTTTGTGCTTCACGCGATCTGTCGGGTATTATTAGTCAGTAAGCGGATCACTAGGGAGTGACTGAGTGAGATACGCAATTTATTGGTTTTCTGTGTAGATTGGGTCACATAACGAACGAAGCGAAGAAGCGAAGCGGGTCATTAAAATCCAGATAACCGTTCTGTTTATTGGCTTATGAGGACTGAATCCTGACACAACAAGTCAACTAATGCAAACTTTAAGTGTCTATTAGTTGAGAATCTTGAACAAGCATTCCTATCAACCATACTGAGGAAGCAACCACAAGAATTTTCGTTTTCCAGAAACGTGGAAACCTAACACATGAGCCAACTTGGAAGACAGTCCTTCAAAAATAGCACCACACTCTCTGTGGCGGTCACTCGACACGTAAAGGAATGAGGCTACCGTTGACCGGATCGATTATAAGTAAGCGGTTCGACTGCCAATTAGTTGCTGTTTTCAAAGGGGAAGCAACAATAGGTGCAGGCCTTTCACCGTGACAACACGTTAGTCACAGAAACGAACACAGTGTTCCGCAGCGTCAGTCATTTAATGAAACATTTACTGGGGAAAAACTGCCCGTCGTTTCATTAGGAACGGAGCTGATTGTGTCCCTTGAAAACACTACTTGGTTGAACGACACAATTGTACAAAATAAAACAGACAATACTTTCATATAAAGCAATGCTGTGGACTGCTCGAGAGGGGAAAATATACCGGTCTAATCGTCCATATTACCCACCTTCATGAACTGGAAGTGGACTAGTAGGGCGGTGCCGCTGGAATGCGAAACACCATTAAGAACGCTTGCTTTATGCTACCTCCGTTTCCACTCGAATTAAGGCATACGGATTTTCAACATACGTAGCGTAATGCAGCTGGTCGCTAGATTTACGACAGGATGCAATGTAACTTGCACAGAAATCATAAAACATGATTAAACGTTTTCAGAAGGTGCGAAAAGACTCTAGGGCCGGTCCGAATTACGTGAGAAATTCCTCACGTTTCTGATTGTAAAAAGCCCGTTTTTCCAAGTCACTATAGAACGAACATCTGATTAAATTATTCAGAAATCACACCTCCAGGTTCCTCATAATCTATAAAATCGTTATTCAACTCATCTACTGTATTTGAGATCCTGTTCAGATATCTCTATGTTGCAAATGCTATCTGGACTTTGGACCAGTCGGCCTAACAATAGAATACGTTGGTACAGCAAATACGATTTCCATAAATGAGCACCGGTTGCCGCAGAGTGAAGCTATGTAGGGGTTCTTTTGTGGCAAAAAAGGAGGGAACTGTATCCGCCCGAACATATCACGTGCATTCTCTACAGACCCAGATACGCAAAGTCTGAGGGAAGACCTAGGCCAAGTCTTAGGACGGCGAAAATAAAGTAGGGACTATGAAGAGCGAACCTCTCCGGAAGATGAAAGGCATGCGCCTGTCCGATTACTTCCCAAGAACCCAAAAAGTGAACATTTTGCACGGCCTCCACGATGTTCGCTCTCGTATTTCGTCCATGTGCATCAATCGCTGCTTACCAGCTTTGTTTCGAAAGACAAGAATGTAGTTGTTCCTTTCCGGAAAGATTTACTATCAGAGGGAATCGTTTTTTAAAAAAAACCCGTCCAACCAGAAAAGCCTCTCGCGAAAGTGACCACTTTTGTTCGGTACCTTCATGTGGTCTCCCCAGAGAGGGAACAAATGCATCCATTCACATTTAGAAGCATTACGACTCCCGAACAGAGTCCTAATTTTCGAGGAAATATCTATATGACATGAAAGTCCCGTGCGTTGTCAGAAGATGACCTCTGTCGAATCTTTCAAGAGCTTTCATTAATGAAACCCGCAGGCTATCGCTCCAAAAAACACCATCGGCACTCACTCGTTCCTATGAACATTGAATTGAATCGATCAGACAGCCAGAACCACATCGTTTTACAGTTAATTGTGTACACCTTGATCTACACACAGTGAAAACGGTCAGCCGCCAGTGATGAGGTTAACGTTGTGACAATGAATCTGCACACTTCAGCCCAACAGTGGCCAATCACGAAATCTGCGGTTATCAACGCAGTCATTTCTCAGTACACACTTGGAATCGATCGGTGGCAATAAGCGGTACCAAGTGCATTTACAAATCACAGTTCGGTAGAACGCGGAAGTTTTGAGATCAGACATTTTTCTTATACTCAAAACTGGCTACACAAAAGACTGTGAAGTCAAAATGCAGATATTTAACGATCACCGTCGGGCTAACAACCTGGTTATTCTCTTGTTGCCTACCTTCACCACACGGACTGGGTTGTCTGTTGCCTGGCTGCCTTTAATCGGAGACAAAATACGAGACGGTCCTACGAGCTGCGGTTATCATAAGCACTCCTCTCGAAAACCAAGCGTTGTTATGATGCCTTGTCTTTTATAATAGTTTGCACAAAACTAGGGAAACAAGGGTACCGTTTCTAAGTGACGGGAGGTAGAAATGCGCTTGAAGGTTAAAATGAAGGTGCATCAAAAGTAAGAGCAACAGTCCTTATGAATAGAATAACATGTCAGCCACTTAATTCTCGGACTGTAAGAAGCTGCTCGGGTTACTTTCGACTTCTCTTTAAAATGTTCCATGTTGAACAGTACTGATAAGGTGACTAAACAACGAGACCTCTTGTGCAACGACACAATACTGTCCAAGACAATCCACGGAATTCGGGTGATCAATCTTATTGCTCGCATCTGTCGTGACGTACTCGGACAGACAACGCATAGTCAGTCGGTCCTCGCGTGTGGGAAGCTAGTAAATGTGGGTTTCCGAGACCCTGGAAGTGGATGTAGAAACAGCGTGGAAGTGAGTTAACCGATCTAAAGAGTACGGTTGGAACAAAAAGGAAAGTGACGATCATTCGAAATACACTACAAAGTCAGACGGGACTGGAACCGGTTTTTGGTACATTACAAGTATTTCCAATCAAGCTCAGTGATTAAGGCGCGAACTAACTGACGAAAAGGTCTGGGGTTCGAACCCAGCTTCTGCATCTCGACTGCCCCTATCTAGGTTTGGGCAACCTGGCAGTATCTAAGCCCTCGTGCTTCATTCAGGCGGCATGGCAGTTGGGCACCAAAAGGATGATACAGCTGAACGTCCAGCTTCTCTTGGACGATGACCAGCTAGTGTTATCGGATTGTTTACCGCCGGCTACCAGGAAACGAATTTTTAACCGACAAAACAGGGGGACCGGATATTGTGTCGCGGCTGGTATGCACACCAGCACTTACCATATTGCAGAGCGCAACCAGATTGCTTGGACTCAGAGACAGGCAGCTCCTAGGGTGGCAGTATTTGTGTTACACACTTCTACGTCATCCTACAGTAGAAACAACATCACCCTAATAAGTAATGTCACACCAGACCACGCTGTGTCATCCGAGCTTACGTGGCAATCAATGACTGGTAGCAAGGATGTCAAAAGATTGACTAACTGAGAGACGGGCGCGACGCATGTTTGAGCACACGGATAAATGAGGGTGGGACAGTGCCACGTTTGATCATGAAATGAGGGATGAAACAATGGTAGAATTTTTTAAGCTATTGCGGCCGATTGGTAATGGGTGATTTTGCCTGAACTTTCGAAAGCCAAAAGGACACCAAAAGGCGAAGGAAACCATGTGACTGCTAACACGTGATGATGAGTTTACGTTCAGTGGAACAGCTGGACATTTGAACGGAGGGCTTTATCATTTATCGACCAGTTAAGCTATTGTAATCCGTCGATGCACAGCGGTCATACAACCGGAAAAAGTATGAGGACTGAGACACTATCAAGGTGATCAAACTTAGACAACGAGGATTGAAGAGCCAGAGTTAGGTTGGAATCACAAATCTTCGGGTAGGTATCTTAGTCCCTTGACCACTGGGCTATCGTGAGTTATTCGAATCGATTTTTATTGGATTGACTTTCCCCTAATTAGGGGTTGATGACGGATATTTAGTGGTACAGTTAGTCCGTACTATTCTATACCCCTGTCGCTTACATCAATTTTGAATCTCTGGACAATACCGGTCATTTAAGAACCAACTGGTGCATACTTCCCCTGTTGTTTTTAAAAAGGAGGATGCCCGAAAGTTTACAAACCCAATCAGTGAGTTTGAATTATAATCACATTAGTTGCGGCAAAATGCGCTTGAAAGAGTAATTGAAATTAAAGACAATCAAAATTTACCACTTATCAACTAACATCATCTTGGCGATTACCAGGCTCGAGCTTATGGACCGTTTAAAAAGGTGAAATTTCCGAGTGCATTTTGACTATCATCCTCATCCTCATCAGGGAGAGTAACATCAATGTTCACACTGGCACTTCACTGCCGTACAGCTACAATGTTTATTTAATTGGGAAGGGCGAGATGGCTCAAGTCGTTAGAGCGCGAATTTACTGACCAGAAGGTCCGTGGTTCGAACCCGAACTCTATATCTCGACTTCTCCTGTCTAGGCTTGGGCAACCTGGAGGTATCCCAGCCCTCGTGCTTCCTTCAGGTGGCATGGCAGCTAGACGCCGAAAGTATGTTACTGCTGAACGATTTATTTTTGCCTTTATTTTTCAAATTGTATTTAAAGCATCAAAGTGAAGTGACGGGTAAAAAGTGATTGACAGAGGGACCTGGTGCCCGCCTATCGCATGCATCCTGAGGTGCCTACACCTTCAGGCGCTAAATCAGACAATCTGGAAAGAAACCGACAGCACGAAAGCCATTGACATAGACTAGCCGCCATTCCTCGCAATGTTTGCTGGCTGAATAGAAATTATGAATGCTAGTAAGCCTTTCACCTTGATTTCAAAAGACGAATCAATTTGATAGGATATCCTGTGGGAAAAGAGAGGGAAAATGGTGTAGTTTGTTTATGGAGTAGTTCACCTGCGCCATAAGTGATGCAGATTCATAAAACCAAGCTTACAGATATCTGCTTTTTCCAACGGGACTCAGTAACCCTAACATCGATTAAAAAGATAAGCAAGTGCATATTTTGACCTTTATGCAGTACGCGAGCTGAAATGAAACAGCATCAGTTCACAGAATGTTCATGTTGTTGTGAGGTGTTCTTAGGGCCAACAAACTCATTCGCCTATATGTTAAGCCTAGCATATTTTCGTAACATGACAACTTGTGTTCCTCGGGAGTGAAACCCCTTCGTTATATCTCAAAAGTGATTGTTTCGAGATGGATGCCTTGTAAAACGATCTTATTGAGGTTAGCATATACTGCCCCAATGTTTGCACCAACTGGTGGTTGCTAGGTGCTTACACGCAAAAAATGAAGATACAATATGGAGGCTTGCATGCATGAGGAAGGTTCATCAGAATCGGATATACTCGAGATAGCGAGTTGTACAAAGAATTTCAGCCTGTATGAGTTCCGTGAATTGAGGATGAGTATTGTACAGTTTGTTTCCTGCACGAGTTTTATGCGATCAAAGCGATCAAAGCCCTTCACCCCATTGTCAGGATTACGAACAGATGGACATTCGGACGTCGAAAACCAGAAGTCCAAAACGGTCAGCTCTGATAGTCGTTTCGATACGTGATTCTGACCGTGTGCGTGCAACCCTGAGCACAGTTATCAAATGGAATTGATACCTGACTCTATAAGCGGACCTCGTATCAAACGGTTTGACCCCTTCTCATGGCTGCATCCAGCTACGTCACTAGCAAAGGGCAGGAATGGCAGACACAGGACACGAGCTTCTTTCCAAATGAGCTTCAGATAGCTCAGTGATTATGGCACGAACTTACTGACCGGAAGGTCCGAGGTTCGAACCCAACTTCTGCATTTGGACTACTCCTGTCTAGGTTTGGGCAACCTGGAATCCTCAACCCTTGTGCTTCCTTCGGGTGGTACAGCAGCTACGCACCAAAAGGGTAATACAGCTGAAAGATTTGTTCCTTCAGAGTGAAGACAACGCGAGCTGACTTCAACGATACTCCTATTCAGCCTGCTGGAGCCAAATGTCTTAACCAAGCAACATTAACCCAGTATTCAAAAATCGCCCCGGCTAACTGGCAAATACGTTGTCAGTTTACGTCCGGTAGTGATCACGCCAGCAACTGCGAAATCTCGAGTCAGGCTTGGTGCTTCTGGTCGCACATAACTGTTGTGCCTGTTGTTGCAGTACGGATGTTCTCGCAATGGCATACAGCCACATACCAAGTCACCTGAACTTGGACAAGGAAGTACGCATAAGCGATGATAGGCTGCTAAGAATCCGAATTACAGTTTCGTCAAATCACGCACGTAAGCTGCTTGCACAGGGGAAGAAAACTTTGATTCCCCCTTCCCCAGTAAGCGCTGTTCGTCTCGAAAAATCAGAACAACTCACAAAATATAATAATCGTTCAGCTGGACCACCCTTTGGGTGCCTAGCTGCCATGCCACGCGAAGGGGGCTCGAGGGCTGAGATACTGCCAGGTTAGCGAAGCCTAGACAGGAGTAGTCGAAATGCAGAGGTGAAGTTAGAACTGCGGACCCTCCGGTCAGTAGGTTCCGAGCTATATCTAGCTATATCTAGTTATCTTAAGCTACCTCTGGAGAACAAAGTTGGAACCAGATGTCACACCGGACAAAAATCTGTGATCAGGACGAAATAAATCTGAATAATGAGTGCCACATTTGATCGATTAAGTAATGAAGAGCTGTAGGGATCTTTCGAGCAAGCAAACCAATGTGTAGCGCTACGTTATCAATCGCCCAAAAGTAAACCGAACCGTCAGTTAGGAACAAACATAGATCGACCTCTTGAAATAACATAAGGTTGCTGAAAAATCTTCGAAAGCTCACTACCAGATTTGTCCTTTTTTTAGGTGAACGCAGTACTCGGGTTCCCATTAGTCCCATGTTGTACTTGAACATCAAATTGTACACAAGTGGTGAAATAGAATGCTTTCCTGAAGTGACAATACTCATACATAAGGTGACTGAGAGCTGTTTGGCAGCTCACTACCGAAGAGTTTTTACCAACCTTCTGAATAATGTGTAATCCGAGAAAATATAATTCGATATCTCGAACGTTGTGCCAATTGGAACACAGGGCGGCCCTTGTACAGAACATTAAGCTGAAGAATAGAATAAGTCTCCGGCTAATACAAAAGCAGTTTGCAAATGAGTGCGTTTCGCCAATAGCTAGAGAGCCCGTTCGCGGAAAATGGTTTACATCCGCCTCAAAAAACCGGCCTGAAGAAAAGTAGGGTGAATTCAGATAAGTTCTGAAAATGATCGTTTTCAGAAAGCAAATGGATTCCAGTTTCAAGAGAACTTTGAGTTACCAACGGATTAGTATTGACTAGAATGATTTTTCAGTACGCATTTTCCAATAAACTTCCAGAGGAGGTTTCCCATAAGCGAACTGTTCTATCGTAGGAGATTTAAATCATCGCATTTTGTTCAGAAGACTGGACGAGTGCCCATAAGTTAACCGATAAGCCAAGAGTACTCGCATTGTACCAACCAAAGGATGTCTTGTTCACTCAGTAAACGCTCGATACAACAGGAGACCCGCTAGAACAACAGTAACGTGATTAATCCATTGGTCCCTCAAGTGCGACCGCAACTGATCTTTCCAGGGGATGGTCTGACTTCGGACGGGTTGCAAACCAGATGATGGTGACTGGCGGAGAACGTTGTTGTCAGCTCTACACTAGGGTGATTATTGTATTTGGTGGCTAGGTGACCACCTTACCATGCGGCCCAGATGTCCGTAAAAAAGACTAGACATCATCATCATCATCATCGACAGCATGACATCAGTGTTCAACACCGATGTTTCACACTGCTTCACTTCAAACTTCAGCAAATACATATCGTAGGAGCAGTAATAGTATAGTGCAGTGTGCGTAGTAGTGGGCGACATTCAAGGCTGTTTTACGTCACCCAAAGGTACTACTCTACTACCAGAGTATACACGCTACAGACACAACGAAAGTATGCTGACAGAAGGAATCACCGAGAGCTCAGTTTGACGGAACGTTCGGGTAGATTGAGTGTAAATTTATTTTTCTCTAAACCTTACAAGACTTATCGCTGAAAGATCAGTTCGTGCTATTTTTGTTCGAAGAAGACCTAAAATGTGATGAAGAGTTGACGTGACCATGATCCATAGGCATGGTCAGAAAAATTCGAGAAACCTGACAGTCCCAACTGCCACAATAGGTGCTGATAAAAAAATAGGATCCAGCGAGAATTGAACAGTGTATCATGTGAACAACAGCGAATGAATGCAGTTTACATATCACATGACTAACATCCTGCGTTTCGATGCGTGCAATGGACACTGCCTTCCTTTCATAAAGACAGCATCCAATCAACATGCAGTTCGACGGCAACTAAGTGAATCAACCAGTCCAACTCCGTGATATGTCCTTGTTGGGTTGCATCACAACCAACCGACCGACACAGCACTTAACATGAGCATCTCTCTCCCGCCACAGCTCTGCTGATTCTGTCCGACTTTAGGAAATGTCCAGCAGTTGGGCCAAAAAGGGCGCGACGTTAAGAGACGAGATTTCGTGACTGGACCGTAGGTTGGTCAGTCAGTCGCCCAATCCGCCAGGCTGGCTATTGTGTGCGTGTGCGCGCGTGCGTTCGTAGGCGCGTAATTGAAAACAGCTGTTGTTAAGCCAGCGTCCGTAATGCCACAACAGGGTGCAAAATGTACAGAGCAAATGACAGTTCAGATGGATCGCATCATAGTCGACAACTAGAGTGGAAAACTGAAGTAGAATAGTTCAACGCTCACAAAAGATCTGCTGTGCCGCAAAGGTAGTATGAACACTGCCGCCATATTGCTGACAGAAATAAGTGGTCCAGTGCATTGCTGCGATGCAGCTCGGAGGAAGCACGAGGGTTAATGCACTGTCAGTCTGCTCAGTGCTAGACAGACATTCGAAAAGTCAGGTTTGGGTTTGAACGTACCATCCGGTCGGTAGCTACGCATCTTAGCCGATGAGCGAACTCTGAAATCCTATTTCTGACCAGGAATAACTGGCTTCTCCACATACGTACTTAGAAAACCTAACATTTACCATTGAATTGTTTTGTGGATGTTGCGGAAACCGCAACGAAATAGGCACATTCAAATGTTTGAAACATAGTAGTTGAACTACCGTGGTCCCCGTTGGTGAGACCAGCTAAAGCGATCGATTACGAGGTCCCTCCTGAGGGAATCAATAAAAATTGGGAAAAGCTTAGTGTACAGAAGCAAAAGTTGACTGTGGATTTCTTGCAGTTTATAGTACACTCCAGTTAGTGAAACGTATAAGCTCAAAAATTTTTTGGATGTAAACAGCCAAAGTTTACCTATCCAATGGGTCTAATAGGAACAAAGAACCGCATTCGTATCGGTTGAAGGCAAAGCAGTACAACCCAATATAGCCAACATACATTGGCGACAAATAGTTTAGCGCAATAAGTTGTCACGGGGGATGGAAAGGAGCACGAGATGTTGGGAATCTGAATGAGACCGGAAGGAAGAGGGCACTAAATAGAACCGATGGATCCCTGTACGTCACATGCAGTGAGGGCATAAAGCCAAGGTAACTCACATCAACAAACTCGCTTTATAAGAAATCCTTATCCTGTCAACAACCAGCAGAAAGAAAGAGTCAAATTTTCTTAGACTATGCAAACAGTACACCATCCAGTTAAGTAACACATTATAAAAAGCAATCTTTCACAGTGTGGATCTTCCGTTCCAGCCAAATCGTCCAGTTATCAGACAAGAAACACTCAGATAGAAACAGAACAACTGTCGTACGAGTGACTGCATTTCAGTAGTGGTTTTCCCTCTCCCCTCGGTGGCCGGGTTAAAGTAAGAAAGAGTCTAATTCTACTCTCGAAACTAAATAATGATGCAGTAATTGATTAGAGGTTCACGCTGAAAAATTGAGGATATACGGTGCTGTCGAAGGATGAAGGGGCGAAAGCGAAACCTAAACCACGAACTAGTCCAGGACTTTGCAGTAAATGGCAAACAGCCAGGTGGACTTTGGTGACCCTAATATTCCCAACCTAACGGAGAAATTAAGTGATATCGCCTTATTTCATTTCGGCGTGCTCCTAGGCCGAGCTTCTAAGTAGGTAAAATCTGGAGGGAACATTTCGAACCATGTTTCTTGTACGGAGGGAGCACTGAACTTGGTTTGCGTGGCCAAAGAGCCACCTACTAAATTTGCAATGAGCATGGTGCAAAAAACACAGAATGCATGGTTGCATGTCAGATAAACAGAGCAGAGGATTAGATTTGGTTTCTTCTAAAAGCGGTCTTCGTCAAAATAAGCCCGAAAAATTGTTCATGTCTACGAGGTCCTGGAATTCAAAACATGCTCCTAAGGCCAACTGCAAGGGATCTGTTATACAAGGTGGTCTTCACAGAGCATTTACAAGAATCTAGAGTAAATGAGGTAGTGCTGCAGCCCTAAAATTGGGCGGAAAACACACGTTTTTGTTAACTAGGGACTGCTGTGGCTCAGGCGTCACAGCTCAATATTTCAAGTGAGCATAATGTGAATTACAGCGTAAGCTATCCGCCGAGTTCACTGTGTCGACCAGGGAAAACAAGGTGATACGTGATGCCCTCCCAAAACTTCTTGCAAGGCCATCGATTTAAAACATCAAAGGAGGCAAAAAGTATCACGAAAAGAGAAACACAATCCATTCAGACCGAGAGAACATTGAATTGACTAAGGAAAAATTATTGTTGTGGGGTAACCGGAAGGCGAGAAAAAACGATCTGGTGCGGAATGCATACTACTGTGTGTGTGAACCAATCAGGATAGTGAAGTGTGACGAACCCAATCAGAACTCGGGTTGTGAAATACTACTCATCTGTGGAATGTATCCGATGCGACGGACGAGATTCGTTCACCAATACGATGTCTGAACAGTAAGCGCTTTCACGAGGATTGCTACATGCCTATGTGGATCAAACTACAAACAGATGAGGACCATACTGAACAATGCATAGCAAATGCGCATCAAAAAAGGGAAAAACAGCAAACCTACTCAAACCATTGCTGAATTCGTATACAGCCAGTCTGATCAGATCTACCTTGTGAATGACTGGAAGCGACTTAACGGAATGCCTTCAAAAATGCACGTGTTTAGCAAAACAATAATAAATGTATCGCTCCTCTAGCGCCAAAGGTGAAATTAACACGATGACGGGTTAGAGAAGTATACGAAGGAAATTAACTTGTGGAAGCAGTTAACTGAGTAAGTAGTGTACGACTTACTTGACCGGATGCATTTGCAGCGACTGCTACTGCTGCGTTAGCTAATGTGTTGAGACTGTTGAACGTATCACTGGTGGATGCGACAGATGTACTGGAAGCCGTAGACATCACAGGCAAGCCACCTGTGGTGAACAACAAACGATTCACTCCAGAGACGGGCACCCGTGAATCCAAAGAAATAGGTTGACTGTGTCCCGATGGAGCAATCAGAAGAGCGGTTGACGGAAGGACAATTGTGTTTTGAAGTTGGGTGGGCATTGTTTTGGACACATTCAATACGGAAGGGACAGTGATCACAGATGGTACAGCAGCCTTGGATACTCCCAATGACATCACCAAAGGAGCATTCTGATTATTAAGGACGCTAGACTCAGATATAGTCGGTGACAGCAAGGAGGATCCGCATAGTTGCGAAGCCGTCCCCAGAAAATTTAGTTTTTCAGATGACAGAATGGGGGATTCGCGTTGCTGTATACGCTTCAAAGTTTGTTGTAAGTTGTCAATACTAGAGGGTGTCAACTTTTGCAACAGTTGTAACCAGTCATCTTCGTTCAAGTGGATGGAAGAGCCCAAAGCTGTGGCCGCATCCATATTTTCCCCCGCTTCACTCATTTTCCTCTTACTTCGTTAGATCCATTCTGCAGCCGACAAGGTATACTCCACAGGTTTTTTTTTAAGAAGAAATATAACTGGGAGGTTAACACATTACCAGTCACTCAAAAATACCAATCCAAACCCGCGGACACTGACTACAGACTACGATCGCTTAGTCGCTCTCATTCAGTCTGACTTCTGCCAATAGAATCACCGTAGTCGCCCGACCAATCAAACTAAAGTATGAGTGGATCGACCAGGTAATGCGCGCCACCCTGTCGTGTTAGTCGTGAATTGTGCGTAGTCTCTTACGTAATAGTGCGCGTCATTGTGTGTGTCTGTCACACTAAAGGCCGTCAAACCGACGGACGTTAGGTGAAATTTGATTGGTGGGTTTGCCATCCGGACTACGTCCACCATGCATCCGCACGTGTACCGAACCAAGTTGCTGGTCTATTTCAAGGTCGTCGATACGGCTTTCGCGGCCAGGCCATGCGGCGGGCATACCGATAGTCGGTTTCACTGCGGTTTGCGTCGTACTCCACACCTGTGCGGTCTCCTGTTACTTGACTCTCCCCAGCGGTAAATATTTCATCGTATTTCTCCCAAAGTTGTGTGCGAGAATATTTGTCACCGATCCACGCATTTTTGCGTGGTAACTGCCCAAGTTAGGTTTGTCGGTCAGGATTTACCTGCTCCTATTTAGTGACGGATGTCGTCGTATCTACATTGGTTATTGTTACTACGACGGTTTTTGTTATTGATATGCTATTACTGTTACTCTTGTTTATTATTACCAACCAACCAAGATACCATGGTCGGTACCGTTACTAGATTTTCGGGGTGGGTGGGGGCGGTCTTATTGTAATCGCCAATACGCGCATCATTCGTCGCTAATCTGCGGAGGATCCGCGTATTTTTGCTCTCCTGGAATACATCCTATTGAAAAGATAAAAAATTTATTGAGATCCATTTCACCTTGAGGGAATTAAACAGCTTCCCAAAATGGCAACATGCCTGAGGGAATTGTGGAATCATCGGGATGGACTGAATATGATTCACAGGATTTGGATATAATCAAACCGCGAGGAACACTAGCGTCCAATCATAATGTCTAACCTTTTCCGCTAATGTTAAGATGCAGAATAGTCGGTGGACCCGGTTCCATTGTTGAATTGCCGAACGTGTTTAAAAAACCCATCTGTCAGTTGCTAACGCCGGGCCTTTATGTTTGTTGTGTGCTCCAAACTGTCTTGTGCAAATGTTTGGACTAGTTAAATATATCCGTTTGTTTTCAACTGACAAAGTGGTGAGGACGACATGAATTTCCCCATTGTTCTGTTATTCGTTAAAAACGCTCGGATGCCATGTTTTCGCACCAGCAAGTATGTATTCTGGAAACATCCAATAAAGCGACCATAGACCTATCAAAACCTGGGACTTTTCGTAATTGATGCTGTGGCTCACGTGTCGTTTGAGTTTTTTTCCCCATGGGTCGCTCCTGAACGCTGTGGCACAACCGATTTCGTCCTTTCATCTATCGCTGTGTTGGACAGATTACGAAATTAGGAAGAACATTCGTCAGGTCTTCTACAGGTCAAGGAGTACAGAACACCACTTGGTTCCTGCATGTATAACCTTTGAAAACTGAAGTATATATGCATTTCTGTTCGTGTTTCCTACGCCAGAATCCCCCCAATGTCCACAGACTTTGACAATGGTATACTGTACTCTGAATAGTGCTGATGTCTGAGTTTCTAGATGAGGTTCCTTTTCCTGACTGCTGTGTTCCCCACCAAATACCGGATGTCGTGGTCATGAACTTTTGATTCGTCAGGCAAAAAACATGCCAAATAACACCAAACTGTCTACCTGCAGGTCTCACAAAGCATCAAGGGAGAGTTGTCGATATCGACGTTGAAGGTGTACTCAGAATGTAGTCTCCCACTTCCACGAACAGCGAAGGAAAACGATAGATAGTAAACATGTGCATTTGATTGGGCACCGTGAAGACCCCCTTCATGGTGTGTGATTGCTTGTTGTCTAATTTTCTCGTATTCCGTCATTCCGTGTAACCAAGAAATTTTTGAAGTTCTAGTAAGACCTAGTTGATGTTCAGTGCGTTTGAACACGCTCTCATTAGGCACTGTTTTTGTTCACAACTCATTTATCCGGTGAGTAGAAAGCACACCGAATAACTCTTAGTCAATTCAATGCATTCGCATGCAGTTAGTGAATCGATATTTTAAATGAATTTGAGTTGATTTAGCTAAGGGATTGAGCATCTTTCACTCGATTGCTTAATGGTAGACGCCATTTACCAGCGTTCAACTAAGGTTTCAGTGTTACAAGTCTTTCATAGTTACTCACTAAGGTGCAATGAATCTATCAGGATTATCAGTTCTGGCACTACTCTGAACCGCGTGTGTATCCGAAAAGGTTACATATTTCCCGATGCCCCCTTGCAGCCGAAGAAGTTAGGCGATGTTTGCTGCACTTTGCAGTTCGTAGTTCTTTAAGAAGGCGCACTTCCATGAAATACTGGAGTAGGTACAGGAAGACAACTTGTCAGTCAAGCATACTGCACATGACTTTGAGTGTCACCTGGCTTCATCTTGCCAGAAAAGGTCTGTTTTTCGTTTTCTAGGTTTTATCACAGCGCAATAACCATCCTGTGGACTTACGTTTGCGTTGTACAGGAGAACATCAGAAAAAGAGAGACGTTCCATTTGAATGCGTGCCACCAATTGTTTTTCAGTCAGGCGAAATGACCTCCAGCATGTATAGACGTAATGCATCACTCATAAGGTTGCTGAAACATCTTAACAACGAGCGATTCAGCTGTGTTCCAGGTGTGTCTCTCGCAAAGCCAAATTTGTTTGCAAATGAGTGTATTTCGCTGACCTCCAGAATACTTGAGAATGTGTGGAAACATATGTGTACAGATCAATAAGTGAAGAAAGGGCAAACAATGCCGAAATCTATCCGACAGCCCATGACTGGTTTCGGACCTTTTGGGGTTTATCAGGTGGGCGCAGTCCCCAGGTTTCCACCTACAGTATGTCCTACTTGAACCCAGATTGGAAGGGATTTGCCCATGAATTTGGTTTGCTGACAAGAGACTCAGCTGAATCCAACTTGTTCTGTCGTTTAGGATGGTCTCGACTACCCTACCAAATGAAACATGAGACACCGTTATGCAGCACAGTTGGTTGAAGAGGACCAATATAAATGAAAGATTAAGCCGAATTCAGCCGAGTTTCCTTTCAAAACCAAATTCGTACGCAAATAAGAGTATTCGGCGAAGGCCGAATGCTCTTCAAAGTACAGCACAGTCAAGACCCGCGCATCACGCACGAGGCAGGTGTGAAAGTCAGTGGCAAGGATGAACACTCAACGCATAAAAGTGTCGTAAGTATGCAGAGAGCCCAAAATGCCGAGCAAACGCAAGTCACTGACGGTGACTTCAAGAAGCTCTAGTCCAACAACAGCCTTGGCGGACTGAGGAAAGCAGATCCCTCGATATTAAATGATCATCGGTTCGTGCACCACGAAACATCACAATCGATGGTAAACAGGGCTGAGGTGATAGCGCGGGAACAATCGTCAACACCATACTTCCGCTTCTTCTCATCCCACACAGGGATTCTGCGCACATCTGAAACCATGCGTACCTCCGTCACGGTTATTCAGCGGTCCCGAACAACGATTAGGTCAGGCTTGATGAAAGACGTCAAAGTAATTCGTCTCGATCCTTATTGCGAGTATATGGACGCCAAACTAAGTCATGATGTCTGTTCGATCCAGAAAGGTGATAAGTTCCTCGACTGCGGTCGTTTGATTTTACCATTGTTTACCATTTACCATTGTTTTTGTCTCTCTGGCGTCGATCGTCATATCAGTTGTTCCCAACGCAACTACAGAAGCTTCAAGCTTCACTTTGAGACGGGTCTGACATTCTACACACACAATGCAGTCATCAGCGAAGGCAAAACCATCCGCGAATATGTCATGGAACTGATTGCCCAGTTGCGGCACCGACATTGCAGGAACCGCATACATCACTATGATGAACGATATTGGGATGAGTGGATCGCTATGCCTCAGTCATATGCTGCAGTGAACATCCAAAAGTGGGAGAACTGCTACAACCTTCTCGTAGGACTTTGCAATTTATCGAAGTAGAGGTGGTGGTGCTCCAAACACCTCGGCAGATGTGAAAATTGTGTCATGTGAAACCAAATCGGAGGCTTTCGAGATGTCAGCAAACGTCAAGCTGAGGTTAGAAGTAGTCGTTGAAGTGTCGAACTAAACCACTTTGTATAACGGTTGAATAATTCTTGTTCCCAGGGCAAGTCCAGAAAATTGGCCCATATCAACCGTGACTAGGTCCATTGGAGCCACGAACCAGCCGAATCGTTCCTTAACAGGCAACTAGCTCCCGGGAAAACACACTGAACGCATTAAAGTAGATCCAATTTAAGCAACACCATGTGCAAAGGAACAATATATCAACCGG
This sequence comes from Opisthorchis felineus, assembly GCA_004794785.1. NCBI lineage: Eukaryota > Metazoa > Platyhelminthes > Trematoda > Opisthorchiida > Opisthorchiidae > Opisthorchis > Opisthorchis felineus. Next base: position 19,833 of record SJOL01007771.1, on the reverse strand, counting down.
AATGCTCAACGAGAGCCAAATATCGGGTTAACAAACAAAAAGAAACAATAAACCCATTGGAGTCGGATCAACAAAGGTCACGAAGTGGAACCCAGAGGGGTTAAGGACAGCGGTCACTCCAGCACCGACCAGATCACGAGAGCAGGGAAGGCCATCGATCAGTCAAGACACAGGATAACAGACAAACCAATTGAACCACCCGACCGAACAACCAATCGTGATCGAAGGTCAGTCCCGGCTAGCAGCACGTATATTAACACACACGCAACACCACTCAACGCACAACTACAGACCCATCGCTACGCTTCCTAACGGCGCACTGACGATTTCACCTCGACTGGTGATGACGAACTCAAGTTGCCGAGCTCAGCGAACAACGGCCATTAGGATTCATTTCCTCAATAGCCATTAAAGACCTTATCCTGTCTCTCACCAGATTTTTTCCAGTCCGCGGTTGCCAATTGGATCAGGTCACTGTGAAAAACGCAGGTTACTTTCCACTCAAATTGTTTTTTGTCTCTTGACTCGTCTCTCGTCGAGTTCACTCTTATTTGCGTCCCACCCGTACCAGGAATTTCAAGTCAATTATATTACACGGCAATTTTCGATGGTATATCTGAACCCGAATCAACTGTTTCTTTGTAATTGCCTTTCCTAATACGAACTGCTGAGATAAAATAAAATATCGGAGACCCGATATCAAGAACCAGCTTTCATGGCAGTACATTTTCTACCGACAAAAGTTCAGAGCAATAAAATTCGAACTGACTACTATGCTCGTATTAGTAGTAATGGGAGATTGTACGAGGCGGATGGCGGGTGATGAGGCTGTAGTTCTCCCTATGTTCCCGGTAACTCTCCTCATAACTTGGTGAATACCACAGTTTAAATCAGGACAGCTCAGTGATCAATTCTCGTTGATGCGTGATGGGGACCCATGTAATATCATCCAATATCATCATTTTGGATTTGAGTTAGTCCCACTGCTGATGAGCTGCTCGTGACCGAATGGTGAATTATTCAACCACCAGCCGGAAAATTGTGGGTTTGAGACTCCCTAGGGTTTCTTGAGATGGGCACTGTCATGGTGGAAAATCGAAATAGCAGAGTACAACTACCACGTCGTCTATAGACCAAGAACGGACAACCGATCCCCTATCTCGTAACCTTTGTGCAAACACTGCTGGGACGGAAAACCTGAAGAGCCTCACAACCTATTATGCCATCCCGGGGTCACAAGATTTGCACACATTGTTCGTTCTTACAACTTTCCTTTTTCGGCTAGCGATATCCGACGTGTGGTCTCTAACTGTTCCAAATGCTCCGAACTCAAACTAAAGTTTTGTGAATCTTTTCGTGGCCACCTTATCAAAGCCACACAATCTTTTGAACGCCTTAGTGTTGACTTTGAAGGCCCACTTCCCTCAAACACTCGCAACAAGTACCTCTTAACAATCGTTGACGAGTACCCCCGATTCTTTTTTGCTTATCCTTGCGCCGATATGTCCTTTTCAACTGTGATTCACTGTTTGAGTCAACTGTTTTCACTGATTGAGTCAACTGTTTTCACTGTTTGGTATGTCTGCTTGCATTCACTCGGACCGCCGTTATACGTTCATACCAACTGAACTCAAACAGTTTTTGTTCGATAAAGGCGTTGCCACTAGTCACACCACTGCAGATAATCCACAATGTAATTTTCAGGCTGCACGACTTAATGGTACCCTTCGGAAGACGATCTGGCTGGCCCTAAAATCACGCGGCTTGCCTGCCACACATTGGGAGTTTGTCCTTCTTGATGCTCTCCACTGTAGCAGATTCCTGTTTTGTACTAGCATCAACTGTACCCCACACGAACGTTTCATGCCGTTCACACGATGATCAGCTAACGGTGTCTCTTTACCTACCTGGCTTACTGTCCCTAGGCCAATCGTTTTAAAACGCAATGATAGGGTCTCTAAATATGACTCTCTGGTAGAGGGAGTGGAGCTCGTCTCTTGTAATCCACAGTACGCCCCCATAGTTCGTCCAGATGGCAAGCACGAAACCGTATCCTTACGCCGCTTGGCTCCTAAAGACAACGGCATGACATCCGACACATAACCGGAACCAGTGCATATCGCCGAACAAGAGAAACCTCACCCAACACCATCGGTCTGCCGTGATTGCTCAGAAACTGAAATCTCCCTCATCATCCCATTCTAGTGCAGACTCAGGAAATCACTTGGATATTCTTATACAACAACAGCGCACTCACCCATATAATCTGCGCAACAGAGAGGCGTACACAAACACAAGTAACTACCACAGCTTCTATTTTTTTACACTCCCGTTCGCCGCAAAAGTACACAATTATTCCAAGGCGGGGAGAAAGTCATGACCACGTAAACCATACCTTTCCTACATCATTAACTGGTAACTTCCATTCTATATTTTCAGCTCATGAACTACGCTTATTGGACGATTAAAGCGCTTCTATTCTGTCTTCCTTCTAATCTTAACCAGGAACTTCTCGACTCTCGCAACAAGCACTGGTGATGATTCCCAACGGGGATGAAACAGCTGTACGCTGCTTCTCGGCTCTTAGGCATAAACTGGCTTCACTTGCAGGACGAAGTCTCAATTAAAGTGATACCTTTTAGTGTTTAATTGGAAAACAAAGTTGATGGAAACTCAAGGACCATGCCTACGTGATGGTTCCAATGAAATGCGTGATTGATCGTGACATGTCGAAGAGTTTTCAGCAAACTCATAAGTAGCGTTATTTTGGGAAGATTATACATGAACTTTAATTCATTCCCCATCAGTATACAAAAAAACCTGAATTCGTATTTGTAGAACCAGTTATGCATGCACGTGAACAATGGAGTTCGTCTTTTCAAGAGCATTAAATTTCCCTCAGTCGCAGACGTGTGTAGCTTTTATGGTTATTCACATTTCACAATCTGCCCTTCAACTGTGATGCGCACATATACGAGAAGACCGGCAAATTCTTGCTCACACCTAGGCGCCTTCTCTCGTTTTTACTTGTAATGCAACAAGAAATGCGTTGCCGGCTCGCGTTCACCCGGAAATTGATTTATTTGCTTCAAGAGCTAGTCAGTGCGAGTCCTCGCCATCACTGGTAATTACACACCGGGCATCTGCTTCTAGGTAGACTTAGACCCATAAGCGATACCATATCAGCACACCAGAACATCAATGTTGAGTGGGTTATTTTTTTGGCGTGTGTTGATTTACAAAGCCCCACGACAGACACGCACAAGTTTCGCCCTTCCTTTGGAGTCGCGGTGTTTGTGACTAACGGAGTCTGTCACATCATGGTCGACTAAGGCCTAAGAGTCATGATTACCGTAGTATTTAGAAATGGGCTTTCGTGGCATATGTGATTCAACTCGGCTGGTAGCATTTACGGCCAACATCATGGAGAGTTCTCTGAGTCCACTTGTCGCCGAAAGTCTTCTGATGATCGTCCTTCACCGCAAATTCCTCCGAAGCTGTTGTATTCGAAACGTGCGGTCAGTTGTGGCCATTTTTGTCGTAGGGATGGGAGCATTCTAGGGCTAAAAAACGGAAGAAAATATAATATGAATTCTAGTGCGTACTATTATAAACGGGAGATTCAGCTGGGTTCAACTGAATCCTCTGTCAAAACCAAATTAATGTGCAAATGAGTGTATTTGTCGAAATCTGTTCAACTTCGGTTCGAGTAGCACATAGGATTGACGGGAACTCGGGGACTGCGCCTACCTGATGAGCCGGGAAAGGAAGGGTGAAACTGGTCGTGGGCTGTCGAATGGTTTTCAGCAACCTTATGAGTAGTGTTTTACATCTGTACAATGTGTTGCGATATCTCGAATATTGTATCAACCGAAACATGAGGGAGTCCGGTGCAGCACATTCAGTTGCTTGAGAACATGATAGACGAGAGATTCAGCTGAATGAAAAAGAAAAATCGTTCAGCTGTAACACCTTTTCGGTGCCTAGCTGCCATGCCACCAGAAGGAAGCACGAGGGCTGGGATACTGCCCTGGGATACGCCCAAGCCTAGACAGCAGAAGTCCAGAAACAGAGGTCGGGTCCGAACCACAGACCTTCCGGTCAGTACACTCGCGCTCTAACCACTGAGCCATCTCGCTTAGCTGGGTTCCAGGTGAGTCTCCCGCCAAACTTCCGTCCCTGCCGAGGTAAAACTAACCGTCAATTTGATGTGTAGCTGCCTTTTTAGGTATAGATAGAAAATTTGAATACTACTAACTACGCTGGAGAAAAGAAAAAACTAATGGAATTCTGGAGGTTGCCTTCAAGAGCGTGCACTGGGGACACAATTAGAGGACCACTCATGTTCTCACCAAAACTTTACTCCTAATGGTGAATGTACTTGAATAGTTTTTGGTCAGAAAATGACAAATCCAATCGGAAATCCACCTCAGAATCGACAAGAGCATTAGTTAGACCAGTTAAAAACGGAAAAATGCGTTCGACAAATTCACAGAACAACTCCATCTCGTCGGGCGTATTCCCCGGCGTTTTTGCCTCCAAAGACTTGTCAATCACTCAGATTACTCACACACTGACTGAAGCTTCTCGAATACTCTCCAAAATCACCTACCTTTGTACACATGCTGCCTTCACGTGCTATATACACCGGGAGGTCTTAGATGGAGATTAGGACCACAATAACTTAACGAGATGGAATATGAGACGCAGTTGATCACCTTGGAGGAGTCAACCACAGTGGTTTATTTCTGACCATATCAGTATCCACTCACTGCATCTAGAGACAATTTTTTAACTATTCTACCGTCTGGATCCACGCACCAGTGTCTTATTAACGATCTGGAATTGCTAAGTTATTCATTTCGCTAGCTGAAAGGGATCTGGTTTTCGGATTTGCGTGTAGCAAATCCCAGAGTGTTTACTATTCACTGATAAGGTAACCAAAAGTCCCTTTTAAGAAACGTGCAAAGTCGTAACATCTCCCGAGGTGCATTGAGCTCAAAGTTTGGTTTGGTTTCAACTTCTTGTCACCTGAAGTCAACGGCAAAGCTATACTAGTCCACACTGGTCTATACGGATGGACATGCAATATACACAGTTTTATGGACACGTTTATGCGGACGAAGTTAGTTTCAATCAGGAGATCATGGTACAGAATGTCTGCAGTCAAGGAAACTGGCAAAATATCAATACTAAAGGATTGAAAAGATCTGAGATAGCCTATCCAGACCTTGTAATAATTCACGTTCCCATCCATTTCGTTTGGACAGTCCTCCTGCTATCCTGGCACTGGATTTGCGTTTCGCCCTAATTAGAGCTCATCAGAAGTGCTTATCATTGGTCATGTCGAGATGTGAAAGCAGAACACGTGACATGTCATAAGTATTGCTACATCACGTTGTAACAAGTAGTCAGGGAGTGACATAGTCGACATCATCGAATCCAGGCTTCTGTTTCGTCTCATTAAGTTACCGCTAAACATGATCTTCATCAAACTGAGATCCGTTGGTGCATACTAGTCTAACGCGAGTAAAAAGGTCTGAACGTCCAGAATGGCCTGGTGGATTTTTGAGAGGAGCCACTGAAGACGTAGCTCATACCGAAGTGACTCCCGAAGCAAAGGGGTCCGAAAACACCTTAAACCAATCGATTCCCCTAAAAGAGACGGTACCACAGAGTGGTTTAAAAGTACTACCAAGCACTCTCTGAATCAGTCACTAACTGGTCGAAGAAAAACACCCGCAATTATGGGTTTAACACCAGACTGAGTAGCTGACATTTGGTGAGAAACCACTCAGTTCTATGTTGAATCTAGAAATAGAAAGAAAGAAAGATAGATAGATGGATAGATAGATAGACAGATAGATAAATTGATAGATAGATATAGATAGATAGATAGATAGATAACAGCGACTAATTTGTTCTGGGGGTCGGAGACGTAGAGGAGAATTGATCATCCTGGAAACCTAAATGCACAACGGAGTTTATTGTTTAACAGTGTGTTCATTGCTGACGAGAAAAAGTTCATTTTCGGCTGTCAACCATTGAATGCAGAGTTGCCAAAATAAGCATACACGATGATTCACATCCGTCGGGCAATATTTTCTATTGGGAAGCTTAGCTAGTTTGATCATATGGGAATCCGCCTTGCTCCGTTGATCAAACAGATTGGAGTCGTTCCACTTTTCCAGTTTATTCAACCAACTGGCTGTTAAGTTGTTCAGGTAGTTCGTGAACTGTCAGACCGTCTCAATTAAATATTTATCGGCCTTCTCAGGGCACCTGATAAATAGTGCAGCATGCGCCTGGAATTCTACCGGATGTTTATTTTTATACTGAAGGTGTGGTCCGATCGCTAAAAGCGTGGTCACACAAACTATTTTTGTACTTATAGGCATACAGCAATCGTTTCCCTGACCCTTCCGTTCTGTGGCTGAGCTCTTAGGGAACGGATCGCATAAACATCCGGTGAAATTCCAAGGCGTGGTGCAATTGCGTATACTACTGATGAAACATGTGAGCAGCGTCTGGTCGGGTGTCAAAGCGCCCCCGTGTTTCTGATGGAAGGTTGGTGCAGAAATTATGCGACCTCTTCGCAGTGCTTGCTCATTGTTGTTCAGTATTTAAGGAACTTCTCGGAAAGCTTGAGATGAGACTTGAGAATGTTTACCTCTCAGGTACTCTGTGCAAATGAGAAATTTACTTTCTTATCCAGTAGCTTGTAACCTGTTAATCCGTGTTGCTCGGCAGACAAGTTGCTCCGCACTAAAGGACTTCCTTTCACTGGTACCCATCAGAGCGTCCACACCAATTTTCGGATTTTTAAAATGGGTCAACAACTGGCTAAACGAGGAAAGGCGTCCTAAAGTTTGCAACTTTTCTCAGGACGCAACCTGGCTAAAATACTTTATCAGCAGAGCATTGCACTACGTGATATTGTTTTCTACGTAAAACAGATACCCGACTCATCCAAGAAGACCATTCTGCGCGGAAGTAATGGATCACTATGATTTCCTCCTCTGATAACCTTACGTTCAATTCATAAAACCCAAATTGAACTTTCTTTCATCATTGAAAAGTTTGTTCTTGAATTGGTCACTTTTCATGTGTCAGATCAGTGATCAGTGCTTATGTACGTTACGGATTAAAAAAATACGCGTCTGGTAGCCTTTTCAAGCTAGACGCACCGAACATCTGACTGGACTTTGAGACTGACAAACCAAGTTCTTCAAAGTACTCATGAAATTCGAGGAGGATCTCAGAGGTTAGTCAGGAATTTGGATGAAATTGACCTTAAACATTCGAAATTGGTTGTGGTTTCCCGTTCACCCGACCACCTGCTTTACCGGGCCCCAGCCTATCTTCATCGAACTTTTGGCATCGATCGAGCACGTGATATTCTTCGCCTGGATTAAATAATTCACCAACAACCTGTCCAATTTCAGAAGTCTGGACAGTCTGTGGAGGAAAAACCAATCTTTTGAGATTTGGATAGGAATGATGTAGTTTCAGAAAGGGTGCTAGGATTTCTCCATTCAATCTACGTGTTACCTGACATCGACTGATGAATCATCGCCACCCACTTATTGTTTCACGAAAGACCTACTGTATGCCGTCAGTCAGAATGGATCCAGCCTTCTCTACAGGCCTTCCGGTTTCGCATCTTAAGTGAATTAAACACTACACGGTCCGGTTATTGGAAATAGAAAACCCTGGCACAGTCGGTTACGTGATGGGCGTTGTCGTATTTGGGCGTTCCAGATGGAAAGATGACGATAGACAGCTAAAATGCGGTGTCCTTATGGTAGTCGCATGTCATGTGATAGTTACGTAACACAATGGCTCCTTACAAGACACCAGTTAGGATTACCCTCGTAGCAACAGTCGAAACCACTTCTAATGAGCAGAGCGTGCGCTTTGTCATCATCGAATGTTACAGTACATAGATTTCTACGTGCAAGCCATCTCAACTCGAGCCATCTAGAAACCGGAAAAAAAACAATTGATCTGGATGGAGGACATGAGTTCTGACGTTGATATCTACAACAGAAAGCAGAGGACTACTGGATGCAAGATATCTGTGAAAATTTCCAGTGGACGGGTATATCTTTTGAAGATCACTTTAAATACGCTTGCGAACTCTCCCGAAGACTTCGGCGTATTGGCGAATGCATTAAACGTGGATTATGTTTGCAGTAAGTTTTACTCTGTCTGACGCTTACCATCTATGGCCAGGTCAACAGAGCCGAGTGAATAAACATGGGTTCCGTTAACGGAACACTCTTCGACAGCAAAATACAGGTTTCGCCCTGCTTGGGACTCATCAAGTGGGTGTAATGGTTGGGTTTCCGCCAACCCTACATTCTGTTTGACTCCAAGTTGAACGGAATTCCCGAAATATGCTCAGTGGTTTGACTCAACCGAATCCCAGCCGAATCATCCGCTTATGCTATTCCTCTTTAACTTGATATGCTACATAGAAGAGGCATCATGTGTCAGTTTGTACGATATTCCAGATATAGCATCAAATTTCATCGAAGAAACGCACCACTCACAAGGTCTCTGAAAACGTGGGTTCTATTTCAATAGATTCGCTCGTCAAACTCCCGAATACACCCGAAAAAACATACCATTTACAATATTTTTCTGGTTTGTCCAGAAGAAGATATCCAACGATTGGCTCTTGTGGGCGTGAGGGTCACCCAACTCGACCCTCCTTGCCAATGTACCTGCTTCCACCCAGTACACTCACTTGCACATGAATTCTTTTCCATAGGATGCTCAGCAGAACCCCTCATTTGTGATGGTTTCCTTCAGTTGAATCTCCCATCAAAACCAAATTCGTTTGCAGATGAGAATGTTTGTCGAAATCTGCCCAATTTGGGATCAGACAGAACAAAAGGTCGACAGAAATTCGGGGAGTGCAACTATCTGGTGAGCGGTCGGTGGATATCGATGAGTTTTCAGCAGCCTTAAGAGTAGTGCCTATAGAATTTGTTGCAACATCTGAACTATCGTGCTCACCGAAACATGAGGCCACCTGGTGCAGCACATTTAGTTGCGTGAGAACATCATAAACCAGAGATTCAGCTGGGTCCCAGGTAAGTCTCCTATTAAAGCCAAATGCGTACGCAGATGAGTGTATAAGCCAAATCTCACCCAAATCGGGTTCAACTAGAACATGAGGTTGGCGGAAACTCGGAAACTGCGCCCACTGATGAGCCTCAAGAAGGGTAAAACCTGTCGTGGACTTTCGAAAAGTTTTCAGCAGCCCCGTGAGTTGTCTGGTTCCGATCAATTTCAACCACTGCAGTGGAACGGTAAGCAGCCGAATATAGACGCTAAGAGGTTGGCGATCGCCGTAAGACACTACAATCTCTTTCCGCAGTGTTTCCTCTTACCCGTAATCCTCATTTTCCAGAGACCAAATACTATTGTCCAAACCGTATCACAAACCAAGATGTGGAAATTTTCAAACCAAGACGACCAAAGTCTTCGATTCTTTTGCTCGCTCCAGTAACTATCATATCTAGATGGTCCAGAGATGATGAAGATAGAAAAGGGCTTAATTTAAAAAAGCCAGCACCGCTGAATACTTCCTTGATAACTATAAGTGATACTACTGACGGAGCGTTTCACATCAAGAAATACCCGTTCCTCTGTCCTTCATTGTCCATTGAGTCAGCGTTTTCGATATTCCAAACAAACTCACCGAGAACCTTGTGAAAACTGTCCTTTTAGTTTCGTCAGTGTGTCCGATAACCAGCTTCGCTTTCAATCTCTTAGGAAGAAGGAGGCTTCACGTGATGCGGATAGATCTAGAGAAAGGTCAAACAAGCTTCTAGGAACATGCGATAATTCATGAAAATAGCTGTTAATGTGTTGAGTCACTTGCAAGTTCGCAAGGCAATTACCAAGTTTGGCGAGCAGATCAACATTCACCTGATCAACAACCAATGATGATAAACGTGAATAGAACCAGCGACTGGGCCTGTGAAACTAAATGCAGTGATTACACCAAGGTCTTTATAAAACAGGCCACTAGAGAACTTCCGATTAGAAGACAAGAGAAAAATAAAAAAGGCCGCCAAAAAACGCAGATGGATATCGAACGTCAGTATCAGACACGGGACACAAAATCGATTTGGAAAATGATGAAATGCCCAGGTGGGGGCTAGGTTCCACTCCATATAGAGTGATGGACGTACCGGTAAGAATCACGAAGCATTTCAGTGTGAATAGAATAGAACTGGAAAGTACGTGGAGAGCGGTTTCAGAACAGTTGAGGTGACACGTGGTTGGGTGTGGCTGCCAGCGAAGAAAAGTCATCGGAAGAATTACCCTACATCCGAAGCGCATAACACAAACCGACAAAAAGTTCCAAAAAAATCGTCCAGAGAAAACCCATTTCAAAACGTTGGAACGCCCATTCTGCTTAGTGGATATACAGGAAGCAACGAAAGGCCCATCGAGAGTAAAATTGGTGACGTATTTCAGGATTAATCACCGAGGAATTCGAACTCGATCGGCCTAGTCTTCCCGGCAAATCAAATTGCACGACCAGTGACACAAACAATCACTCAACTATAGTTTTGTGAAATTTAAGGATGAAATCATGGTGTTTAGAGCATTTGTCTAGTGGAAAGGGTTGTTCCACTTCAAAGCTTCAACAAACTACAATCAGACTGCTTTCGGAGGTAGAGATACCACTAGCAATGTCCACAGAATTTGAGCGAATCGTGAAAGCTCAAGTTTCCACAACACAATCAAACCTACCAACCCACATTTTATCCCCCAGAATTATCAAGTCAAATGCAAACAAGAACCTAAGGCCTAGAAAAATTGCACTCCAGAAATCTCCACGTTAAGCCACCACTCGAACTCAACGCACCAATCAAGTGCAAGGACTACTGATTACAACGCAGTACAAGTTGAAAAGGATCAATGAGATTCCGGAAAAGGTGAGTTCCAGTTAGCCAATCACAGCTGTTTATGCCAGCTGGTAGTTAAGAACTATATAAACTCAAACAGACAGGGAGTAATGGCTCACTCAACCGCGCAATGACAATGTCCCCCGGACAAGTGTCGGAACATTTGCAAGTTAATTGCCAAGCTCAGCGAACAGATCAATGAACGCACCAATCGTGCGGTGAATTTCCAATTCCAGCTGGTATTTAAAAACTATATAAACTCAAACAGACAGGGAGTAATGGCTCACTCAACCGCGCACTGACATTGTAACATTTGCAAGTTAATTGCCAAGTTTGGCGAACAGATCAATGAACGTACCGAGCTATCAAAATTACGGCAACTCTACGATCTCAGATTAAGAGAAGACCGGGAAGAACAAGTCCGGTTTTCTCACAGGTTTTTCTTAGTGGAAACGCAGTTTGAACAAAGTAGCTGATATTTTACCACAATAGCGAATGAACGCCTAGAATTTAGGAAAATAAACAAATTATAGACATGACGGACGGTGTGGAAACTAAATAAAAATGGAGACTAAGGTCACATAATTAACCTAATCATCGTTACTTCAAGTGCCACTGTTTCCCGGGTTACTCATGATGTGACGCCGGCAATATACTTTTCATATTGTGTTATACCTACGGGTGTCTGTTTAAATCGATCTTTAAACATCGTCACGTTAACTTCAGTGTGAGGTCAATAGCGAGTATGCAACATTAGGTTGGTGGCTTATTCGTCCTTTCCAACAGGATGGTTGTCCACCCGACATTATCAGGTATGGTGACCGAATTGTCAAGTAAGCATGGCAAGTACGTTGCAAAGGTTTCGTCACCAATCGAAGTGACCTCATGAGTGCCTTTTTCTGAAGCCAACTGGAGCTATGTGCTGCTTGTTGTGCGCTGAGTAGTAGTACGCGCAAGTTTATATGCGTTCTGAAAAACGTCGAATCTCAACTCTGATTGGTTGCCCTGTTGTTGATATTATCGATTACGCCGTTGGCTCTTGTTCTGATTGGTCGACTTCTAGGCGATCTCTGAACTTGCTGTGATTCGTACCCTGTGACCTTTGCCGGATTGGCTCCACAGCCGATCCTAATATCTTATCCGTTTGTCTGATGCCTGGCTGTAATTACGTTAACCGATTCATTTCGTGATCCCTCGGTGGATGTGCATAGGTTTGGTCCAGATTAACATGTCGATTGACTGAGTTTATCGCGGAGTATCAGGATACGGTTGAGAGTTAAACTAGCCATCACAACAATGAGATGTTGGTAATTGCGGACATATTTAGCAAATCTACCGTCCTAATGAACGGCTTCTCCACCTGGAGAAAATGCGGGCACGGTAATCCCTCTCTAGAGTGACCGTTAGACAAACTGGATGGATTCGGTCGTGTTAGATAGGTGGTCCATGGTGTGAGGACTTGTGACTGCCGTTGGACCGGAGGACTAGTATATAACTAACAGTCTCCCTATTTATAAAATGTGCTACTCATAAATAATCAGGTTGTTTCATACAAGTAGTCACAGGTGAACTCTTTTAACCTGCTAATTACAAAATGAGATTGGTATTTTATCATGCTATTATACTAAATATGTGATGATACCGTAGAAGGATCACTCGTCTTTTACGTTCTTATCCTATAACTCAACTGCCTTGTGTTTTCGCACTAAATAGTTAGACTTTTCACATTTGAATTCCGTTACCGCTTGCTTGATACATCTTGTGTGGATCATTCGAAACCGTTGCGTCTGTTAAATTCTACTATGATTGTATCCCAAGTCGATTATGTGAAAGTCTATGCCAGATGTATTTACTTTCCTCTTGCCAACAAGGCAACATCTTTCGTCAGCAGAACTCTGTGACCTTTTCCAATGGAGAACACCGCTTCATGTACCTTTGAAGTTGCTAGAGTATGAACTTGGACATTCAGTCCTAAACTGCTTTCCCAAGATGCTTGCGAAGAAAAAAAATCTGATGGTTTCGCCTCCTATGACTCTATCGGGCGACTGGACCGCCAGGTTTGATCGGGGATACTCGGCTGAAATGTCGCCACAGAGAAGATGCATGCTGCGGTGATGCACCGTCGTCTTAGTACCACAACCGTAAGCGCACCGATAATTCCCCCATTCTTGTACCCCTGGGGGCCATTCGTGCAAGTACTGTTGAACCCTAGGTGGTGATCACATATCACAAGATTTCGTGACGTTCATAACTGTTTTCACCCTATAGAGAAAAGGTATGTAGGTCCAACCCATTTGAAGCTCTCCTTAAAAACACAAAAGTTTGGTTTCACTGGACGACTGATATACCGCGTGATTTGCCTGTCACATCGCAGGAAAAAATAGTTCTGGATTCTCCCAACTTATCCTCATACAATCCAGATTGAACAGACTATATCCACCGTCAATAAAACATTGAATCACGACATTTAGAGTTGGAACTGTTTGAGGTCTCACTTCAACCCCCGTACGTTCTTGCGAAATCAAACGAAATCAAGTCATGCATGAGGGTGCAAACAGTGTGAGTAGTTTCCTTCATAAAAATATACTGCGATGTTTCGAAAACCATACCAACTGAAACATGAGGCGGCCTGGTGTAATACATTCGGTTGAAGAAGAACATCATAAACGGGAGATTAACCTGAGTTCAAGGTGATTCCCCCGCCAAAACCAAATTGGTACACACATGAGTGTATACGTCGAATTTCGTGCAATTCGGGTTCGAGCAGAACATAAGTTTGACGGAAACTCGGAGATTGTGCCTACCTGATGGACCCCAACAAGGGCAAAACCGGTTGTGTGCTGTCGAAAGATTTTCAACAACTTTGTGATTGGTTCCCTTCAAGGAACGTCACCCTCCCATTATTCTGATGTTCTCTTATATTCCCTTCCACATCTACCGCTCACATTTTTTTGCGTTTGTGGTCATGTCCTTCATAATTAAAAGATAAAAAAGTATCGTTTTACTAGTAGTAAAAACGATTGGCTGTCGAAGACGACAGTGATACCCCATGTGTCGCAGACGAGGCACTCACGTCTAGCGCATGAGCTACAGGAATTCCAGTTCATCGCCATTGTCTCAGCTGGTCGAGTTATCTCGAATTTTTGTGGTGTGAGGGTATCTATGGGTCACTGTAGTGCGACATCTCTGCACTGGGTGAATTCTCAAACGATCATATCCTCTGGTTAGTCCGGACCAAAACGAACTGAAAGGTCAGCATAGTTCAGTCACACCTCTAGTACACCAATCTCCATGTCATGTGTTGGCTGCACTGCACACGTTTCCTTTTCACTAGAGAAAAGAGGCAGATAAGTTGTTGGGTTTAAAGCACGAGTCATGGAAACTCGGGGGTCACGCGTACCTTATGATCCCCAAGAATGACGAAGCTGGTTGTGGGCTGCCAAAGAGTCTTCAGCAACCCCATGAGTAGCGTGTTACGTCTAGAAAACAACGATACCTCGGATACTGTACCAACTGAAACATGAAGCGCTCTTTGCGCAGTACATTCATTTGGACAATATCATAAACGGGGGACTCAGCTGCATTTTCGTTGGTTCTCCCGTTAATCCAAAATTGATTTTCACTTGACTGTTTAGCTCCACTAAGGTAGGGCAAAATTTCTTCTAAGTGGTCTCAAATGTATCCCACTTGATGTTTTCGAATTTCGGGCAACATATGTAGGCTGTGTTAATCAGAGTGCCACTGTTTGTACTAACAGCAAGATTTTTTAACCAGGGGCAGTGCGCCTGGACTAGTTGAGACCAGCTGCACTCTGGTGCATAGTGGATCCATGATATGAGCATACCTTGAAAAGCAGCCGAAAATTCATCACTAGAAAGATGCATATCACAAATAAATGATAATAAATAAATAAATAAATAAATAAATAAATAAATAAATAAATAAATAAATAAATAAGTAATAACTAAACGTAATGAGTAAATATAACAAGTTTCTTCGCAAAGCAGGGGCGACTCTAATTGACTAGATTTCTCACTTCCGTTTCACCAGATCAGCCACACATTTCAAATTTTTCAACTATCAGTGCGAAGCAAATATTCAGTCAGTTACGTCAAAACTTCAAAAAGGGTTGGTAAAAATTGGCTATCAAACGGTAGCTTGAGCATCGTGGTCATAAGTAGGGTTTCATAGGGAAAGTACTGCTAGATGTTCACGAATGCCAGTTTACTCCACGCCAGTACAAATATCATCTGGGACTGGTTTGGACCTACTAATGAGCCTTAGTGGTCTTACGGTCGTAAAATTCATCGGAATAAAGCGTGAGCCAGACCCTACTACCGAAAAACCCTTATATTTGACACGCATTACCAAGGTACGTGACTACATCGAAGCTCATTCTGATTTCATCGTTTTTTTCCAAGCGCTGATATAATATGAAATTTCGTTTCTGAGTCACCTCATCCTCAGGTCGGTTACTCTGCGAGAGGCCACTTGACCGGTCGCCAACCGATGATTCATCAAGGATACACCATCCGGCTTCCGAACTCCCGGACACTTTTCAGCAAAATGCACTTTAAACTGGTTTTCAGTTCAGATTATTCACGTTAAAATTAGCATGATAACCGGTTTTCAGTAATCCTAGAATAATCATTGTACTGATGTAGTCTAAGGCGGTTGACCGTCTACCAAATGTCAAGAGAGCCAGTAGATTCGAAAGTACTTTTTGAATTTTCTAAAAACAAGTCATTTGGACCGATAAACAGACTTGACTGCCGTCTTAGAATAGTAAGTTAGGCTCATTTCTCAATAGAAACAGAGTAGTTAAGTGATTATTTATGTAAATCGTCATGCCTTGTCTCGCACAGTGATGCCTGTCTGGCTTTTCCACCACAACAGCTCACCTTCACTCATGGTCAACTTGGTACTAGACATCACACATGAGCAATGGTCATCACGAACAAAAGTCGAATTTGGCCTTAACTCAAAATGGTCATGTGCAATCCGGGGTTCGTAGGTAAAAAGCAATGGGACTTTCGGAATCAATCAGTCGGGACCGGATGTAAGGGTCAAAACCGGTGTTTTCGGTTTTGCGGTCAAATGGGCATCGCGCTCAAATCCATATCCATCCATTTGCCCGTGTAAGTTGAAAACATCTGTGTGCGGACGACTGAAACAACCAAGAACTCGCAAGGACCAGATGGGCAGGAAACAAGCGCGATTTGTGAATTTCCCAAAGATTCTAAGTAATGCCATTTTCAAGTACACAAATGTCATGGATTTTTCACGAGAGAATACTACTCGCAAGGTTGCTGAAAACTTGTATACAACCCAATACCGGTCTCGCCGTTATTCGGGCTCACCAGATAAGAGCAGTCCTCAAGTCTCCGTCAACCTTGTGTCCCAGCTGACCCAAAATTTTATGAAATTAGCGAAATTCACTCATTCGTACACCAATCTGAGGAAAATCACAAATGCTAGGTTCGACGGGGATTCGTTAAAAACAAATTGATGGGCAAAAGAATGTATTTTTCTGTCAATTTTTGTCACTCTTAACGGTCGAAAAGCCAAACTGATGTGCTCTGTCTTGAATGTTTAGAATGAATGGAACTCGAGATAGCTCGGTGGTTAAGGCGCGGATTTACGGCCCGGAAGGTCCATGGTGCGAACCCAGCCTCTGCATCTCGATCGTCCCTATCTAGGCTTGAGCAACCTGGCATGATCTCGGCCCTCATGCTTCCCCTGGGTAGCATGGCAACTAAGCACCGACGAGAATGGACGGGTACGCTGTGCTGCAGAATTCTCTAACGAAATCTGGTAAGTTGATCGCGCATTGTTGGCTTAACGCAGTTAGGCTGCAGATGATGACTGGAGCTGTACAATCTAAAGTTTACCAACTGAAGCCAGTAATTTCATGTTGCGGATGCTAAACCATCTTATGTGTTCGAACCCTTGATTTGGACTTCTCATAGGACGCCCATCATTATTAGTATGTGCATAGAATTCGTTTGCATGCTTCTAGGGGGAATCGAAAATCTAGCTACCTCATCGATGACTTAATACGGCCGTGTTGATTAAGACACTTTGTACTCTTAAATGCCAGACACAGAAGCACACTAAAATGATCCACCTTTCCAACCCATATCACCGTACACTTTCTAGTCACTGCGTCCGACCACACTTCTTAGTGTGAGGTCATCTCTTAGTAATACGCATAACGGATAAGGTCTTAACTGTAACACATTCATATGCTTTGCCCGACAATAGGATTTGATGAGCTCTGACCTACTGTCACATTCGTGGCTCTACTCCACTACTGGACCGAATCGATGAGGCCTGGGAGCCTGTCCATTGACTTTCTAGGTTATCTTCCGTGTGCACTCACTCGTGGAAGCACGCGTAGACATTGACTGACGAACTAGGACACCTGGTACAGTCAGTCAGCTGATTTCACCGAGTTTTTTTTTCAACCAGAAAGGTATCTCCGATTGGCATGCACTACCTCCAAGTAGGCAAAACAAAGTCGGAGTTGAGTTTTTACGTGATATTAGCGATGTCAGACAGTACTCATAAAACATGCAGACCACGACGGTCGATACTGTTCCATATGTTCATACAAATGTTCCATGCATATGTTCCATCTGGACAGTCACGTGTTCACAAGAGCTGCATGTAACATGCATGAGGCGCAGAAGATTGTCGCAGTGAAACGGACTTTGGTGGCAAAACTTAACGGTGAAAAAAATGACGGGAAGTTGCATGAGTGTCCGCTAGCGCTGGTCCCCTGTCTCAGTATGCGGTTCGCCCAATAGTTTCACGAATAGTCCGCGAATCACGAGAGCCACAAAAGTCAAATAGAAAGGGTTCAGTTATCTTAGGTAACCTCCAAAATTCCGCTCTCTGCCCCCTTATCCCCTCACAGTTCCCAGAGACCTCGAATTCAACAGGGAAAAATGGATCGACTAGACGAACACCAGTTCACGTGCACAAATTAGACACAAGTTGCTTCAGGTGTTACACGTAAGAACAAGTGAGAAATGTGACAAAACGGTTTTCACACTCGTCAATGAGCGTGACTGCGTTTCCGTTTGGTTACCTAGCTTTGCGTGACTTTTGATGGCATAGCATAGTAGTCCCGATTGGAACGGTCAATAAGTATTGATAAGTTTCCCTATCCGCAACTTGCAAGTACGAGAAGCGTTTTTTACACGGTCGCAGAAGCCTTCAGTGGAGTGGTCAGCTACGTTTTCTAACCTCCCTTAGGAACGAGCAAGTCACTTCCATGTACCTAGCACTTGTGAACTTGAGTTCATATTTCGATGAAAAGAATATACAATATTGATTTGATGTTAGACGGTAACACAAATGAATCCTAGCTGGACCTTTGGGTTATGAGGTTCATTGAGGTCTTCATTTAACACCAACTTCATTTGTGAATGAGTGTATTTCGCCGATTGCGTACAACTTGACGTTCGAGGAAAATATAGAGTTGATGGAACCCTCAACTAATGAGCTCCAAGGAGGGCAAGACTGACAGTAGGCTGTCAGAGACTCTTCAGTAGCCTTATAAGTAGTGTGTTATTTCAAGGATTCACAATGTATTCTGAAGTTTGGAAATGGGTCCGGCTAAATCCGAATAGGGAAGTCGTAGCTGAAGTCACGAATATCGATGGGGGAATTCCAAGAAAAACAAATAAAAGTGGGTTCTCGTGGATGTTACATGAAGCGGTTGTTGCGCGACAGGCAGCATTGTGGAGCAAGCTCTGTCCTATTAGTCTTGATCGGGGGATAATAGATTTGCACTGCTGGCCTACTCTTGAAGGATCTCCACTGTATTTTCCAACCAGCCATTCAAATCTGACGGTTCATGAACAAACCCTCAACATCGTGCCAAAGTGAAATGTCATTTATGCAACCTTAAGTTGAGTGAATTCCACCCAGCTTCTAACGAGGTAGACGAACATAGGTGACCATCCAAAAAACTCCGTTTTACCCAATACACCTAGGTATGTTGTCAAGAACGATCTACCGTCCGAAGGCGAATGATCGCGGCAATATTATTGATTACGAACACGTATAATTTTGAAGATATCCACGTATTTTGACTGCCGAAATGCCCGTGGTCTACGACGAAAATATATTTATCCGGTCAGTTTTGGTTGGCAACTGTAGGGCACGCGTTTGAGTGGTAACTGGATTAAACTTGCTCAAGAGCCACTTGGGAGCCACGTTAGACAAAACACCGAAAAATAGCGCATATGCAGTCACAAAGGTTGCATTCCGCTACTATTTTCCGTAACATTATCATCACTACCCAGCATTGATCAAGTTCTTTTCAGCCACAATCCGTCAGGTGCTGAAGCAACGACATGCGTATAGACATCCTACAATCTTGGTGTCCCTTGCCTTCAAGTGTGAGTTGTATTCTGTCCACCGATTAGTTCAATACGCTTGCGCAACAGTGTATGCCTCAGACGTTCGTGAGTATCGTGCGCTGTTTGTATTCACATAATTTCGGGTGCCTTGGGAGCTGTTTCCTAAAAACAGTTATGTCCGAAAAGGATATCCACTCTCTCCATGTTAGTTTAGTTTTTTCACTGATGAGGCGAATACTTGAAGGCACCCAAAGTCCCGGTGTTGGGATCTCTCCGAGCGAGAACCTTTTCGATCTGGAATACAAAGAAAACATTTTTATCATTTTTGAAGAACGGTAGGAAGCGCAAGTATTACTTGAAAAGCTGACCAAGGTCATCCAGTCCTTGGGCATGTGTGTCACGTTCACAGAGTGCTGTGGGATATACGATCTGTGAGCATGCCTCTAAGAATCCAAGGAATGATACTGAAAGCTGTTGAACGCTATTAGTACCTCGGAAGTTGCAATAACTCTGACGGTAGTGCAACACAC